>CM059307.1:282500-315000 GCA_030340665.1 Neosalanx taihuensis
TCCTCTCACTTCTCCTTGGAACACAAGGAGGGGCTAACAAAGTTTGGTCACCTCCCTCACCTCCCACCCTACCTCCCTCACCCTCCCTCCTCCCTCACCTCCCCCTCCCCCTCCCTCTCCTCCCCCATGTTGGTCACTAACAGACAGCCTGGTCAGCAGGTGTGAGGGATGACATCATAGCGGATGGAATGCAGGAGATTCACACAAAGTCCACATCCCAAAGGCTCAGGGTCAAAGTTCATTCATCATCATCACCTCTGACAGGAGCACAGAGAGGGGGGGGTTAGAGAGGGGCAGGACCCCCCAATGCTACACTTTCTATTTTGGTGATGCAGGATAATAAGTGCAAAGGAGTGATGAGGGACCAGATTGGACTTGATTGTGGAATTCAACTATATTCAAGAAGTTTCCAGCAGGAGAGCTGAGATCCAGACTTCCTGTCAGAATGCGTTACCCCTGGCAACAGTTACCCCTGGCAACACTCACTGTCTGGATCTCAACTTCTTCCCTGGACAGGAAGTGCACTCCTGGACAACAGGAAATTGCATTAATTTTTACCACATTTAATTCTCATGGATGAAATTCAATGGATCAGTGATTTCTGATTATTTGACAGTGAAAAGAGCGTTTTGTTGAAGGTGTCTAAAGTTACCGCGTAGGAAAAGTGCAAAGTCAACATGAATAGAACCTCAGTGTTACCAAGCAACAACAAGGAAAACCTTCACCCTGGGAGCCAATCACACGGTTGCTTCTTTACAGCCAGTGTCTGGGGTTGTTTTTGATTAGTCAATTTAGCTGCACCAATCGAGGGTCGTCTCCTGGGAACAATGACCCGGTAAATCCCAAAACAGATCACCACGGTAACAGGAGGAAAAGAAAGAACAACAAATATCTAACCTGGCAGGTTTTCCATCACCTTGACAACAGACTTCCCGCTTCGCTTTTGTTTCTCTTGTTTCGTTTTTGTTTTCTTTCATTTAAAATTTCTTCTTTTTTGTTAAATTAATTTTCAACTTTTAAAAAGGCTGACTGGCGACTGACCGACCAATCACAGCGTGACCCTGAACCACCAGCCTCTGTGTGTGTGTGTGTGTGTGTGTGTGTGTGTGTGTGTGTGTGTGTGTGTGTGTGTGTGTGTGTGTGTGTGAGGCCTCTAGCTGGACACGGTCATCATGCTGTAGGCTTTAGATGGACTTCCTCTGCTTATCCTCAGCTCCTCCTTACAGCTGATGTCCATCACAGCGCCCCCTAGGCCCCCAGGCCCCCCAGGCCCCCTGCCGACCCAGTGGCCATGTTGCCCCCCATAGGGCCAGGCCCCCCCAGGGACCCCCGGGCTGGGACTCGTACAGGACGCAGATGGATCCGTCCTCCCCGATGCGGTAAGACACCTCGAAGGGGTCCACCCAGAGAGTCAGCTCACTGGGAAGCAGCAGGTAGAGCTGCTGGATGGACAGACCGATCCTCTGGCCTGCCTGGCCCACCAGGGGGTCCATCTTGTGGTTGATACGGATGCAGCGGTAACCAGAACCTTTACAGGGCCGGTCAGGAAACCAGTGGTGCTGGTACTGTTCTGGAGAGAGAGAGAGAGAGAGACATTAGAGGTTTGAATAGGTCAAACCAGAAGACAGTTGCTGCCTGAACAGACAGTAATGTTTAACTGATGAGTCCCTCCCTGTCTGGGACAGTGGGACAGTGTGTCTGAAACTCAAAGTTCAGTCCCTTGTTATCTGTAACCACTGATGGCTTTTATCAACAGCATTATCAGCACAGCAGCTGGCCCTCGAACTGAAACACCAGGTAAGGATCAGAGTGCAGCAGAGATATCTGAACCAATCAGAATCCAGCAGAGTGAGCTGAACCAATCAGAATCCAGTAGAAGTTTGATCACAGCAGTTTGATACTCTACTACATGGCTGGACTGAGACAGCATTATATTCACCACCACAACACCTGTGCATTCTTCACTCCACCTGTTCTGCAGGGCCAGACATCCCATAATACCCCGGCCAGCCATCCCATAATACCCCGGCCAGCCATCCCATAATACACTGGCCATCTCAGAGAAGCTTGGGGTCTACGTGACTAATAGACCTGCCTGTTGCGCAACCCCACTTGCTCGCTGCTGCCCCCCCCCCCCCCCCCACACACACACACACACACACTCACACACTGGGCCCACTGTCCTTTTCAATGTTTTAGATGTTTCCTCCTTCCCACACACCTGATTCTAATGCATGTTCATTACCAGGATTTTTCAGAGATAAATAACGACCCGTTCATTTAAATCAGGTGTTTTGCAGCAGGGAAACATCTTGAAAAGGCCAGTGGGCCCAATGGCCTTGCTGATCCACCCCAAACAAGATTCATAAAACCCTCCACCACTTCTTCTGATTATCTCATGTTCCTCGCCCACTCTAACTCTCTGATGGGAGCCATTTTAAGAGGCAGTCTGGATCTGGGCTGTTTACAAACAGAAGGAGCTTCACTGCAGAACAGGAAGGTGTCACATGATCTCTAAGATATTCTCACATTATACAACAGCTGGAGACTAAATAATGTATGAGGGGATTGTTGACAATCATAATTTGGACAGAATGTTTGTTACAATTCTGACTGGTTGGCCTGTTGATTAAAGGATATTTAACTATACAGTTAAAACAAATCCAAACCCTTTAAATCAGAAAAGAGGTCATCGTGTTTTATGTGCTTAGTGTCAGTTATCCTGCTTATGATGCGCTGAGACACTGAAAAGCTCTTTAAAACACCAACTCACTAAGGTTTACACTCATATTCATCATGTCGAATTGTTCTGTGGTGATAAACTGTTTTTCAACATTCAAAGAAAATTGAACACGGGCATTAAAATAGTGTCCGTTTAATTTGTTATTGTTGTTAAATTCAGTCCAACTACAGTTGCGTAATTGTGTCGTTTAATTCTGTAGGATTTCAGTGAAGTTCTGCGGTAAAACTGGCT
Organism: Neosalanx taihuensis; assembly: GCA_030340665.1. NCBI lineage: Eukaryota > Metazoa > Chordata > Actinopteri > Osmeriformes > Salangidae > Neosalanx > Neosalanx taihuensis. Next base: position 285,475 of record CM059307.1, read on the forward strand.
TAAATAAACGTGTTATTCTGCACTTTGGAAATAACGTGTAAAACAAAGACAAATGTGTGAGTTTATTGCCATAACAGCCTGATTGTGTTTGAGATGAAATGTTGACATGAATCTTCATCCCTTCATCATGACGTCATGGAGGCTGTTCTTCACTTCCTCATCTAATAAAAACATCTTATGATGCGTTATTACTGTTATTATAACGTTATAACGATACAGACTCATCCAGTGAATATTGAATGTTTCGTAACGAACAACGAAGGTCGAATCTTAATGTGATTAATCTGGTTCTATTTTAGTCCTTCTGCCATGTTGATCTCTCTGTTGCTACTTTAAGAACAAAGAAAGATATAAAGATGTTCGTTTTGAAGACTGAAACAACGTTAATGTTTTACCACAAATGTTACAATACTTACACGATGTTTTGAATGCGACTAATTTATTTAAAATCTCCTTTAGTGTCAGATCACAGTCTGTCTCTTACCTGACAGAATATCCTGTAAACTCTGACTGAATGTCTGCAGCTGTCTGTCATTAACTTTTCCTTTAATCCGCAGAAATCTGGACAGAAAAGTGACCGCAGCGCTGATCTCTGGCTTCATGGTTCCTCTGAGAAGCATTGAGAAGTCCTGTTACCCTGCTGGGGAAATGATCCTTAATAATGATCCTTGTTTTTCACGTGTTTCTCTGGTTCCTTTGCAGAGCATTTATTTTAGGAGGTAGTGAAGTTTTAAAGAGTGTGTGGCAGGACGGTGTTGTTGGTAAATATAGAGTTGCTGCCAAGGCTCAGGACCCTCCCGGGACACTTTCCTCCGCCAGAGTGAACCCAAACAGGGGGAGAACAGAGTTATATAGACAGAAGCAGCAGCAGCAGCAACAAAGACGCTCCAATCCGCTCCTGACTGCGTCACCGCGCTGGAAATAACCAGACCACGTGACAGAGAGAGAGCGACATAGACAGAGAGTGGAGAAGTGGAGAGAGAGAGAGAGCGGTAAGAGGAGGTGGCACAGTGAAAACACCTCCTATGATGGTTTCATGTTCTCTCCCTAAACACAAATAACAATGGCTGCTTAACATTACGCAATCGTGCCAGGGCAGCATTAATCATCCTGTGAGAAATGCTGCTGCTGATCTGAGAAAATATTAATTTATTAACAATATAAATGCAGACAGAGTTAAAGCTTCAGAACTTTTCTGGATGTAGATGAGGCCTTAGCTATAATTCAGCACCCTCTGAGGGGGATCTCCAAGGGGGTTTGTGCTGGAGCAGGGAAGTCCCAATTTGTTTGTTTATAAAGTCATTTTTGTTTGAGTTTTTTTCTAACCCCAAGTCAATTTTTTGTTTTTTATTCTAACCCCAAGTCAAAAATTATTTTGTTTGTTCTAACCCCAAGTCAAAATATTTTTGTCAAAAATTCACAAAAAAGTCAAAAATTATTTGTTTATTCTAACCCCAAGTCAAAAAATATTTGTTTATTCTACCCCCAAGTCAAAATATTTGTTTAAATTTTTTTTTTAAAGTAAAAAATTATTTGTTTATTCTAACCCCAAGTCCAAAATTATTTGTTTGTTCTAACCTCAAGTCAAAAATTATTTGTTAATTCTAACCCCAAGTCTAATTTTTATTTTTTTTTCTGTCAAAAATTTCAAGTCAAAAAAGTCAAAAACATTTTGTTTGTTCTAACCCCAAGTCAAAAAATATTTGTTTATTCTAACCCCAAGTCCAAAGTTATGTTTGTTTTAAAAAAAAATCAAGTCAAAAAAGTCAAATTTTTTTGGTTTATTCTAACCCCAAGTCCAAAATTATTTCTTTGTTCTAACCTCAAGTCAAAAATTATTTGTTTGTTCTAACCTCAAGTCAAAAATTATTTGTTTATTCTAACCCCAAGTCAAATTTTTTTTTAATTTTCTATCAAAAATTTCAAGTCAAAAAAGTCAAAAATTTTTTGTTTGTTCTAACCCCAAGTCCAAAAATATTTGTTTGTTCTAACCCAAAGTCAAAAAATTATTTGTTTGTTCTAACCCCAAGTCAAAAATTATTTGTTCTAACCCCAAGTCAAAAATTATTTGTTCTAACCCCAAGTCAAAAATTATTTGTTCTAACCCCAAGTCAAAAATTATTTGTTCTAACCCCAAGTCAAAAATTATTTGTTCTAACCCCAAGTCAAAAATTATTTGTTTGTTCTAAACCCAAGTCAAAAATTATTTGTTCTAACCCCAAGTCAAAAATTATTTGTTTGTTCTAAACCCAAGTCAAAAATTATTTGTTCTAACCCCAAGTCAAAAATTATTTGTTTGTTCTAAACCCAAGTCAAAAATTATTTGTTCTAACCCCAAGTCAAAAATTATTTGTTTGTTCTAAACCCAAGTCAAAAATTATTTGTTCTAAACCCCAAGTCAAATTTTTTTTTTTCTAACCCCAAGTCAAACCATGCATGACTAAAGTTTGAAAAAAGAGAGTAGAGAGAGAAGAACAATTCATATAAAGATTGTAAGTTGCTATACTGTTATTACACTTTTTAACTTGTTTTAAAAAGTTGTTACACCGTTATTATGTTGTTATTCTACTTTCTACAAAGTGAATACACTGGTATTAAGTTGGTATTACACTTTATACCATTTATTACCACATAGTTACACTGTTGTTAAGTTGTTGTTACACTTTATACCAGTATTACTACATTGTTAAACTGTTATTAAATTGTTATGATTTTTTTTTACCAATTATTACCACATTGTTACACTGTTATTATGTTGTTGTTACACTTTATACCGGTTATTGCTACATCATTACACTGTCATTACGTTGTTATTAAACCTTTTACCAGTTATTACCACATTGTTACACTGTTATAACATTGTTATTAAACTTTTTACCAGTTATTACTACATTGTTACACTGTTATTAAGTTGTTATTAAACTTTTTACCAGTTATTACTACATTGTTACACTGTTATTAAGTTGTTATTAAACTTTTTACCAGTTATTACTACATTGTTACACTGTTATTAAATTGTTATTAAACCTTTTACCAGTTATTACCACATTGTTACATTGTTATTAAGTTATTATTTTTTTAAATAGTTTCAGCTGTGGTAAGTGGTCCGATGACTTTTGCAGCAATGAATCATGATGTGTCAGCAAAGCCAAATCAGGGTTACTTTGTTTTTGTTACTCACTGAACTTGGAAATGTTGTTATTATACTTTCTACAAAGCAAAATACGCTGGTATTAAGTTGGTATTACATTTTATACCAGTTATTACTACATTGTTACACTGTTATAACATTGTTATTAAACTTTTTACCAGTTATTACCACGTTGTTACATTGTTATTAATTTGTTGTTACACTTCATACCAGTCATTACTACATTGTTACACTGTTATAACATTGTTATTAAACTTTTTACCAGTTATTACTCCATTGTTACACTGTTATTAAGTTGTTATTAAACTTTTTACCAGTTATTACTACATTGTTACACCGTTATAACATTGTTATTAAACTTTTTTACCAGTTATTACTACATTGTTACACTGTTATTAAGTTGTTATTAAACCTTTTACCAGTTATTACCACATTGTTACATTGTTATTAAGTTATTGTTACTTTTTAAATAGTTTCAGCTGTGGTTAGTGGTCCGATGACTTTTGCAGCAACGAATCCTGATGTGTCAGCAAGGCCAAATCAGGGTTATTTTGTCACCTGTACTTGCTGTAAGTCACAGAATTAGACATAAAAAATTTACATGAACGTTAGACTTGAAAACTGGCTTGAAAATTTGAAATTTTTTATATATAGGGTCAATTTATTTAGTAAACTGAGGGAGAACTTTCATTTAGCAGACACTCTTATCCACACTGTGTGGGGGGGTGGGGCTGCCCAGCAAGGGTGGAGCATCCTGCTGCTATAACCGATGGTTACCATGATGAATGGAGCCTTTCATCTTCACCCCTGCATGTCAACCAGAGGAGCGGGGAGGGAGGGATGAGGGGAATTAGAGAGAGAGGGAAGGAGAGAACTGGAGAGATGGAAATAGAGGGGGGTGTACTTGAGTTTTTTGACAGACACTTATTTGCAATACTTACTGAACATGAACTGACTGAACATGAACAACACACACTCATGCGCACACACACACATTCATGCACACACACACTCATGCACACTCACAACCAACTCTGTCTCCTGTAGATACTATTACAAGATGAAAGGCTTGTTCCTTATCTTAAATGGCCATAGTCTATGAATACACACCCAGCCCTCAAGCCTTCTGCAACCAAACAATCAGGCTTCTAGAACAGTCAGGCTTCTAGAACACTCAGGCTATTAGAACAGTCAGGCTTCTAGAACACTCAGGCTTCTAGAACAGTCAGGCTTCTAGAACACTCAGGCTTATAGAACAGTCAGGCTTCTAGAACACTCAGGCTATTAGAACAGTCAGGCTTCTAGAACACTCAGGCTATTAGAACAGTCAGGCTTCTAGAACACTTAGGCTTCTAGAACAGTCAGGCTTCTAGAACACTCAGGCTTCTAGAACAGTCAGGCTTCTAGAACACTCAGGCTTCTAGAACAGTCAGGCTTCTAGAACACTCAGGCTTCTAGAACAGTCAGGCTTCTAGAACAGTCAGGCTAGTAGATCACTCAGGCTTCTAGAAAAGAAACAGTTATCACAGGAATGTGGCACCACTGTTTAACACAATCTCACACGTATCAGTCTACATGCACCCTGGGAACCAAAAAAACAGTGTGTGTGGACATGTGTGTGTGTGGACATGTGTGTGTGTGGACATGTGTGTGTTCCTCCTCCTACTCGTACGTACACACTTTGTTGGAGTTTATTTATAGACGTGACCTTTTAAGAGTAATTTGTTCAATGTGAAGGCTACAGTCTTGCAGAACACCCAGTACCCAACACTACCCCTCCAGCCCCAACACTGACCTGGCTGTCCAGGAGAGGAGGGCTGGGCTGGGCTGGGCAGGCTCCACGTCAAAGCAAGCCTGCTAGTGAGAACCAGGACATTAGTCAGGGCCTCACCTCTGCCAAGCCAGGAGTATAGAGGCTTGACTGGGGTGTGGAGTTGAGCTGGGAGGGGTGGTGTGGAGGGTTAGATGGGACAGAAGAGAGTAGAAAACTCAGACTGTAAAGATGACATCATGTTCATCTGCTAGGTGACGGGCTGTTTCTCTCTGTCAACCAATCAGGATAGAGGACCACAGGATTCGTCATTAGTGTGAGAGAGACACTGCAGCCCAGACACACAGCTCCTCTCTGGGACAGCAGATACTCCAGACACCCCTGGGAGACCTGGCAGGACAGAGACCCCATGGCTGTCTGCAAGAGCGCAGGATTGTATTTTACATTTAAATTTATTCATTTAGCAGATGCTTTTATCCAAAGCGACTTACAGTAAGTACAGGGACATTTTCCCTGAGGCAAGTAGGGTGAAGTGCCTTGCCCAAGGACGCCAAGTCATATAGCCACAGCCGGGGCTCGATCTCACAACCTTCTGATCATGAGGCCAACACCTTAACCACTGAGCCATCTGACCCTGGATTGCATGCAAAGACACATGCAAAGACACACAGAAACTTACACACACAAAAGGAAATACACACACACAGAACCACGGTGGTTTCCTACTCATCTGATGAAAGAGTCCCTGTTTATCTTGCTTTATTACACCTGATTACATGATCATTAACACACACACACACATATATGAACACACACACACACACACACAAGGGGGAAGAGACAGGAAACAGGATGGAGGACAGATCTCCTTCCTCTGATGAAGCCTTTGATTAGCACTGATGATGTCACTTCCTCCCCAGACATCCATAGCGGAGCACCTGGGAGTCCCTGAGACCCTCCTAGAACCTGGGTTCTCCTAGAACCCTCCTAGAACCTGGGTTCTCCTAGAACCCTCCTAGAACCTGGGTTCTCCTAGAACCCTCCTAGAACCTGGTTCTCCTAGAACCCTCCTAGAACCTGGGTTCCCTCTAACCCTCCTAGAACCTGGGTTCTCCTGCCCTAGCCTGGTCATGTGACCTATATCTGGTCATGTGACTTACTTGCTCCAGAAGACCTTTCCACTGATGTTCTGCATCTCTCCCAGCATGGCGAGGAGCAGCGACGACTTCCCACAACCCACCTGGCCCACCATCATGGTCAGCTGACCTGGGGACAGGAAGTAAGAGATTTAACAAGAGAGCAGGAGGAGAGAGAAGGAGGAGGAGAGAGGAGGAGGAGAGAGGAGGAGAGAGCAGGAGGAAAGAGGAGGAGGAGAGAGGAGGAGGAAAGAGGAGGAGGAGAGAGGAGGAGGAGGAGAGAGCAGGAGGAGAGAGCAGGAGGAGAGAGGAGGAGGAGAGAGGAGGAAGAGAGAGGAGGAGGAGGAGAGAGGAGGAGGAGAGAGCAGGAGGAGAGAGCAGGAGGAGAGAGGAGGAGGAGAGAGCAGGAGGAGAGAGGAGGAGGAGAGAGGAGGAAGAGAGAGGAGGAAGAGGAGAGAGGAGGAGGAGAGAGCAGGAGGAGAGAGCAGGAGGAGAGAGGAGGAGGAGAGAGCAGGAGGAGAGAGCAGGAGGAGAGAGCAGGAGGAGAGAGCAGGAGGAGAGAGGAGGAGGAGTGAGCAGGAGGAGAGAGGAGGAGGAGAGAGCAGGAGGAGAGAGCAGGAGGAGAGAGCAGGTGATCTGGAGGAGCCAGCTGGGGTTTGTGGTTACCTGTGGGGATGCGTATGTTGATGTCAGACAGGGTGGACAGGTTACTTCCCCAGGTGAAGAAGCCATTGGTCACCTGTGGAAGGTCACCATGACAACAGCAGTCAGATGTCAGGAACAGTAAAGCATGTGTGGTTAACTTGAGAAAATATGGATAAAACACTGTTAAGGCTGATACAGCCCCTCTCTCCTTCCTCCCCCCTCCTCTGTATCTCTCTCCTTCCTCCCCCTTCCTCTGTCTCTCTCTCCTTCCTCCCCCTCCTCTGTCTCTCTCTCCCTCCTCCCCCCTCCTCTGTCTCTCTCTCCTTCCTCCCCCCTCCTCTGTATCTCTCTCCTTCCTCCCCCTTCCTCTGTCTCTCTCTCCTTCCTCCCCCTCCTCTGTATCTCTCTCCCTCCCTCCCCCCTCCTCTGTCTCTCTCTCCTTCCTCCCCCCTCCTCTGTATCTCTCTCCCTCCTCCCCCTCTTCTGTATCTCTCTCCCTCCTCCCCCCTCCTCTGTCTCTCTCTCCCTCCTCCCCCCTCCTCTGTATCTCTCTCCCTCCTCCCCCCTCTTCTGTATCTCTCTCCCTCCTCCCCCCTCCTCTGTCTCTCTCTCCCTCCTCCCCCCTCCTCTGTCTCTCTCTCCCTCCTCCCCCCTCCTCTGTCTCTCTCTCCCTCACTCTCTTTCTCTCTCATATGAATGTTTACATTCTTCTGTTGTGTTTTATATCTTGTTGGATTTAAGTGTTTATTTAAGATGAGTGATTAGTCATCCTCTCTCTCGCCCAGGCATGGTAGCCGATCTCAGATAGTGATCAACCTGTCAGCAGTACAAGACAGATGCAGCGGGAACATTCAGAGAGGGGGTGGAATGACCTCCCTCCAGCCTCCCTCCAGCCTCCCTCCAGCCTCCCTCCAGCCCCCCTCCAGCCCCCCTCCAGCCCCCAGCATCCCTCCAGCCTCCCTCCAGCCCCCAGCCTCCCTCCAGCCTCCCTCCAGCCCCCCTCCAGCCCCCAGCATCCCTCCAGCCTCCCTCCAGCCTCCCTCCAGCCTCCCTCCAGCCTCCCTCCAGCCTCCCTCTAGCCCCCCAGGACCAATTAACAGAGCTGTGGTCAGGGATTCCCACAGGAAGTGACCACACAGGAAGTGAACCCAAACACAGCAGCCTCAGCGGGCTGAGAAAGGTCGAGGCGTCTCTGGTCTCTGCTTTCTCATGAGAATCTTTCCATGAGAGACAAGATGCTGACCAGCACAACACACACTGAGGATACACAGACACACACACAAACTGAGGACGGATGACCCCTGACCTTAACTGCCACATCCTCTGTCTCGTGGGGTCGAAGGGTGCGGCGAGAGGGAGGGTCATAACCCTCCAGCTGGTACCTGAGAGGCTGCTTCCTGTTAATCGCCTTGGTCTGGAGAGGAGAGGGAGGGAGGGAGGGAGGGAGGGAGGGAGGGAGGGAGGGAGGGAGGGAGGGAGGGAGGGAGGGAGGGAGGGAGGGAGGGAGGGAGGGAGGAGGGAGGGAGGGGAGGGAGGGAGGGAGGGAGGGAGGGAGGGAGGGAGGGAGGAGGAGGGCAGAAAGTTAGGACGGAGGGTGGAGAGTTAGGATGGAGGGTGAAATATAGATATAGGTTTCAGGGAGCAATAAACCTGATCCATCTTCTAAGACACTAGAGGGTTTGGGCCTGCCCTTGTGTGATCACTCACACACTCACACACACACACACACACACACACTCTGTTCCATCTGAGAAGTCTTTCAGAAATAAACTTGTCAACTCATCAGAGAGAGCAGCTGTGGACGTGCTGGATACTGGAGACTCCTCTCCTCCTCCCCTCCCCCCCTTCCCTCCTCCTCCTCCCCTCTTCCTCCCCTCCCCCCATTCCCTCCTCCTCCTCCCCCTCCTCCCTCCCCCTCCCCCCTCCCCCCCCCCCCTCTGTCTGTGTGTTAGAGAGCCAGTGTGTTAAGACAGTGTGTGATGAGTTACATGTGGACGCAGCAGTTTAGGTTGAGTCTCTGTCGGCAGCAGGTTCAGAGGTCATCATGGAAATAGAATTTACTGGCTGAAACTGGAGAGTCTGCCACTCTAATGATGCTAACAGTTGTAGTTCCCAAGTGGCTGTGGCCTTATGGTAGTTGTAGTTCTCACATGCCAGGAGGCTTCTTGCAGGTTCCAAGGAAACAGACATGTCTCCATTCCTCCAGTTGTCGTCACCGATCTCATCGCTCTCCAGGAACTCTCCCAGCTTCTGTACACTGACACACACACACACACACACACCACACACACATCACACACACATCACACACACACCACACACATCACACACACACACACCACACACACACCACACACACACCACACACACACCACACACACACACCACACACACACACACACACGCAGACACTTCCAGTACATGAAAGAGTAGGTACACGTGTGGTGTGTGTGTGGTGTATGTGGTATGTGTGTGGTGTGTGTGTGGTGTGTGTGTGGTGTGTGTGTGTGGTTCCAAGCAGGCCTCTCACCTGACCAGGGCCTTGACTGCGAAGCGTACCACAGTGGAGAGCAGGAACAGCGGGGTGACCAGGATGTGGAACAGAGCCAAAGCTGCGAAGGCCTTGGAGGGCTCAGGACAGTGATCATCAATCAGGACATGAGACACAAAGGTCTGAAACCGACAGACAGGCAGGGAGACAGACAGGGAGACAGACAGGGAGACAGAGAGACAGGCAGGGAGGCAGACAGACAGGCAGGGAGACAGACAGGGAGACAGAGAGACAGGCAGGGAGACAGACAGACAGGCAGGGAGACAGACAGGGAGACAGAGAGACAGGCAGGGAGGCAGACAGACAGGCAGGGAGACAGACAGACAGGCAGGGAGACAGACAGGGAGACAGAGAGACAGACAGGGAGACAGAGAGACAGGCAGAGAGACAGACAGGCAGGGAGACAGACAGGGAGACAGAGAGACAGGCAGGCAGGGAGGCAGACAGACAGGCAGGGAGGCAGACAGACAGGCAGGGAGACAGACATCAGAGGATCAGTGTTGCAGATCCAAGAGGGAGAATCTTTCTCTGGTTCGAATGTGTCTTACCGCCAACACTGCTGCTATGGGGATAGCTGCATTCATGAATACTGGAGAGAGGAGAGGAGGAGGAGACGAGGAGAGGAGGAGAGGAGAGGAGGAGAGGAGGAGAGGAGGAGAGGAGGGGAGGAGGGGAGGAGAGGAGGAGGGGAGGAGAGGAGGAGGGGAGGAGGGGAGGAGAGGAGGGGAGGAGGGAGGAGAGGAGGGGAGGAGAGGAGGAGAGGAGAGGAGGAGGGGAGGAGGGGAGGAGAGGAGGGGAGGAGAGGAGGAGAGGAGGAGAGGAGAGGAGGAGGGGAGGAGGGGAGGAGGGGAGGAGAGGAGGAGGGGAGGAGGGGAGGAGAGGAGGAGGGGAGGAGGGGAGGAGAGGAGGAGGGGAGGAGGGGAGGAGAGGAGGGGAGGAGGGGAGGAGAGGAGGGGAGGAGAGGAGGAGAGGAGGAGAGGAGAGGAGGAGGGGAGGAGGGGAGGAGGGGAGGAGGGGAGGAGGGGAGGAGAGGAGGGGAGGAGGGGAGGAGAGGAGGGGAGGAGAGGAGGAGAGGAGGGGAGGAGGGGAGGAGGGGAGGAGAGGAGGAGAGGAGGGGAGGAGGGGAGGAGGGGAGGAGAGGACCTGGGTTAGTGAGGTCATACTAGACATGGATGTGTGTGTGTGTGTGAGGTCGTACTGGACATGGATGTGTGTGTGTGTATGTGTGTGTGTGTGAGGTCGTACTGGACATGGATGTGTGTGTGTGTGTGTGTGAGGTCGTACTGGACATGAATGTGTGTGTGTGTGTGAGGTCGTACTGGACATGGATGTGTGTGTGTGTGTGTGTGTGTGTGTGTGTGTGTGTGTGTGAGGTCGTACTGGACATGAATGTGTGTGTGTGTGTGTGTGTGTGTGTGTGTGTGTGTGTGTGTGTGTGTGAGGTCGTACTGGACATGGATGTGTGTGTGTATGTGTGTGTGTGTGAGGTCGTACTAGACATGGATGTGTAGAGGGCGAAGGTCTTCAGGCTGGTCAGCTCCTTCCCTCTTGTGTCCTCCACACTGTCACAGAAGATCTTCTCCCAGGCGTACAGCTTCAGAAGCTTGATGCCCTTCAAGATCTCTGAGGTCTTCTTCAGACGGTCCTGTGGAGTGGTCCTGGACACACACACACACACAGAGCAGAGTGAGGGTGTTCACACCACACAGAGGGTAAAGAGAGGGTGTATACACACACACGAACACCAGGGCAGAGTGAGGGTGTTCACACACACACAGAGGGTAAAGAGAGGGTGTATACACACACACGAACACAGCAGGGCAGGGTGAGGGTGTACACACACACAGGGCAGAGCGAGAGTGTTCACACACACACACACACACACACACACACACACACTGACCAGTGTTCCCTTCTGAGTATCGGCCAGTTTAGTAGCGATGAGGTACTGGACAGGGGCCAGCAGCACGATGACCAGAGCCCCGACCAGGGCACTGCGACCCATCAGGGAGTGAAGTAGGATCACCCCCATCACGATCTGTACACACACACACACACACACACACACACACACACACACAGACACTAATAACATCTTTCATATTCTGATAGTGTATGTGTGTACCTGTACAGAGGTATAACCCACAGGTTGTGTGTGTGTGTGTGTGTGTACCTGTGTGTGTGTTGTGTGTGTGTGTGTACCTGTGGTGTGTGTGTGTGTGTGTGTGTGTACCTGTGTGTGTGTGTGTGTGTGTGTGTATGTGTGTGTGTGTACCTGTGTGTGTGTGTGTGTGTGTGTGTGTGTGTGTGTACCTGTGTGTGTGTGCCTGTGTGTGTGTGTGTGTGTGTGCTGTGTGTGTGTACTGTGTGTGTTTGTGTGTGTGTACCTGTGTGTGTGTGTGTGTACCTGTGTGTGTGTACCTGTGTGTGTGTGTGTGTGTACCTGTGTGTGTGTACCTGTGTGTGTGTACCTGTGTGTGTACCTGTGTGTGTGTGTGTACCTGTGTGTGTGTGTGTGTGTGTGTGTGTACCTGTGTGTGTGTGTGTGTGTGTGTGTGTGTGTGTGTGTGTGTGTGTGTGTGTGTGTGTGTGTACCTGTACAGGCATGGCCCAGAGATTGGGACACAGGAACAGGAACCACATGAGCTGGTTGGTCTCTATGGCGACCAGGTTATTGATCTGTCCTAAGGTCATCTCTCCCATGGACATGTTGGAGGTGGACAGACGCAGGATCTTGTTATAGATCATAGCCTAGGGGCAGAGGTCAAAGGTGAGAGGGTCAGAGGTCACATGTCAAAGGTCCTGGTCTGGATGTTTAGCAGTGTGCTAACATCATGTGCTAACAGACACAGGAACCAGGATAACACAACCATCCGACTACATTTCCCAGAAGGCTTTGCTCACCAGGAGGGCACCGCGGAGGTTGATGCCGGTCTCTATGGTGACGTAGTAGGAGGCCTGCAGGAAAGTTCTCTGAAGAACCAGAGCGAGGAACAGCAGAACCGCCAGAACTGAACTGTGTCTGAGGAGCTGAGTGACCGGCATGAAGTACAATCCCAATCTACAAAGTCCTGTCACACACACACAGCACACACACACCACACACACACACACACAGCACACACCACACACACAGCCCACACACACACACAGCCCACACACACACACAGCCCACACACACACACAGCCCACACACACACACAGCCCACACACACACACACACACACACAGAGTGTCAGGGGCAGGCTGGTTGTGTCAGGGACCAGACCTGGTGTGTTCTGGACACAGGCTGACACTATGATTCTGGAATTTTCCATGTCACTTAGAAATGTACGCCACCTCACCCTAGCAGGACACGCACACATGGACACACACTCACACACTCACACACTCACACACACGGACACACACTCACACACACTCACTGTGTAGGTGTGAACCGCACAGTGGGTGATGCCTGATAACTAAATTGGCTAATCTCGTTAGCTCTGTCTGTGTTGACGTGGCAACCAGCAGAGATCTGTCATGTTGTCAACGCCTCAGTGACATCACAGTGGAAGTGAGTCATGATTGGTCAGACCCGACCACCCAGAATTCAAGACGTGACAACTTGGAAGACCGACACCAAGGTCACTGAGAGAGAGAGCAAGAGAGAGAGAGCGAGAGAGAGAGAGAGAGAGAGAGAGAGCGAGAGAGAGAGAGAGAGAGAGAGAGAGAGAGGATGTTTGTGTGTGTGTGTGTATATATCTGTGTGTGTGTATATTTACATTTAATCATTTAGCAGATGCTTTTATCCAAAGCGACTTACAAGCTTTACAAAAGAGCTTCGGTCACTGAGCATAGCAACTTGATAGACAACATAGCGGGCTTATGGATACCAAACATAAATCATGAGAACCAATAAGTGCCAAGGGAAGAACTATAATGTCCAGCTGAGTGGAGTTCCATTGTCGGTGAAAGTGCTAAGAAATCAGGTGGGCGATAGAGGACCACTAGTTCAGCTTTGATAGGGTCTAGTAGTGTCACATGATGATACTCAGATGCTTTGATAGGGTCTAGTAGTGTCACATGATGATACTCAGATGCTTTGATAGGGTCTAGTAGTGTCACATGATGATACTCAGATGCTTTGATAGGGTCTAGTAGTGTCACATGATGATACTCAGATGCTTTGATAGGGTCTAGTAGTGTCACATGATGATACTCAGATGCTTTGGCAGGGTGGGTGTGTATTTGATATGTGGGGACTGTGCCCCCTCCTCTTCCGGTCGAGGCGTGGGGAGAAGGTGTGGTTCACTGAGAGGGAAGCTGGCGCAGCACTATTTTCAGACATACACACACACACACACAGAAAGCTGATATGAGCTTGAGTGTTTTCCGTACTGCAGATGACTGGAGCTCAGACATCACAACTACAGACACACCTTATGAAGCTGATGCCCTGCTAACTAGCACACACACACACACACCAAAGTCACACGAGAGTCAGGTGTCCTCAGCAGGTTAGGCTCATGATAAAAAGATTGTGAGTTCAAATCCCAGCTGAAGCTGATGTTGTGTCCTTGGTCAAGGTACTTCACCCTACTGTCCTCAGGGGGAATGTCCCTGTACTTGCTGTAAGTCTCTTTGGATAAAAGCGTCAAATGATTTAATGTAAATATATCTGTGTGTGTGCGTGTGTGCAGCAGATTAAATGCACAACACCTACTGCAATGTAGCAAGCTCACCACATTCCACTGAAACACTAACACACACTTCACCCCCCCCCACCCCCCCCACACACACACACAGACCTCTTTTGAAGGGGTGCTGATGGTCTGGTTGGGCCAGGTTGGTGACGATCCCAGAGATGCAGAGAGGCCCAGCGAAGCCCAGCAGGTCGGCCAGGTAACGGAAGGTGCTGCTCAGGAGGATGGGTCGACCAAACGCCTGGTACCATGGACCTCCAGAGGGAGGGGGGTCGCTCTGGCTCCTCTGCCCTCTGGGGGGGTTAGGGTTAGGGTTGGGGGGGGGGGAGAAGGGGGGTTAGAAAGATCCAATTCCTCTCCACCCAGACACACTCTCACACTCTCATTACAGCACATGAAGTACGAAGTTATTGGTGAGGGATCATCCTCTCCCCTCCCCTCTCTCTCCCTCCTCCTCCCCCTCCCTCCCTCTCCTCTCCCCCCTCCCTCCCCCCCCCTCCTCCCTCCCTCCCCTCTCCTCCCCCTCCCTCCCCTCTCCCCCCTCCCTCTCCCCCCCTCCCTCTCCCCCCTCCCTCCCCCCCCCCTCCTCCCCCCCCCTCCTCCCCCCCTCTCCTCACTCTCTGCTCCTCATACACATCCTTCAGTCGGAGGTAGTTAGTGAGGGCCCTCATGGCGATGGGCAGCTTGCCGATCTTCTTCAGCTCTATGGGTCTGGTGTGAGCGCTCATCACCAGCTGGTTCATCCACCAGTAGGTGGCTTTAGACAGCAGGTTAACGAAGGGCTGCAGGAAGCGAACACCCAGATCCTGCAGGTCCTCTGGAGGTTTCACCTTCTGGGGGTTAGAGAAGAACACATACTTCTGCTCTCACACACACACACACACAGACACACACACAGACACACACACACACACCACACCACACAGACACACACACAGACACACACACACACACAGACACACACACAGACACCACACACACACACCACACACACAGACACCACACACACACACACACACATAGACACCCACACACAGACACCACACACCACACACACACACACAGACACCACACACACAGAGTTACAAAAACACGTTTACACACAGTTATATACACACACATATTCAACAAACCAAATCCAAAATCAGCTCCACTGCTAGCGACGTTGGAAGCAGGAAGTGTGCCCTCACCCTGACCCTGATGACGTTCACCTCCACAGCCATGAGGAGGCCGTACAGCAGGACCAGCAGGGCTGTGATGCAGAAGCGGAGGTGCTGGACACTGATGCCCAACTCTGCAAACTTCCACAGCTTGATGGACTTAGTGATGAATGCCAGAACCCAGTAGATGAACAGGGCTGGGGAGGCAGGGGGGAGGGGGGGAGGCAGGGGGGGGGAGGGGGAGGGGAGGGGGGAGGCAGGAGGGGAGGGGGGGGAGGCACGGGTAAAACAGAGGACATCTGTGTGTGTGTGTGTGTGTTAGTGTGTGTGTGTTAGCATGTGTATGTTAGTGTGTGTTAGTGTGTGTGTTAGTGTGTGTTAGCATGTGTGTGTCAGCGTGTGTGTGTGTTAGCGTGTGTGTGTGAGCCTTACCCCAGCAGCAGCTTAGGGAAGTTGGATGTCTCGATGTTGTGGTAGTAAACCAGAGAGGTGGTGGCAGCGATGAAGCCCATGAACGCAGGCATGAACAGGTGGAGGTGGTTGGTGCTCATCTCACTGACAGGAAACACAGTTAACACAGGTTAGATAGCACAGTGATGCAGTGAGCAGGGATCTGACCCTGTGATGTGTCTCTGCAGTGGAACACAGTGATGCACAGCAGACAGGGATGTGACCCTGTGATGCTGCCTTACTTGTTGGACACGATGCCCTCTGCGATCTCACACACGTGGATGAAGAGCAGGGAGAAGGTGAGGACCCAGCGCAGGTTGTGTCCAGGGAAGTGAAGCCACGTGTTGTGGTGGATCTGGACCTTGGAGCTCTGACTGCCCCAGCCTGGGCACAGGGGGCAGGAGGGGCAGGAGGGGGGCAGGAGGGGCAGGAGGAGGGCAGGAGGGGCAGGAGGGGGGCAGGAGGAGGGCAGGAGGGGCAGGAGGGGGGTAGGAGGGGCAGGAGAGGGCAGGAGGGGCAGGAGAGGGGCAGGAGGGGGGCAGGAGGGGCAGGAGGGGCAGGAGGGGGGCAGGAGGAGGGCAGGAGGGGGGTAGGAGGGGCAGGAGGAGGGCAGGAGGGGCAGGAGAGGGGCAGGAGGGGGGCAGGAGGGGCAGGAGGGGGGTAGGAGGGGCAGGAGGAGGGCAGGAGGGGCAGGAGAGGGGCAGGAGGGGGGCAGGAGGGGCAGGAGGGGCAGGAGGGGCAGGAGGGGGGCAGGAGGAGGGCAGGAGGGGGTAGGAGGGGCAGGAGGAGGGCAGAGGGGCAGGAGAGGGGCAGGAGGGGGGCAGGAGGGGCAGGAGGGGGCAGGAGGGGGGCAGGAGGGGGGCAGGAGTGGGCAGGAGGGGGGCAGGAGGAGGGCAGGAGGAGGGCAGGAGGGGGGCAGGAGGAGGGCAGGAGGAGGGCAGGAGGGGGGCAGGAGGGGGGCAGGAGGGGGGCAGGAGGGGGCAGGAGGGGGGCAGGAGGGGGCAGGAGGGACACAACATCCACATCAGATACATGAGCAATAGGTCTGGACAATATTCACCAGACAAATCCCCCCAACAATACCAAACCCTCCAGAGAAACACAGTGGTTTTACCCCAGTGTGTGTGTGTGTGTGTGTGTGTGTGTGTGTGTGTGTGTGTGTGTGTGTGTGTGTGTGTGTGTGTGTGTGTGTGTGTGTGTGTGTGTGATGAAGGGTGGTGGTAACCCTGGTAACCCTTGTGAGCGTACCGATGAAGAGGATGGGGAAGGTGATGAAGAGGAGGAAGACATGGGGCACCAGGTTGAGGGCGTCTACAAAGCAGCCGTTATTGAGGACGCCATTCTCAACCCCATAGGCACTTTTATTCACATCATTACCACAGAAGGAGAGGGCCATGCCACACGATTGGTCCGTGCAAGCCTACGGGGAGGGGCCATAGGGTGGGAAGGAGATACGTCAGTGGACAGAATCTTGTCAGTCAGAAGGACAGACAGGTAGAGACAGACAGGTACAGTACACCTGTCCTAACACTGTACCTTACTGTACACACACACACCTCAACACCTGTCCTAACACTGTACCTTACTGAACACACACACACCTCAACACCTGTCCTAACACTGTACCTTACTGTACACACACACACCTCAACACCTGTTCCTAACACTGTACCTTACTGTACACACACACACCTCAACACCTGTCCTAACACTGTACCGTTACTGGTACACACACACACCTCAACACCTGTCCTAACACTGTACCTTACTGAACACACACACACCTCAACACCTGTCCTAACACTGTACCTTACTGTACACACACACACCTCAACACCTGTCCTAACACTGTACCTTACTGTACACACACACACCTCAACACCTGTCCTAACACTGTACCTTACTGAACACACACACACCTCAACACCTGTCCTAACACTGTACCTTACTGTACACACACACACCTCAACACCTGTCCTAACACTGTACCTTACTGTACACAGCTCAAAGCAGTGAATAATCTCCCTCCAGTGTAAAACACGGACAGTCACTCTTATCTCAGTTCAGACTTTAACAGCGGAACTTTTAACGGATTAGAAACTTTTGTCTCAAAGCATCAAATGTTTAAAACATTTTATGAACTTGTTACAAGGCTAACAGTTAGATAAGGAGAAAGCAACATCTTACCGCGATTTATAAATATTAGAAGCGCTCTTATCCGTGCTGCCTCATTCCGTTAGGCTGTACGTGTGTTTGGTGCGCGCGGGTTATTTTTGGCAGTGATGCTGCACGCGCACACAGCGCGAGCCTCTCGGGTTACCAACATGCCCAAGTCTGTCGCGAGGCTGAATTTGCAATTTGACGGTTACCGGATGACCACGTGTCTACCGGCGCACGAGCGAGATGCAGCTAACTAGTTAGTGTGGTAAACACTGAGAACAGCTGAGGTATCAGACCAGATCAGACCGGTTAACGGGAGGTACAGACCGGGGGTGTTGACATGATGACCCTTAGGGTCAGAACGGTTCACCTCCCGGAGGCTTTGGTGTTGTCTTACCGGGGATAGAATCTGCACAAGCAATGTACACTTTTATCCGTTAGTAACACCGGATTCAGAGCGCCGTTATGATGCCTCACGCCCCTCCCGCGCGCAGACATCAGTGTTGATGCTTCTCTGATGTCTTAGAGGTGAAACACCACGTGACTGGAGGGTGAATTACGTGGATCTGGTCACATACCGGAGGCGGGTCTGATCTTGTCGTGACGCACGGGATCCCTGGCCGGTCGTCAGTGTTCTGAATGCGTCCTGTCTCCGCTGAGGACCGTCTTCTCTCGTGCTGATTCTGGCGGCTCGGTGTTGCTTGGAAGCGGATGGCGCGTGCAGATGCGCGCTCTCAGCAGCAGCGCTGGGATGTCGCCGCGCGCGGGTGAAACGGTTGACGTTCTGCGGAGAAATCACACACCACGAGGATGTAGGTCACACACACACACACACACACACAGACACACACAGACAACACACACACACACACACAGACAAACACACACGGACACACACACAGTCATACAGACCTCCGCCAATATGGGTCTTCATAGCGTTTCTGAAAGATTCACAATGAGGTGAATTCGGTTGTAACAAAGGAACACAGAGACAACAAAACCACGTGACTGCTGTTAGGGCGACATGACGCTGGTTAATACAGGTATGGTCTGTTATTTAATACAGGTATGGTCTGTTATTTAATACAGGTATGGTCTGTTATTTAATACAGATATGGTCTGTTATTTAATACAGGTATGGTCTGTTATTTAATACAGGTATGGTCTGTTATTTAATACATATATGGTCTATTATTTAATACAGCTATGGTCTGTTACTGTCTAACAGACAGGGATGGATGTAAAGACTGTGTGTGTATCATGATGGCTGATTTGTCTGTGTGTCTTCAGATATCTGCCAAATATTTCCATAATAAACCCCCCCCCCCTCTCTCTCTCTCTCTCTCTCTCTCTCTCTCTCCTCTCTCTCTCTCTCTCTCTCTCTAATTCTCCATGCCCCCTCTCCCCCTCTCCTCCCCTCTCCCTTCCTCTTCTCCCCCTCTCCTGCCTCCTCCAGAGAGGAGCAGACACAAGGTCACCTTGTCCAGATAACTGATCTCTTCAACTGCTGAAGATGCTGAAGATCTTACAACATCCCATAATACCATAAGACATATCTCATTCCCATAACAGCAGTGCAACTCTCTCTCTCACACACACACACACACACACACACAGATGTCAGGTAGAGGGTGAGAGAGGGAGGCAGGGGGAATAACAGAGAGGGATTAGTGAATCCCAGAATAAATGTTTGTGTTTTTTTGCCTCAGAAAAGCTTTCATCTGGCTGCCTGACCAGTGATGTCATCATATTCATCCTGACCAGTGATGTCATCATATTCATCCTGACCAGTGATGTCATCATATTCATCCTGTATTCTTTGTGACATGTTGATGTTCAGTGGTTTTGCTGGTCATGTGACAGCACTGTGTGCTTGAGCTCAAGGCTACTGCTGTGCAACACACACACACACAGACACCACATGCACACACACACACTGTGAGTCCTTCTTCCAGTGATGGGTGCTGACAGAACCAGGTTTGTAGGCCAAAGAGCCCCCCCCCCCCAGCCTGGGCACAATCTTCCCAACCCTTTTCCCCCCTACCTGCCCACCCCCCCCCCCCTACCTGTCTGCCCCCCCCAGCCTTGCCCCGCCTGAAGCCTGGTGCTGGGAGTGTAGCAGGCCCAGGCTGGGGTGAGTGCCAGGGGGGGGACAGCATGTGGGGGTGGAGGAGGGCCCAGGGACCAGCAGCATGAGAACTGGGACAGGGAGTGTAGCTCAGTGTGTCTGTTTGTTACAGCATGTTTGTGTTTATTTTTATGACACTGTGTGTGTGTGTGTGTGTGTGTGTGACAACATGTGTGTGTGAGTGTGTGTGTGTGTGTGTGTGTGTGTGTGACACAGTGCAGAGGTTCAAATCCCCCAGATCCTCCCAGGAAACAGTGAGAGGGGAACCCTGACCCTTGACCATGTGACACCCAGGAGGAAATGGATTATGTGTGCCCAATCACAGAGTCCCACAGGGACTGGGGGAGGTGACACAGGGGGTGGGGTGGGGGGGGGGGTGGACGAGGTGACAGAGTAGAAGGCAGAATGGAGGCTTTAGAGGAGGGAAGATGAAGAGGAGGGAGGATGAAGAGGGGTCAGAGGTCAGAGAGAGCTCTTTGAGAAGGTTCCCAGACTCCCACTTCCTGCAGAGCTGAGCTGCTCAACACGTATGCATGTGGCGTGTGCGTCATACACAACACGTATGCATGTGGCGTGTGCGTCATACACAACACGCTGCACATGTGAAAGGTCTCTCTTCCATCTATCTCTCTCCTGTCCTCTTCCCTATGTCTCTCTCTCTTCCATCTCTCTCTTATTTCTGCTTGTATAATTTGTATCTGTACATACCCGGATTGAATCTGTACATACCCTGTATATTCTGTCTATACTGTTCATAATATGTATATTCTGAGTATATCCATATTATTATATTCTGTTGTTAATAACTGTTTTGCACTTCTGGTTGGATGCTAACTGTATTTCGTTGCCCTGGACTTGTTCTTGTGTAATGACAATAAAGTTGAATCTAATCTAATCTAATCTAATCTAATCTCCTGTCCTGTCTTCTATCTCTCTCTCTACCCATCATGACTGTTAATGGCGAGGGTTGCCGTGACGAGGGTTTGTGGGAGTGGGGGGGGTTAGGGTTGGGGGGGGGGCGCCCTGGGGTAGAGGAACCCTGCGGTCCTCAGCGTGAGAACATGGAGCAGAACAGGAAGTGGGAACCAGCTGTAGATTCACTCCTCCGCAGGGACGAGAGAGAGGGAGGCACACAGGCTGGGACACACACACACATATACATACACACACACACACATATACACACACGTGTATACACGCACATATATACACACACACGTATACGCACACACATATACACATACAGGGTAGAGTTGCCCTCATCATAAACCTTTAGAGCTGACAGACTGTGTCTAAACACCTTACCAGAATATGTATGAGATGAGAGAATGTGTGTGTATCACCTCCAGACCTTAGTCAAACAATAACACAGGGTGACATTGAAACAATCTGAATACATGTATCCATAGCAACCATATGCGATTATCTGCGTGATATATGTCAGGTTCTGATTCATGCACAGTTTACACAGCAGTGGAGTGGATTGTTTCAACGTTTACTACAAACTCCTTTATGCAATGTTAGAGTATGAACAGCAGTCTAGTTCAGGGTAGAGAGACTGCTACACCACGTCCCAATCATATAGGCTACTTACATAATTGCAACCTAATATAGGCCTATATGCTGTATTCAATGTCGGAGGATTATTTTCAGGGGTTGGGTTACACTGCCACCAAGTGGTTGATCGTCATACTGCGTCCAACAGCTGTACATTACCAGGGCTGGTCAGTAGGGGGCGCTCAAAAGCTGTACATTACCAGGCTGGTCAGTAGGGGGCGCTCAACAGCTGTACATTACCAGGGCTGGTCAGTAGGGGGCGCTCAACAGCTGTACATTACCAGGGCTGGTCAATAGGGGGCGCTCAACAGCTGTACGTTACCATTAATCACCAAAATCTCTAGTTTTCTAACCCCAATACATCCAAACAGAGCTTGTAGACAGTAGAGCTGAACAGTAACACACAAAAACTGCAGAATATCATCGTTAATATAAAGATGAAGTGTGTTGATGAAGTCCGTTCAACAGACTCAGATCAGTAATACAGCAACAAGATGAAAGACATTATTTTTTCATCACAGGAAGGTTATCTGAAAGACTGATTAAACATTCATAAACTTCATATTAGATTGTTCTGCTTCACTGAGCCTGTCATTAGATGTCAAGGAGCCACAAACGCAGTAATGAAGTGAGGATAATTCCAAGACATTGTGATTTTCAAGGATTAAGGAAATTAGTTCCGTTTTAATCATTGAAGCTAACAGATTCCTGCAGCTAATGTGAGTTCAGCCTTGTGTCTCTCTGTCCTGCTCAGTGAATTCACATGGACTTTATGACAGTAGGCAGCTAATAGGCGGCTGCTGCTTCAGATCCTCCAGCCGCTCTCAGTCTGACAGCAGCATGAAATGTTTTATCCACAGAAGAACCTCCAGGTGAAACAGAGGAAATTGTTCCTTCAGGGTTTTCGGTGGAACGTGATTGAACTAACACGAGTATTCACTTTCAGAACATTCACGTGAGTGTGTGTGTGTGTGTGTGTATCTGCAGTTTCACACAGAGTGTGTGTGTGTGTGTGTATCTGCAGTTTCACACAGAGTGTGTGTGTGTGTGTGTATCTGCAGTTTCACACAGAGTGTGTGTGTGTGTATCTGCAGTTTCACACAGAGTGTGTGTGTGTGTGTGTGTGTATCTGCAGTTTCACACAGAGTGTGTGTGTGTGTGTGTGTGTATCTGCAGTTTCACACAGAGTGTGTGTGTGTGTGTGTGTGTGTGTGTGTATCTGCATTTTCACCTACTCATCATGTTTGTGTTGCTTTGTGCTTTAAGCATCTTACGCACTCTTCTGAGTTCAGATTAAAGAACAAATATATGAATATATATATTAACACATTTTCTCAGACATGGATTAAAACTTCCATAGCCCTAACAAGATTAATTCAACAATATCTAACTAAAGTTATTAGTGTTGGACTACAGTAAATCCAGTCCAATTTAGGACCTTAATTGAAACACTAAAGGCCTTGTGTTGTTTTGACGTGTCTCAAGTTTGCTGGTTCTGTAATTTAGATGATGAGGATGTGAGCTATGTTGCTACAGGCTGATTTAGTATCTGTCTTCATGTTCAGAGGCTGGGATGAGGATGTCCAGGTGTCTTGTACTTGTAGCAGGATTCAAACAAACACCTTGTTTAATGGACCAAACTTGATTGAATATCTTGTATTTAGAGGAACTGTCAGGACAGCGGCTCCTGAGGACCAGGGCTGGACACTGCTGATTTAGGGGGTGGACAGATGGCACAACCTTGACCTTGGCTGTGGCTCACCCTGGCAAGGCCACACACACACACACACAAGCCCCCCTGACACACACACACACACACACACTCCCACCCTACACACTCATCCTGGTACTTCACAGGGTTGTGAGTTTTAAGGAGTGTAATATGTCATGTTGACAGCTGCCAGCGGTTGGCATGGCGACTCAGTAGCTGAACGATGTGATTCTAATCAGTTTCAGAGCTGAATATTAATATGAGCTTGTTCTGCTTCACACTGCTCCTCATCTCTGATTGGTAGGTCTAGTTCAGGCCAGATCTCCAACATGATCAACATCAGGAAGAGATAGTGTGAAGCTAAAGAACTAATCTGGTATAAACTGGGAGAGAGAGAGAGAGAGACAGACAGACAGAGACAGAGAGAGAGAGACAGAGAGAGAGAGAGAGAGAGAGAGAGAGGGAGAGACAGAGAGAGGGAGAGACAGAGAGAGACAGAGAGACAGAGAGAGAGAGAGAGAGAGGAGGAAGGAGAGAGAGAGAGACAGAGAGAGAGAGAGACAGAGAGAGAGAGAGAGAGACAGAGAGAGAGAGAGAGAGAGGGGAGAGAGAGAGAGAGAGACAGAGAGAGAGAGACAGAGAGAGAGAGAGACAGAGAGGAGAGAGACAGAGAGAGAGAGACAGAGAGAGAGAGAGACAGAGAGAGAGAGAGAGAGACAGAGAGACAGAGAGAGAGAGACAGAGAGAGAGAGAGAGAGAGAGAGAGAGAGAGAGAGAGAGAGAGAGAGAGAGAGAGAGAGTAGAAGAGGAGATGAGACTCTCAGAGTTCTCAGAGGTTAGAGGTCAACATCAGTATTTCAGTAATGAGCCACATGAGTGTGTGTGTGTGTTAGTGTGTGTGTTAGTGTGTGTGTGTTGGTGTGTGTTAGTGTGTGTGTGTTAGTGTGTGTGTGCTCACCTCACCACCTCTAATCTGCTATGCAGCCTCTAAACTGTCAGCCTCGCAGCCTCTAATCCATTCTATCTGACCTCACAGCCTCTAATATGCTCCTTTTTCACCCTACAGCCTCTAAACTATCAGCCTCAGCCTCTAAACTGCCCCTCCTCATCTTTGATCCGCTTCCCCTTAGCCTCTAATTCTGCACACCTCAAAGCCTCTAAAGATACTTTCTTGCCCCCATTTTAACTGGTTATTTCCCCTCTCTCCCCCTCCTCCCCCCACCCCCGCTCTGTTGCTCTTATCAGCTCATAAATGGGACTGCAGTCATTATGTTTTAAATGCTATGACTCAAATCAAATCAATAGACATGACAGAATCTTGTCCTTCCCATCATAAAAACGTCATACCAGCATTAAAATGATCTATTAGTGTTGTGTAGTTTTTGATAAAGCATTTTGCAGAGTGTTAGACTGCAATATTCATCCAGATGATTTACGAAAATCATAAACTGAGCCTCCAAGCGTGTAAAGGATTAAGTTTCAAACATTATTGGAACAACTGGCCACTATTGTAGCATAAGCGTGGAGTTAACCCCAGAGGGCCTGACAGCCTCAGAGAGCAGCTCTCTCCATGGAAAACTGGAACACAGATTTAAGTGACCGTATCCAAAGGCAGTCCAGGGTGACCGTGTCCCTGCTCATAGAACAGGATATGTGGTCAGCTTCGGTCAATACAACATCTCACTTTCATATTCAAATGTATTTGCAGATGCAAAACTACACTGACTGCTTCTACATGGCAGTTGAAATGAAGCTAGTTTGTGGCTGTAGGTGAATTCCCTGTGCTGCTGGATGGGATTTCCGCTGTGGTTTTCTGGATAGTTTGAGTCCTTTGGCGTTGTGAGTGTAAATGGATCCGTACAGGCTTGGTCCTTTTGTATAGAGGGGGAGAGGTGGGGGGGGGGGGGAGGAGAGGGAGGAGGGAGGGAGAGAGGAGGGGGGAGAGGGAGGGGGGAGAGGTGGGGGAGAGGGAGGGGGAGAGGGAGAGGAGGAGAAGGAGAGGGAGGGGGAGAGGGAGGGGGAGAGGGGAGAGGAGGGGAGAAGGAGAGGGAGGGGGGAGAGGAGGGGGAGAGGCAGGGAGGAGATAAAGGGAGGGGGAGAGAAAGGGAGGGGGAGAGGGAGGGATAGGGAAGGAGGAGAGGGAGACACTCCATGTCGCTTTTTCAGGGTTGAACACTGGATCGCGCCGTTTCAGTCCATCGTGGATCAGTTTAGTAGTTCAGAGTTCAGAGGTCAACACTGTGACGCATCTTTAAACACCTGAAACACGCCTGTAATCCTGCGTGTCGGGCGGGGATCATTATGTGAGTTTCGCCGTGGGAACTCAGTTCCAACTTCTCAGCCAGCGGTAAACCGCAGACAGTTTGGTTCTCCCTCCAGAGATGGGAACTTTGCTTTTAACGGACGCAAAGTAAAACGAGATTTGTTTTCTGGGTGAAAACGAAGATAAAAAAACCTCTGGATTACGAGTGTGTGTCCGTGTGTGTCGTTGGCTGAAATCAAGGTAAGAAACTATGACCGACTTTTCTTGTTGTTCGTTGTTTTACAGCAGTTCTGTAGTTTCATGTGTTTAAACTTCATACTGACGATGAAGGCAGCAGGGAGAGAACAGGAACACAGAGGAGGGTTAGAGGAGAACAGGAACACAGAGGAGGGTAGAGGAGAACAGGAACACAGAGGAGGGTTAGAGGAGAACAGGAACACAGAGGAGGGTTAGAGGAGAACAGGAACACAGAGGAGGGTTGGAGGAGAACAGGAACACAGAGGAGGGTTAGAGGAGAACAGGAACACAGAGGAGGGTTGGAGGAGAACAGGAACACAGAGGAGGGTTGGAGGAGAACAGGAACACAGAGGAGTTGGAGGAGAACAGGAACACAGAGGAGTTGGAGGAGAACAGGAACGACAGAGGAGGGTTAGAGGAGACAGGAACACAGAGGAGGGTTAGAGAGAACAGGAACACAGAGGAGGGTTAGAGGAGAACAGAACACAGAGGAGGGTTAGAGGAGAACAGGAACACAGAGGAGTTAAGATACCGTCTGTTAACACTGCTGATGACGTCACAGTAAAGCTGAGAGGAAACAATGTTGCAAAACTAACAAACAAACAAACAACAGCGCGTGAGGTTTTAATCATCAGAAAGAATCAAGAGAGGAGCTGATCTGCGTGTCTCGAGGATCTGATCATGTACCTGATTGGGTATCGGTCAGAGGAGGAGGGGGGGAGGAAGAATGGGAGGAGTAGAGGGGGGAGGAGGAGGGGGAGGGGGGAGGGACCGAGAGCCTCTTATCTTAAATGCTCACCTGGTTACAGTTGCTCATCAGCACTGAGACAGATTCCATCAAGGACTGACCTGATGTCTGCTGATAATGAACTACACTGACATCCACCTAACTTCACCTAGCTGAATCACTCTCACACAGCCTAGCTGAAACACACGTCACACTTTAATAACCGGCAGCGAACAGAGCAGATATGAACACTAACTTCATGTTAGATGATTCTGATTGAGTTGTGATCAGTGAGTTCAGTATCGAGCTGACGAGTCGGTTCAGTGCTGATGAGTCGGTTCAGTGCTGATGAGTCGGTTCAGTGCTGATGAGTCGGTTCAGTTGACAGTGAGACAGAAGGATTGTTCAGTCGTTAAGTGGATGATTTTTATCAGTGTTTCACTGATCTGCATGTCAGGGAGAACTTTGATGGTGAATCACTGAACTGTGTGGAAGATCTGAGAGGTGTAGATCTGTAGATCACACCTTCCTCCTCATCTCTCTAACAAGGCCGGTCTCTCTCTCTCCCTCCCTCCCTCCATCTCCCCTCTCTCCCTGCCTCCATCTCCTCCTGACCCCCAGCAGTCTGTCTTGTGTTTGTTAGTGTTCATTCCTCCATGAAGACCTCAGATGGCAAACACTGACCTTATTCATGTGTGGTGTGGTGTGTGTGTGTGTGTTCTATCATACCCTATTCCCTGGTACTGTCTCTCCCTGTCTGTCTGTCTGTCTCTCCCTCTCTCTCCCTCTCTCTCTCTCTCTCTCTCTCTCTCTCTCTCTCTTTCTCTCCCTCTCTCCGTCTCTCTCTCTCTCTCTCTCTCTCTCTCTCTCTCTCTCTCCGTCTCTCTCCCTGTCTCCCTGTCTCTCTGTCTCTCCCTCTCTCTCCCTCTCTCTCTCTCTCTCTCTCTCTCTCTCTCTCCGTCTCTCTCTCTCTCTCTCTCTCTGTCTCTCTCTCTCTTTCTCTCTCTCTCTCTCTCTCCGTCTCTCTCTCTCCGTCTCTCTCCCTGTCTCCCTGTCTCTCTGTCTCTCTCTCTCTCTCTGTCTCTCTCTCTCTGTCTCTCTCTGTCTTTCTCTCTCTCTCTCTCTCTCTCTCTCTCTCTCTCTCTGTCTCTCTCTCTGTGTGTCTCTCTCTCTCTCCCTGTCTCTCTGTCTTTCTTTCTCTCTCTCTCTGTGTCTGTAACACCACAAGTGGATTCCAAGTTAACTAACACAACAGAAACCTGACCATTTCTGGAGGGCAAGCTTTCAGAGTTAGTGTGTTCATGGAGCACATGCTTGTGTTTGTATTGTGTGTGTGTGTGTTTGTATTGTGTGTGTGTGTGTGCTCAAACAGCACCATCTGTTCAGGGTACAGGACAGAACAGGACAGCCACACAGAGCTGTCAGACCCCAACACATCCAGCCTGATCTACCTCACACCAGCATGACCATGATGAACACACTCTCACACACTCTCACACACACACACACACACACACACACACACACACACACACACACACACACACACACACACACACACACACTCACACACACAGTGGTTAGGCAGCATAATGGGTTTGCCACGGTGTTAATACAGGCCATGCCAGTCAAGATAATGAGAGGGGGTAGAGATGGAGGGATAAGGAGAGAGAGATGGAGAGGGAGGGAGGGAGGGACACGCACATCATTTTCATTAATAATTTGTAAAGCTCATTGTGATTATATGTATTGCTTTCTCATCATTCCTATTATGTTGTCATTGCATTGAGCCAGTGAGGTTAGGACTGTGCAGAGACTGGAGAGGGGGGGGAGGGTGGAGGGGAGGTGAGGGGGGGGTGGAGGGGAGGTGAGAGGAGGGTGGAGGAGTCGGTTGAGGAACAGGGAAGATGTGCTTGAGCTTTCTTCTCAGAGAGAGATAACAGCACCCCACCCCACCACACACACACACCCAGATCACAGCAGCTTGTTTGCTTGTCGGCTTCTGTGTGTTTGTGGTTCTGTGTCCGAAGGTTGTGTTTGCTGTGGAAACAAGTCTGTGTGTGTGTGTGTGTGTGTGTGTGTGTGTGTGTGTGTGAGTACTTTGGAAGGTCTCTCTACTCAATAACATTTTTAATTTCCTATAAACTCCTGTAGTGACAGTACTGTGGTTAAAAGTTGCTCCTGGAGATCATGTGACCCTGATATCTTATCTCAGACGAGTCATGTGACCCTCGGACAGCCTGGGTCAGCATGTAGTCACTCCTGGTGCTGCCATCTTTACCCTCCCTCTCTCTGCCTCACCCTCCTCCCTCCCTCTCTGTGCCTCACCCTCCTCCCTCCCTCCCTCCCTCTCTCTGCCTCACCCTCCTCCCTCCCTCTCTCTGCCTCACCCTCCTCCCTCCCTCTCTCTGCCTCACCCTCCTCCCTCCCTCTCTGTGCCTCACCCTCCTCCCTCCCTCCCCCCCTCTCTCTGCCTCACCCTCCTCCCTCCCTCTCTCTGCCTCACCCTCCTCCCTCCCTCTGTATCTTCCTTGTCTCCCTGTGTCAGTGGACCCTTAAAGTCTCAGTGTTTAGTTTGTGTGTGGTGTTTGTGTGTAGTGTTACAGTGTGTCTGTGTGTGAATGTTTGATGTGTGTTTGTACGTCTCATTTCCTGTTGGCTCGATGTATATTCCACCCTGCATGATACTGCCTCCCACTCTCCCCCTCTCTCCCTCCCCCTCTCTCTCTCTCTCCCTCTCTCCCTCCCCGTCCCTCTCTCTCATTCTCCCTCCCTCTACCTTCTCTGCTCTAACTCTAACTAAACCATATTCCCAGAACCCAGGGAGGAGAGAGGGGGAGGGAGGAGGATGAGGATGAGGGAGGAGGAGGATGAGGATGAGGGAGGAAGGAGGAAGAGGAGGATGAGGGAGGAGGATGAGGGAGGAGGAAGAGGAGGATGAGGGAGGAGGAGAGAGACTGAGGGAGGAAGCAGATTCAGATCACTGCTTTTAAACAAAACCAAATGTCACAACTTCTGCCAGTCAGCATTATGACCTCACACACACACACACACACACACACACACACACACCATGTGCAATTTTTACTGCTCTTTCATGTTAGACAGACTGCTGTGTTTGAACTTGCATAAACTCTGTGTAATGTTAATGTAATCTTGAGGATCGGCCACACAAGCACAAACACATGTTA
>CM059307.1:322500-330000 GCA_030340665.1 Neosalanx taihuensis
GTGGTCGGGGTGATGTCGTACTTCATCACCAAGGACAACGAGAGACTGCCAGTGTTCGTGGTGAGGAGAGAGGCTGGGGTCAGGGGTTAGAGGTTAGGGGTTAAGAAAAGCCATGGACTGTGATGTGTATTTAGAAAGATCTGGACATACTGACAAGTTGATTTGAAATATTAGTGTCAATTGATTGATTACTCACCCTCCCCCTCTCCTCCCTCTCCTCCCTCTCCTCCCTCTCCTCCCTCCCCCAGTTGGGGAAAGGGTACGGCAGTCAGGACAGCGCTAAGCTCATCAGCACTCGGGTGCTGCAGAATTACAGAGAGTGGGTGGCGTTTGAGAGCATCATCGAGGCGTCGGCGGTCCAGGCCAGCCCCTTCGTCCACGGATACCATCACGACTTCCGCTTCGTCTTCAAGCACGGAGGCTTCGTCTACTTCCTGTACTCTCGCACGCTTAGCACGCATGAGAACCGCAACTACACCTTCCTGTCCCGCATGTGTGAGAACGACCACAACTACTATTCCTACACCGAGCTGCAGCTGAACTGCAGCGCCACCAACAGGTTCAACAAGGTTCAGGTAAGAGGGGTCACCTGGACCACAGCTGCACCACAACAACAACAACAGGGAACCACATGTTGATGTCTCCTCCCTCCCCCTCCCTCCCTCTTCCTTCCCCACCAGGCTGCCTATGTGTCGGAGCCTGGTGTGACCCTGGCCAGGAACCTGACAGAGGGGGGTCACTGGGGCACGGTGCAGGACAATGATACTGTCCTGTTTGTGGTTCTGAGTGCAGAGGAGGCTGGGTCCAGCTCTGCTCTGTGTCTTTACCCCCTGAAGGCTGTGAACCAGAGGCTGGTAGAGATCATCTCAGCCTGCTACAGTCATGATGGGAAGATCGACGACAGACCTGCTGTTTACACACCGTACTCCTCTAAACCAGAGGGGCTGTGCATCACCAAGAACGAGGTGAGGGAGTCCCACACACACACACACACACACACACACACACACACACACACACAGACACGCACGCACACACACACACACAGGAAGTGAGTGTATGAGCAGCCTGACTGTGGCGCCCCCTGCAGGACATGGTGTCTAAGTACCCATGCGGAGCAGAGTTCCTGCCCTCCCCACTGGCCAGCAAGTCCGAGTTCGCACTGACCTCCGACCCCGCCTAC
Organism: Neosalanx taihuensis; assembly: GCA_030340665.1. NCBI lineage: Eukaryota > Metazoa > Chordata > Actinopteri > Osmeriformes > Salangidae > Neosalanx > Neosalanx taihuensis. The sequence goes on from CM059307.1 coordinate 323,684, forward strand.
TCCAGGAAGGGCAACCTGACGGCCGTGGCGGTTGCCGTGGAGACGGAGCATGCGGTGGCGTTCCTGGGGACGGGGGAGGGGGAGGTGCTGAAGCTGCACCTGTCGTCCAGGCCGCAGGTGTACGGCCGCACCTCTTCTGACGGGGCGGGGGGGGCGGGTCAACAAGAACCTCCTGCTGAACCCCGACCTCACGCACCTGTACGTTGCCACGGAGATGAAGGTCGGTTGTCACGGATGCCGTTGAACTGTGAGGTCATCAGGGGGTCACATGGGAGTTCAGCTGGGTGTTTTAATGTGTGTGTGTGTGTGTGTGTGTGTGTTAATGTGTATGTATGTGTGTGTGTGTGTGTGCAGATCTCCAAGGTACCAGTGCAGGCATGTAACAGACCAGACTGCCAGTCCTGCATGAACCTCCGTGACCCTTACTGTGGCTGGTGTGTCCTGGAGAGCAGGTGAGGGCTCATGGGAAATGTAGGCTCCACCTGTCTACTGTATGGTTAATCAGGAGTTCAAGCCAGTGTGTGATTGGCTGTTGTCCTTCAGGTGTACCAGGAAGGGGGACTGTGATAGGTCAGCAGAGGATAACACCTGGCTGTGGAGCCCCAATCAGCAGTGTGTTCAGATCCAGAGCTACAACCCCCCCAACCTGAGCAATAAGAAAACTCAGCAGGTGTGTGTGTCTGCCTGTCTGTCTGCCTGTCTGTCTGCCTGTCTGCCTGTCTGCCTGTCTGCCTGTCTGCCTGTCTGTCTGTCTGTCTGTCTGCCCGCCTGTCCTGTCTGTCTGTCTGCCTGTCTGTCTGCATGTCTGCCTGACTGCCTGTCTGTCTGTCTGCCCGCCTATCCTGTCTGCCTGTCTGTCTGCATGTCTGCCTGACTGCCTGTCTGTCTGTCTGTCTGTCTGTCTGCCCGCCTATCCTGTCTGTCTGTCTGCCTGTCTGTTAGCCTGCCTGTCTGTGCTCTCTCTCTTTCACCTTTCCAATGTATTCTCTCATCCCTCTCTTTCTTGTCTTCCCCAGGTAGAGATCTCAGTCCCCGCCCTCCCCAGATTGTGGCCTTCTGATAGGCTGAAGTGTGTGTTTGGCTCCTTCCAAAGCCAGGCTGTGATGACTGACAGCACAGTGACCTGTAGTCTTCCTGATCCTGTGGATATCCCGCACACTCCTGACAACCAAGGTAGACACTCCTCACAAAACTGACAACCAATTAAACAATTAACAAACCAATTAAACAATCAACAAACCAATTAAATTAAACACTTAACAAATCAATTAAACAATCAACAAATCAATTAAACAATCAACAAATCAATTAAACAATCAACAAACAACCAATTAATCAATTAACAAATATATTAAGCAATTAACAAACAAATTAAACAATTAACACATCAATTAAACAATCAACAAACCAATTAACCAATTCCTGTGCTGCTGTGTGCAGACTTTGTGGCAGTTCCGGTCACAGTCCTGGTGAACGAGAGCATCACAGTGACATCAGGAGAGTATCTCTTCTACAGCTGTGCTGCCACAACCAGGAAATCCCACAACACTCCGTGAGTACCACTTCCTGTCTGATGACTGACAGCTACTGAAGCTAACTGGGTTAGCGCTGGGTTAGCTGGATCAGTTCCCTGTCAGCTCTTTACTCTCATTGGCTGTTTTCCCCCTGTGATGTCCTGACGTGCTCTGTGATTGGCCGTGCAGGTGTATTTCCTGTGTGACCAGTGAGTGGGGTTGCCAGTGGAACAGTCGTGATCATGTGTGCAGTGACACAAGTGAGGCAGAAGAGGGCGCTCACATCATCAAACCTCTGCAGGTCAGGAGGTCAAATGCTGCTGTCACTGAAATAGTAACACTGGAGTTTAACCTGCTGCAACATCGTCTACAAAACTTGTTTTAGCTGTGAGTGAGCAGGTTCTGAAGTGTGCTGTGTGTTGTGTGTGTTGTGTGTGTTGTGTGTGTTGTGTGTGTTGTGTGTGTTGTGTGTGTTGTGTGTGTTGTTGTGTGTTGTGTGTCTCTACAGAAAGACAGCTGTCCCCAGTTTGAGAGTCCGGCTCCTCAGCTCCTCCCTGTTGGTCTGCGTGTTCCTCTTCACTTCCAGGGCAGGAACCTGGAAGGATACAGGGTCAGACACTCACTTCCTGGATCTCTCTGTTCACTTCCTGTGGTCTTCTTCTGTGGTGTTTAGCTTCTCTAGTTCTTCATTAGGAGAGTTGTGACTGGATGTGTTTCAACATGTTTCATATCTACTCTGGGTAGACTAGCTGACCTCCCCCCTCCCCTCCCCCCCCTCCCCCCCTCCTCCCCCCAGGGTCGAAGGTTCAGGATTGGTACTGAGCTCATGAAGCATGTGGAGGAGGAAGTGATGTTTGATGAAGACACCAACCAGGGATCCTTCAGTGGCTACGAGGTACGAGACACTCTGATCCAAGTTACCCTTCTCTTTCTAATGAAACTGTGTGGTGTGTGTGTTTGTTTCACATGTGTGTGTTTCACGTGTGTGTGTGTGTTTCACATGTGTTTGTTTGTGTGTGTGTGTGTTTCACATGTGTTTGTGTGTGTGTGTTCAGTTTACCTATGACAAGCAGCAGGAGGTGAATGTGTCCTTCCACATCAAAGACACCACCACAGAGAGGAGAGTGGACAGTACACTGACAGGTACGTAGGATACACACACCCACACTACACACACACACAAATACTACACTACACACACACCACACACACCCACACTACACACACACACACTACACATACACACACACACCCACACCTACACACCTACTACACACACACACACTCACCCATGCCCTGACCCCCCCCCCCCCCCCCCCCCCCCCCCCCCCGTGTGTGTTGCAGTGCTTCTCTATAACTGCTCAGTAGGTCGTGAGGACTGCAGCCTCTGCAGGAGCGCTGAGCCCAGGTTCCAGTGTGTCTGGTGTCCCTCCTCTAAGACCTGCACACACACCCAGCTGTGCCCCTCCCTGGAGCCCCCCCTCCTGCCCCCCACCCCCACCATCACCGGGGTAACCACACACACACACACACACACACACCTGGAGAGACAGATCCAGAGATCTGTATCTTCATCAATATAGATAAACACACACCTCAAGGTGCCATCATTAACCATCAGTCTAATCAGATCCATCTCTGATCCTCCTCTTCTCTCCTTCCCTCCCCCCCCCCCCCCCCCTCCCCTCTCCAGATCTCCCCCCTGTTTGGCCCGCTGGCAGGTGGCATCTCCCTCACCCTGCGGGGGAGCAACCTGGGGGTGAGGGCGGCTGATGTGAGGAGGATCACGGTGGCTGGAGTGGAGTGTGTTCACCTGGAGGAACGATACTCTGTCTCCACCAGGTCTGCCAAGGACTGTGTGTGTGTGTGTGACATGTTTTGTGTGTGTGTGTGACAGGTGTCTAATCCCCCTCTTCCCCTCAGTGTGGTGTGTGAGGTGGGTCCTGCATGGCCCCCCTGCCCCCGCCCTGCCCCCCCCAGAGGACCTGCCCCTCCCAGGAGAACCCCCCAAAAGCAGGGAGGGGGGTGGTGGAGGTGGAGGTGGAGGGGGGTCGCTGGGGAAAGTCACAGGTCGTCTTCACCTACAGGGTAAGAACTGATCTCACATTCCTGTCTCTCTCTCTCTACTCTCTCTCTCTCTCTCTCTCTCTCTCTCTCTCTCTCTCTCTCTCTCTCTCTCTCTGTCTCTCTGTCTCTCTCTCTCTTATTTGCTTATTTGTCTGTGTGTGTGTGTGTGTGTGTGTGTGTGTGTGTGTGTGTGTGTGTGTGTGTGTGTGTGTGTGTGTGTGTGTGTGTGTGTGTGTGTGTGTGTGTGTGTGTGTGTGTGTGTGTGTGTGTGTGTGTGTGTGTGTGTGTGTGTGTGTGTGTGTGTGTGTGTGTGTGTGTGTGTGTAGGCCCCCGCCCCCTCCTCAGTCCAGCCTCAGAGAGGTCCAGCAGCAGGGGGCACAGTGATCACCATCAACGGCACCAATCTAGACACGGCCTCTAAAGATGACGTCACCATCACTGTGGGGGGCGTGGCCTGTCAAGTGTAAGGGCATGATGGGTAATATCTTTAAAAATGCTTGTCTCTGATTGGCCTGTCCCGCTCACCTACCCCTCCCCCCCCCCCCCCCCTCAGCTTGGTGTTTGGGAGTGAGCTCACCTGCCAGACAGGAAGTTACACAGCTCAGTCCTCTCCTCCACTTCCTGTCATCGTGAACTACGGCCGCAACACCTCCACGGAGGTCAAGGGTCAATACTTCATGTACTGGGAAAACCCTGAGGTCACGGACTACAACCCTAAAACCAGCTTCTACTGGTGAGGCAGGCTGCATCACTGACCTTTGACCTCTGGACTGATCTAATACTGGACTGGTTGGTTGATTGCTTTAATTCTAAATAATGTGTGTGTGTGTGCTGTGTGTGTGTGTGTGTTCCAGTGGGGGCAGGAGGATCGTGTTTCAGGGGTCAGGATTTGACCTGATCCAGAGAGCCACCATGATAGTGCTGCCCTCTAATGATGAGGAAGTGTATGACACCTCCACTGCAGAGGTAAGCCTTCTGCTCTGTGTATCGAGAGGGGGCTCTGTGTATCGAGAGGGGAGTAGTGTGTGTGTGTGTGTAAGTGTTAAATGCTAATTTATAAAGGTTAGGAAATTTGTGTGTGTCTGTGTAAAGGTTGAAAACAGACGTTGTGTGTTGTGTGTGTGTGTGTGTGTCTGTGTGTCTGTGTGCTGTCTGTGTGCTGTGTGTGTGTCTGTGTGCTGTGTCTGTGTGTTGTGTCTGTGTGTTGTGTGTCTGTGGGCTGTGTGTGTCTGTGTGCTGTGTGTGTGTTGTGTGCCCTCCCTCCAGTTTTTCCAGGACTTCCTGAGTAAGAATGACACAGTCATGCAGTTCCTGTCTCCACCTGTGAGGGGCCCCGCTGAGCAGGGCTTCGTCACCTTCCTGCAGCTGGACACAGTGTCTCAGAAGCTGGACGGCTTCGAGTATCACCCAGACCCCACCTTCAACAAGCTGGACAAGAACATCATCACCGAGGCCAGCATCATCAACGTCACGGTAACCAGGGGGGGAGGGGAGGAGAGATTATTTCCCCACTTGTTTCCTGCTTGCTCCCCTGGTCCACACCCTGACCCTCCTCCCCTCCCTCTCCCTCTCCTCCTTCAGGGGCGTGGCTTCAGCAGGGCCATGACAGTGAAGGAGGCCCAGGCGTTTGTGGGGGAAACGTGTCATGTCATGTGACCATCCTTCAGGATGATAAGATCTTCCTGGAAGCTCCTTCATCTCAGCCCAGGAACAACAGCTCAAGGCTGCAGCGCAGAGGACATATCCTCCACTGATCCTCTGGAGCTGAGGGTGAGGAGGGGGGAGGGAGGGAGGGAGGGAGGGAGGGAGGGAGGGAGGGAGGGAGGGAGGGAGGGAGGGAGGGAGGGGGAGGGAGGGAGGGAGGGAGGGAGGGAGGGAGGGAGGGAGGAGGGAGGGGGGAGGGGGAGGGGGGGAGGGGGAGACACCTCCTGGACCATCAGAGGAGGAGGAGGGTGGTGGTTCTTTAGCGGTGTGTTTCTCTTCCTCTCAGATCAGTTTGGTCAGGGTGTGTGGGTGGTGGGGCTGGTCCAGTATGAGAGGAAGTATGAGGTTCCTCTGGCCGTCATCATCCCTGGAGTCATTCTGCCTATGCTGCTCTTCATCGCTGTGTCAATCTACTGCTACAGGTATGCACTACAACACCCAGCATGCACCTCTCTACTGCTACAGGTACGCACTTCAACTCCCAGCATGCACCCCTGGCTTAAGCTTGTTCTGGTGTGTGTGTGTGTGTGTGTGTGTGTGTGTGTGTGTGTGTGTGTGTGTGTGTGTGTGTGTGTGTGTGTGTGTGTGTGTGTGTGTGTGTGTGTGTGTGTGTGTGTGTGTGTGTGTGTGTGTGTGTGTGTGTGTGTGTGTGTGTGTGTGCGCAGGAGGAAGAGTCAGCAGGCAGAGAGAGAGTAATGAGAAGGTCAGACACCAGCTGGAGAACCTGGAGGAGAGTGTGAGAGATCGCTGCAAGAAAGAGTTCACTGGTGAGAGCTGAAGATGGCCTCTACATCTCTCTATATCTCTCTATATCTGTCCTCTCTATATCTCTCTATATCTGTCCTCTCTATATCTCTCTACTGTATATCTGTCTTCTCTATATCTCTCTATATCTGTCCTCTCTATATTTCTCTACTGTATATCTATATCTATATGACTCCCTCCCCCTCCCTCCCTCCCCTCTCCAGACCTCATGATAGAGATGGAGGATCACACCAGTGACCTCAGTGAAGCTCGGATCCCCTTCCTGGA
>CM059307.1:332500-345000 GCA_030340665.1 Neosalanx taihuensis
AGGTGAGAGATAATGCTACCCTAGTTCTGTCTACAGTCCTTCATGCTCTGCCCTTCAACCAGCATCAGGACAGTCCTGAAGAGAGTGAGTCTGCTACACTGCGCACACACACACACACACACATACACAAACTAGCTGTCTAACCTTCTAGAACCTTCTGTGTGTCTCAGGGAACGCCCTCCTGGAGGATGAGAAGGTGTTCCATCTGGTGCGTCCAGCAGAGGAGCTGGATGAGGGGAAGTCTAAGAGAGGAAGTCTGAAGGACAAGGCCATGACTAAGGCCATCACTGAGATCTACCTGACCAGGCTGCTGTCTGTCAAGGTACACTGTAGTGTGTGTGTGTGTGTGTAGCCTTCTGACCCTGGTGTGTGTGTGTGTGCGCAGCCATCTGACCCTGCAGTGTGTGTGTGTGTGTGTGTGTGTGTGTGTTACAGGGTACTCTGCAGCAGTTTGTTGATGACTTCTTTCGGAGTGTGTTGTGTTGCGGCTCAGTGGCGCCCCCTGCTGTCAAGTACTTCTTTGACTTCCTGGATGAGCAGGCGCAGAAACACAACGTGGAGGAAGATACTATACACATCTGGAAGACCAACAGGTACACACACCTGCACACACACACACACACACATCTGGAAGACCAACAGGTACACACACCTGCACACACACACACACACACACACATCTGGAAGACAAACAGGTACACAAGCCTGCACACACACCTACACACACACACATCTGGAAGACAAACAGGTACACACACCTGCACACACACACACACACACACACACACCTACAGACACACACACACACACAGCTGGAAGACAAACAGGCGCACACACCTACAGACACACCTGCACACACACCTACACACACACCTGCAGACACACACACACAGCTGGTGGCAGCAGCAGCTGATGGTCCCTGTGTCCCCCAGCCTGCCTCTCAGGTTCTGGGTGAACATCCTGAAGAGTCCCCACTTCATCCTGGACGTCCAGGTGGGGGAGGTGGTCGACGCTTCGCTGCACGTCATCGCTCATACCTTCATGGACGCCTGCACCAAGACGGAGCACAAGCTGAGCAGGGTGAGGGGACAGGGGGGTCAGGGGTCAGCAGGGGTGAGGGGTCAGGGGGGTGAGGGGTCAGGGGGGTCAGAGGGGTGAGGGGTCAGGGGGGTCAGAGGGGTGAGGGGTCAGGGGGGTCAGAGGGGTGAGGGGTCAGGGGGGTCAGAGGGGTGAGGGGTCAGGGGGGTCAGAGGGGTGAGGGGTCAGGGGGGTAAGAGGGGTGAGGGGTCAGGGGGTCAGAGGGGTCAGGCGGGGTGAGGGGTCAGAGGGGTCAGGGGTCAGGGGGGTGAGGGGTCACAGTAATGTGTTTTCTGACTCCTCATCATCATCTTCCTCTCCAGGAGTCTCCCAGTAATAAGCTGCTCTACGCCAAGGAGATCTCCACCTATAAGAAGATGGTGGACGAGTAAGTTGTTACCATGACGCTGCTCTACCACTGACCAATCCAGAGGCAGGAACACACAGAACCTTCTAGATACAGCGATAGTTTGGCTGACCTCTGACCCTGTCTCTTCTCAGTTACTACAAGGGCATCAGACAGATGGTACCTGTCAGCGACCAGGATATGAACACACACCTGGCAGAGGTGTCCAGGGTGAGGAGTGTGTGTGTGTGTGTGTGTGTGTGTGTGTGTGTGTGTGTGTGTGTGTGTGTGTGTGTGTGTGTGTGTGTGTGTGTGTGTGTGTGTGTGTGTGTGTGTGTGTGTGTGTGTGTGTGTGTACCTGTTAATGTGAGTGCAGTGACCCTCTTCCTCCTCTTCAGCAACACACAGATGACCTGAACACCCAGGTTGCTCTGCACCAGCTCTACCAGTACGCCAGCAAGTACTACGATGGGGTGAGTCCATCTACTACTGCTGCTTTACTGCAGCACCAACGCTTTACTGTACTACTGCTGCTTTACTGCAGCACCAACGCTTTACTGTACTACTGCTGCTTTACTGCAGCACCAACGCTTTACTGTACTACTGCTGCTTTACTGCAGCACCAACGCTTTACTGTACTACTGCTGCTTTACTGCAGCACCAACGCTTTACTGTACTACTGCTGCTTTACTGCAGCACCAACGCTTTACTGTACTACTGCTGCTTTACTGCAGCACCAACGCTTTACTGTACTACTGCTGCTTTACTGCAGCACCAACGCTTTACTGTACTACTGCTGCTTTACTGCAGCACCAACGCTTTACTGTACTACTGCTGCTTTACTGCAGCACCAACGCTTTACTGTACTACTGCTGCTTTACTGCAGCACCAACGCTTTACTGTACTACTGCTGCTTTACTGCAGCACCAACGCTTTAGGCCCTGTCCCAATACCCGCACTTGCGCCCTTGCGCCCTTCAATTGCGCGTTCTCGCTGAAGGGTGCAAGTGCGCAGGGTGTCCCAATTCTCCAGTAAGGTCTTAAGCCCCGCCCCCTATGCGCACTTGATCCGCACTTCCACGAAGCGTGCATCGATGCGCACTTTGGCGAAGTGTATTACCCACAATTCATTGCTGCGTGTGACGTTTTCACAAAAAAGTCAGAATATGGCAATGTCTGGTGGTCGGCCCCATAGACAACAGATGGTACATATACATGTCTATGGTCGGCCCGCTCATGCGGTAAAGTGTCTTACCAAGTAAGGTGGTCAACAAGTTTAATTTGATTTTTGTTGCCCCTGAAAAAGTCAGTTTGTAATGTTTGCTCAGTTGAGTGTTTCATACATTTCCATTCGATGAGTTTGCAGCATAGTTTGCTCAGTTGTTGAGTTTGTTTTTATTACTTGCTCCAGAATATTCGAGTCAATTTGATTAATTTATATTTATTCAAAGTTGTAAAAAAAAGAAATACAATAAACACCTTTTCGTAAAAACAATCAAAGGTCTTTTTTTATTTTCTTTTGTCACGACAGCGAGAGTCTGACGCATACGTCTTCTTCGATTTCGAAGCTTCTTTCTTCTCAACATTGTTTGGTTCAGCTTAAAAATTATTTTAATCAGCAAAATTGCAATAACAGCAACCGGTACCGCCATTTTAGATGTCGTGGTAATGACGCACTGGCTAAATCGATGACGTAGCCATCACTGTCCCAATTCTCTAATTTTCGCACGCTTGCGGCCTACGCACTTCGAACCCTTCGCGCACTTCTACCACTTCCGCACTTCACAGAAGGGCGCAAGGGCGTAGTGCGGGTATTGGGACAGGGCATTACTGTACTACTGCTGCTTTACTGCAGCACCAACGCTTTACTGTACTACTGCTGCTTTACTGCAGCACCAACGCTTTACTGTACTACTGCTGCTTTACTGCAGCACCAACGCTTTACTGTACTACTGCTGCTTTACTGCAGCACCAACGCTTTACTGTACTACTGCTGCTTTACTGCAGCACCAACGCTTTACTGTACTACTGCTGCTTTACTGCAGCACCAACGCTTTACTGTACTACTGCTGCTTTACTGCTACTACTGCACTAAGCAGTAATATGAGGAAGTAGATTCTGCGTAACTCCGCCTCTTCCTCCCAGATCATCCAATCCCTGGAGGAGGATCCTGCAGCCCAGAGCAAACAGCTGACTGTGCGTCTGCAACAGATTGCTGCCGCCCTCGAGAACAAGGTCACCGACCTTTAACCTTTCACCCCGCGGCCAGTGCGGGGCTGCGGATAAGAGTGGGAGGAGCCAGCGACCATGAAAGGAGGACTTGGAGACAGGATATGCAAATCTGGGACTGGTGTTGGACTTCTGATTGGCTGTGGACTCAGGGCCCTGCAGGAAGTTGACATAGCTCCTCCTCCTCTGGACCTGAGGGGGAGGAGCTTGGTCTGAATCATGGTTTTATAAAGTCAGCTCTTTAGAAGATAGTCCTCTTTCTCTCCCCCCCCTCTCTCTCTCTCTCTCTCTCTCTCTCTCTCTCTCTCTCTCTCTCTCTCTTTCTCTCTCTCTCTCCCCCCTCTCTCTCTCCCCCCTCTCTCTCTCTCTCTCTCTCTCTCCCCCTCTCTCTCTCTCTCTCTCTCTCTGTCTCTCTCTCACTCTCTCCCTCGCCCCTTGTCTCCCTCCTCTCTCAGAGTGGAACACCAGAGGACATCTTCACAGAGCAGTTGCTAACAGACTCTAAACCAATCAGCAGTCACCCCCGGTACACCACTGACCAATCATGGACAAGCTCAGTAGGAAGAGACTATGAACTGACCAATAACAGAGAACTTTGATTGGTTCTTCTTTCCGTTGCTTAGTTTTATCCGGTCAGGACTTCCCCCAAGATCGATATCTACTTCCTGATAATCATGTCTAATCCTTTCTGTACTGAACACTGGGTTTTGTATATATAATATTTTTATGATGAAAGCTTTACGCGTTAAAATGAAATTCTTTTTGACTGGATGAATGATGTATGGACGAGCTCTTCAGCTTGTCTTGAACAGCGTTGGTGATGCAGGGTGTTCCGATGACTCATTTCCTGTTCATAATTGGTTACTTCCTGTGTATAATGACCTTGCATCCCTACTGGATGGCTGCTGTTGGTTTGTTTCCAAGGAGACCAGTTTGTGCTTAAGAGCGTAACTCAGTTTTAGTTGTGTTTTTTATTTTTTTTATTCAGATGTTTATTTTCTGTGAGGTTGAGATGGTTCTCCAGCTCTCGGAACACGGAGAACCTGTCTGACCGCACAGAACAACCGTCTGAGGTTCCTTCGAGCATGTAGAAAGAGTTTGTGTTCTGTTATAGATCCAGGTGAAGACTGTGTGTGTGTGTGTGTGTGTGTGTGTGTGTGTGTGTGTGTGTGTGTGTGTGTGTGTGTGTGTGTGTGTGTGTGTGTGTGTGTGTGTGTGTGTGTGTGTGTGTGTGTGTGTGTGTGTGTGTGTGTGTGTGTGTGTGTGTGTGTGTGTGTGTGTGGACAGATGTTTCCAGAAGAAAGAGCATAATCTGTCTCGTTACAGTCTCTGTGGTTCAGTGGTTCATCCCTGCAGATGGTACAGTCCCAGCTGGGGTTCATCCCTGCAGATGGTACAGTCCCAGCTGGGGTTCATCCCTGCAGATGGTACAGTCCCAGCTGGGGTTCATCCCTGCAGATGGTACAGTCCCAGCTGGGGTTCATCCCTGCAGATGGTACAGTCTTATTCCAGACGGTTCTAACAGAATAATTTGAAGGTGAAATATTGCTCCTTTTGTTGCCTTTTGTCAAACATGTTTTTAAATCCTTTTTTGACAAATTTGTTGCCAAGTATTATCTTTAAAAATATGCAAACAGAAATGTTGCTAATCAGCCCTAAATACACTTTATTATTATATTTCATCTTTCCTGTTATTCAACAGGAGTTTTTATGCTGAGATCTCACACACACACCAACACTACACACACACCCACACCACACTACACACTACACTGCCCCTGATACCCAGCAGGTACTCCCCCCACCACCACTCCCCCACCTTGCCCAGCAGGTACTACACCTGCCCCCCCCCCGCCCTTGGGAGGGGAAGGCTGGAAGATGACTTGTTAGACATCATCCTGTATATGTACACAGACACACTCATATCATCCTGTACACACACACACACGTTCCTCAGTCTCCCTACACTGAATAAAGCACTTCCTGTCCCATTGACCCTAGTGTGTGTGTGTGTGTGTGTGTGTGTGTGTGTGTGTGTGTGAACCTCATAGCACCCTCTTAGAAATAAAGCTTCTAATTTCCAGTCCTCATGGGAGTTCTCTTGTTACCTAGGCAACCCAAGTGGGGTGATGGAACCCCCCCATTCTCTCTCTTTCTCTACTTCCACACTTTTCACTCTTTTGCTGTCTTTCCCTCCCTCCGTACCTCACTCTCTCTCTCCCTCTATCTCAAACAACCTCTCTTCCTCCCTCTCTTTCTTCCTCCTCCCCCTCCTCCCCTCCTCTCTCCTCCCTCTCCCCCCCCCCCTTCCTCCCCTCCTCTCTCCTCCCTCTCTCTTATTATCCTTCAGCAGCAGACTCACACAGTTAGATGAAGATCTCTCTCTGTCCTCCTCTCCCTCCATCTCTTCATTCACTCCCCAACACTCCCTCTCCTGTCTTCCTCTCTTTTCCTCTCCCCCCTCACTCTCCCCCCTCACTCTCCCCCCTCTTCATTCTGTTGTATCTGCTCCTTGCCAGTCGTAGGTGAGATGGGTTGTGGAAATTCCGCTGCAACTACCACGACTGGAGGAGGTGAGTGTGTGTCTGCAGGGTGTGTAAGTGTGTCTGTAGGGTGTGTGTGTCTGTAGGGTGTGTGTGTCTGTAGGGTGTGTGTGTGTCTGTAGGGTGTGTGTGTCTGCAGGGTGTGTAAGTGTGTCTGTAGGGTGTGTAAGTGTGTCTGTAGGGTGTGTGTGTCTGTAGGGTGTGTGTGTGTCTGTAGGGTGTGTGTGTCTGCAGGGTGTGTGTGTGTAGGATGTGTGTGTGTCTGCAGGGTGTGTAAGTGTGTCTGTAGGGTGTGTGTGTCTGTAGGGTGTGTGTGTCTGTAGGGTGTGTGTGTGTCTGTAGGGTGTGTGTGTCTGCAGGGTGTGTGTGTGTCTGTAGGGTGTGTGTGTCTGCAGGGTGTGTGTGTGTCTGTAGGGTGTGTGTGTGTCTGCAGGGTGTGTGTGTGTGTAGGATGTGTGTGTGTCTGCAGGGTGTGTAAGTGTGTCTGTAGGGTGTGTGTGTCTGTAGGGTGTGTGTGTGTGTGTCTGTAGGGTGTGTGTGTGTGTCTGTAGGGTGTGTGTGTCTGTAGGGTGTGTGTGTCTGCAGGGTGTGTGTGTGTCTGTAGGGTGTGTGTGTGTGTGTGTGTCTGTAGGGTGTGTGTGTGTGTGGTTTGTTGAATGTCAGTAGCAGAGAGGATGGGAGACTGCTGTAGAGATTCTATCAATATTTTTCCTTCATTCATAAAAAGCTTCATCTCCTAGAAGTTTGAGTGTCTCTGGGTGTGTGTGTGTCTCTGGGTGTGTGTGTGTGTCTCTGGGTGTGTGTGTGTCTCTGGGTGTGTGTGTGTGTACTGTATGGGTAAAATACTTAATGTATTCAGTGTACTCAAGGTGAGGCAGATAGTCAGTATTTAAACTGCTCCGTCAGTATTTACAGCTAAAGTATACATTTCCAAATCTGTACATATATATTATAGTGTGCGTGTGTACGTGTGTGTGTGTCAGGTTGTTTGCTGTCAGCATGTTTTTGTTGATACAGGAAGCTAAAACACACAATCATCTAAACCACACAAGGTTTTACTGCTCAGCACTTTATTAAGGGAGTCTCTGAGGAGTGTGTGTGTGTGTGTGTGTGTGTGTGTGTGTGTGTGTGTGTGTGTGTGTGTGTGTGTGTGTGTGTGTGTGTGTGTGTGTGTGTGTGTGTGTGTGTGTGTGTGTGTGTGTGTGTGTGTGTGTGTGTGTGTGTGTGTGTGTGTGTGTGTGTGTGTGTGTGTGTGTGTGTGTGTGTGTGTGTGATGATCCACAGGTGTTCAGGTGAAACTCCTGATGAGATTGGAACACTGAGGTCCCATAGTGCCAGAGATGGTTAAACTATGAGAGTACATCAGTGTGTGTGTGTGTGTGTCTGTGTGTGTGTCTGTGTCTGTTTGTGTGTGATAGTAATCCAGGGTATGTTTCTCTTGCAGGTCAATCTGAACCATCTAAAGAAGAGTGAGTATCTACTGTGTTTTCATGTGTAATATTTACTGTAAAGGTTATAAACACACACACACACACACACACTCTCTGTCACACACACGCTCTCTGTCACACACACTCTCTCTGTCACACACACGCTCTCTGTCACACACACTCTCAGTCCACCTTGTTTACCTCTGGGACCAGTCAAATGAGTTGGTGGAAGTGAAGACGGGTACAAACAAAACACTATTTCCCAGAATGCATGAGTCAGCCAGAGAGCTGTGAGCAACTGTAGTAAGAACCAGCAAGCTACAACACACACACACACACACACACACACACACACAGACCAAGCTACAACACACACACACACACACACACAGACCAAGCTACAACACACACACACACACACACACACACAGACCAAGCTACAATATACACACACAGACCAAGCTACAACACACACACACACACACACACACACAGACCAAGCTACAACACACACAGACCAAGCTACAACACACACACACACACAGACCTAGCTACAACACACACAGACCTAGTTACAATGTACCATCCTTTCCCAGAATTACTGATGAAGGCAACTGGCACAAATGGAATTGTTTGGAAGGCTGTAGGCTTTTGTGTGTGTGTGTGTGTGTGTGTGTGTGTGTGTGTGTGTGTGTGTGTGTGTGTGTGTGTGTGTGTGTGTGTGTGTGTGTGTGTGTGTGTGTGTGTGTGTGTGTGTGTGTGTGTGTGTGTGTGTGTGTGTGTGTGTGTGTGTGTGTGTGTGTGTGTGTGTGTGTGTGTGTGTGTTGCTAACTGTTGTGTATCCACAGGACAGAGGAACCTTCTCCAGAGGATGAGAGGAGAATGTAAGTTCCTGTGTGTGTGTGTGTGTTACAGTAACTATGGAGGTGTGTGTGTGTTACAGTAACTATGGAGGTGTGTGTGTGTGTGTGTGTGTGTTACAGTAACTATGGAGGTGTGTATGTGGGCATCCCAGCTGACCTGAGTGGTCCACCTGCTGTACTGTTCCCCTCATCACAAACAGGTAGGTGACATCATCCATGACATCACAGCTGAGCCTCTCTACCCCTCCCTCCTCTCTCTACCCCTCCCTCCTCTCTCTCTACCCCTCCCTCCTCTCTCTCTACCCCTCCCTCCTCTCTCTCTACCCCTCCCTCCTCTCTCTCTACCCCTCCCTCCTCTCTCTACCCCTCCCTCCTCTCTCTCTACCTCTCCCTCCTCTCCCTCCTCTCTCCATCTCTCTCCCTCTCTCTCACTAAACCCTCTTTCAAATACACACACCGATTCTCAATTTCCTGTCTAGAATCAAAGGTCAGCAAGGAGCATGAGAAGAAAGAGGATGAGAGAGGGAAAAAGAGGAAGATGGGGGGAGAGAGAGAGAGGGGGGAGGGAGGGAGGGAGGCAGAGTGATGTTCTTCTCCAAGCTGCTGCTCAGCAGGTTGTACTTCTGTGTTTAGGTGACAGTGTGACTCTCGTCTCCAGAGGGGTGGAGTTGCTAGGAGTTGTATTTTAGAGGATAATGCTGGTATATTAATAAAGCTGTGTGTGTGTGTGTGTGTCACCTCCCTGCTTCCCCAGACACTAAGTGAATCCACAACACACGGTTGCTGTTACCTGCTCAGGTAGGTTGGCGCCCCACGCCATCGTGACCATGACAGGAAGTAGCATGAGTATCACCACAGGAAGTAGCACTGTTACTGTTCTGACCTCACCTGTTCTGACCTCTGCCAGCCCTCCTTCCTGCCCCAGGGCCCCAGGCAGCCAATCAGAAGGAGGCTGCACAGTCAGGATCCAGCCAATCAAGAGGAAGCTGTACAGTCAGGATCCAGCCAATCCGGAGGAAGCTGTACAGTCAGGATGCAGCCAATCAGGAGGAAGCTGCACAGTTAGGATGCAGCCAATCAGGAGGAGGCTGCACAGTTAGGATGCAGCCAATCAGGAGGAAGCTGCACAGTTAGGATGCAGCCAATCAGGAGGAAGCTGCAGAGTTAGTAAAGTGATGCTGTTGTGATAAGTGTCTCCAGAAGTCTTTTCTCAGTCTAACTGGGTGAAGCTGTCAGTCTGTTAGAACTGATCAGAGATCAGAAGCTTCTCTATCAAAACAGACATTTTAGCTCCTCTGTTCCATGAAAAAAAAATAAAGATAACATTATACATGTATAATATCCATATCTATTTTTATATATATAAATATATTATATATTATATATATATATCAATTACGTCACATGACTAATGTTTATTGTTACTGTTTATTTTCTGACATCCTATACAGATCTTGAGCTGCAGGCGTGTGTGTGTGTGTGTGTTTTGTGTGTGTGTGTGTTGTGTGTTGTGTGTGTGTGTGTGTGTGTGTGTGTGTGGGTGTGTCTCTCTCTTTTTGATGACATTTCCATGCAGCTGTAGGGATAAACATGCGTCTAGCTCAATGTAACCTTTAACAACCAGCAATCAATCAAGTAACAGAAAGGCCACATGCATCTCCAGCTGTGAACCCCCCCTCCCCCCCCCCCTCCCCCGCTTTCTAAGAGGAGTCACGTTAGTAAACAGAAGGTACCTGGTTCGAACCCCAGCTTTGCCAACATGACGTT
Organism: Neosalanx taihuensis; assembly: GCA_030340665.1. Taxonomy (NCBI): domain Eukaryota; kingdom Metazoa; phylum Chordata; class Actinopteri; order Osmeriformes; family Salangidae; genus Neosalanx; species Neosalanx taihuensis. The sequence goes on from CM059307.1 coordinate 342,755, forward strand.
GTGTCCTTGGTTAAGGTACTTCACCCTACTGTTATGGCAAGCCGTTTTAACATAAATTCAATAGACTGGATATGTGACGCAGATATCTGTAATTCAATTTCGCCTAGTCAAAAAGAACATTTCAGATATCTGCAACTACAATCCTCCTATCCACAACTGGAATTACGGATATCTGCAACGTCATTTCAGATATCTGCAACTACAATCCTCCTATCCACAACTGGAATTACGGATATCTGCAATGTCATTTCTCCTAGGAGAAACTACGTCACTTTTGCCATTCATGTCTATGGGGCACGTGATTTCAGATATCTACAATTCAATTGCGGATATCCACAACTGGAATTACGGATATCTGCTACGTCATTTCAGATATCTACAATTCAATTGCGGATATCCACAACTGGAATTACGGATATCTGCAACTGAATTGTAGATATCTGTAACTCCAGTTTAAGATATCTACAATTTAATTCTGACTAGTCACAATTCCAGTTAAAGATATCTTTAATTCACCTCAATAATTGTGACTAGTCAGAATCAAATTGTAGATATCTTAAACTGGAGTTACAGATATCTACAATTCAGTTGCAGATATCCGTAATTCCAGTTGTGGATATCCGCAATTGAATTGTAGATATCTGAAATGACGTAGCAGATATCCGTAATTCCAGTTGTGGATATCCGCAATTGAATTGTAGATATCTGAAATCACGTGCCCCATAGACATGAATGGCAAAAGTGACGTAGTTTCTCCTAGGAGAAATGACATTGCAGATATCCGTAATTCCAGTTGTGGATAGGAGGATTGTAGTTGCAGATATCTGAAATGACGTTGCAGATATCCGTAATTCCAGTTGTGGATAGGAGGATTGTAGTTGCAGATATCTGAAATGTTCTTTTTGACTAGGCGAAATTGAATTACAGATATCTGCGTCACATATCCAGTCTATTGAATTTATGTTAAAACGGCTTGCCATAAATGTCCCTGTTCTTACTGTCACTCTGAGCATCTGATAAATGACTACATGTCTAAACTCTAAATGTAATAATATAAACTTCTTAGTGACTTAAGTGTCCCGTTTGTAATTCTGGTCTTAGTTGTTGTATGTTACCTGCATTATGAAATACAAGTAACATACAATCATTTAAAAAAGCAAACAAGAAAGTTTCAGAAATCCTTAAGGCATCTGCTGGACAGTGACGTCACTGGGCTGTTCTTCGATTATCAGCTCGGTGTTCCTCTAGTCTGGTCTGGTTACTAAGGTCTGTGTGTCGATGTCAGAGCTGTGATCTGTTGTTTCGTCATCCCGCCGGATTTAAACTGAGAGAAACCTTTAATTAAACATGTCCACCGCCCTGGAGACCTACATCAACCGTATCCTTGGTTTTGATCTCGCATGAGAGGATAAAGAGTTTTATTCTAGTATTTTCTCTGATGTTTCTTAGATCCGTGTTTTCCGGCCTAGCGAGACATGCTAACTAGCTGCTAGCTTAGCCACCATCAGTGTTCAGCCGGGGATCATCTGCTGCTAAACTTCAAACTTTAAAACAAACTAACTAACCTAACTAGTTAACTAACCATAACTTCTAACTTTAATAAATGTTTCCTTAACTCTCTGTGTTCAGGCACGGTGGCGATCATCACCTCAGATGGACGCATGATTGTAGTAAGTGATGAACTGGAGCTGCTTCATCATTACTGTGATGCTGCTAGCTGTAGGGTCTGAACACAACATCATCACACACTGACACACTCACACACTCTCACACTCACACACTCACACACTCACACACTCTCACACTCACACACTCTCACACACTCTCACACTCTCACACACTCTCACATTCACTCACACTCACACACTCACACACTCTCACACTCTCACACTCACACACTCTCACACTCACACACTCACACACTCTCACACTCACACACTCACACACTCTCACACTCACACACTCTCACACTCTCACACTCACACACTCTCACACTCTCACACTCACACACTCTCACACTCACACACTCACACACTCTCACACTCTCACACTCACACACTCTCACACTCTCACACTCACACACACTCACACTCTCACACTCACACACACTCTCACACTCACACACTCACACACTCACACACTCACACACTCACACACTCACACACTCACACACTCTCACACTCTCACACTCACACACTCTCACACTCACACACTCTCACACTCACACACTCACACTCTCACACACT
>CM059307.1:347500-372500 GCA_030340665.1 Neosalanx taihuensis
TCTGTCCGTGTGTGTGTGTGTGTGTGTGTGTGTGTGTGTGTGTGTGTGTGTGTGTGTGTGTGTGTGTGTGTGTGTGTGTGTGTGTGTGTGTGTGTGTGTGTGTGTGTGTGTGTGTGTGTGTGTGTGTGTGTGTGTGGCGCTGAGATCTCCACTCCCTCTGCCCCCCTCTCCCTCCTTCCCTCACCCCTAGTCTCTCTGAGGTCAGACTCATACAATTGTTTAGTTGTTTTTTTATTATTAAAAACTATAAACTGATGTTTTATTTCTTTCTTTAAAACACACACACACACACACACTTAATATCTACTGTTTCACATTATTCACAAACCAAAAGAGCGAATGAGAAGAGGAGGTCTGCAGGAGGGGGCGAGGCTCCAGGTCACCAGGTCAGTGACCACATGGCGTTGGGTACTGTGGGAAGATGTCATGTGCATGTTTCACCACTAGGTGGCGGGAGAGCAGCATTACAGGTGAGAGTTGGGCAGGAAGCAGAAATCTGCCTTTGTTCTACCTGCAGCAAGACTCAGTGTTGTTTAAATAGCTACATGTACACAAGTATTACGCCCCAAATGATAACCTTTATTGAACATTTCAATGTTTGGACCTGTAGGGGGCGACAGGGTGAGTCACTGGACCTCTGGGTAATTCTGGGAATTCTTATTGGGCACCTCTGGTTTAGTATGTAGTATTAGAGGAAGAAGTGTGTGTGTCTGCCCTTTCAGAATAAGGGTCCTGATTAATACGTGTCTGCCCTTTCAGATGAAGGGTCCTGATTAATGCATGTGTCTACTTTTCCTGGTTGACACTTGGCCCACATTCCTCAGTGTGAACTTTGAGTTTCAATACAGTTTCTGGAAATGTTTAACATCTGAACTTCAAAATCGGGAGAGTTCAGAGATTTCATGTGTGTGTAAATTCCTAAGGTAGGATGGTTTCGACAACCAGGGTATGTGTGTGTGGGGGCCCCTGTGGTGAGGGGGGCCCCTGTGGTGAGGGGGGCCCCTGTGGTGAGGGGGGCCCCTGTGGTGAGGGGGGCCCCTGCGGTGAGGGGGGGCCCAGGGTCAGGATGTTCTGTAGCAGGACCGTCTGGGCTGGACTCAAAGCTGGGCTCTCAAAGTGAACACAGAGCCAGGGCTGACCTGGAGACACATGTTAGAACACATGGTAGAACACGCTAGAACACACGCTAGAACACAAGTTAGAACACACACGCTAGAACACACGCTAGAACACGTTAGAACACGCTAGAACACACGTCATGTTAGAACACATGTTAGAACACACACGTTAGAACACGCACGTTAGAACATGTTAGAACACATGTTAGAACACACGTCATGTTAGAACACATGTTAGAACACATGTTAGAACACACGTCATGTTAGAACACATGTTAGAACACACACGTTAGAACACACACGTTAGAACACACGTTAGAACACATGTTAGAACACATGTTAGAACACACGTCATGTTAGAACACATGTTAGAACACACACGTTAGAACACACACGTTAGAACACACGTTAGAACACATGTTAGAACACATGTTAGAACACACACGTTAGAACACACACGTTAGAACACATGTTAGAACACATGTTAGAACACATGTTAGAACACATGTTAGAACACACGTCATGTTAGAACACATGTTAGAACACACACGTTAGAACACACACGTTAGAACACACACGTTAGAACACATGTTAGAACACATGTTAGAACACATGTTAGAACACATGTCACACATCACCTCTTACCTTTGTCTACCTGCTCTCCTACAGACACTAGAAGCTCCGCCCCCACACTGTGGTTGATTGGTTCCCCAGCCTTTGAACGGCCCGCCCCCAAACTGTGCAACACCTCAGCAAGAACCATCCCATCAATGTTCAACACTGTGCCTGTTAACACACACACACACGTTAATATAACCACACAGAAATATGTGTGAACCCTGTTTGTGTCCACAGCTCAAACTGGGCCTGTGTGTGTGTGTTTGTGTGTGTGTGTGTGTGTGTTTGTGTGTGTGTGTACTCTGAGTGTGTGTGTGTGTGTACCCTGTCTCTGTGTCATCAGCTCAGTCTGGTTCTGGGCTCTTCTCAGAACACTGTAATAGTCTGTGTGGGCGGAGCAGAGGGAGCGAGCCACGTCATTGGCTACTCCCTGAGCCTCCATCATGGCCTGGAACTTGGCAAGGGCAGAGCCATCCTGCAGGGTCCTAGAGAGTGCCTCTTTACCCTCCTCCATACTGGCAGATCTGGAGCTCATCACCAGCAGCAGACCACCTACACACAGGTACACACACACACACACACACACACACACAGGTACAGACACACACACAAACACAAGAACACACACAGGTACAGACACCTACAAATCCCCCAAAGTGATGTTGATCTGGGCAAGATGAGCTCTGATGCTCACATTAGTAGGTAGCAGAAACATACAAAGATGTTTAAATGTAACTAGATCAGCCTGTACAAAGTCCCCAACATGTTGTGAAACCATGAATGTATTTTTTCCTCTGGGTTATGGGTCATTCAGACCAGGCTGGATAAGCGTGGTGTGTGTGTGTATGTGTGTGTGTGTGTGTGTGTGTGTGTGTGTGTGTGTAGCTGGTCAGTGTGAGTGTGAGTGTGTGTGTGTGTGTGGTGTGTGTGTGTAGCTGGTCAGTGTGTGTGTGAGTGTGTGTGTGTGTGTGTGTGTGTGTGTGTGTGTGTGTGTGTGTGTGTGTGTGTGTGTGTGTGTGTGTGGTGTGTGTGTGTAGCTGGTCAGTGTGTGTGTGAGTGTGTGTGTGTGTGTGTGTGTGGTGTGTGTGAGTTACCCAGGGTAGTGACCAGGTCTATCAGGGTGTTGCAGCCCCTCCCCTTCAAGGTCTCCAGAGATTCGATCACCTCCAGACTGTTCCCCACGCAACGACCAATCGGAGTGTCCATACGGCTAAGCACCGCCCCTGTCCGGATGCCCAGGCTGTTCCCCACCGTCACCTGCACACCAGCGCATCACCGTGGTGACAGGGGTAACTATGGTAACTTATGTGGCACAGCATCTGGTGTCTGAGGTGCCAGGGATCATTATCACAGTTAGGGTCAGGGGGGTTACCAGGGGTTAACAGGGGTTAGCGGGAGTCAACAGGGGTCAACAGGGGTCAACAGAGGTCAACAGGGGTCAGGGGTTACCAGGGACTGAGCCAGAGTCTTGGCGCTGGCCTGGTCCTTGTACAGAGCTGCTCTTCCAAACTTGACATCCAGAACCAGCGCATTCAGAGACTCAGCACCTTTCTTAGAGATGATGGAGCCTTACACACACACACACACACACACACACACACACACACACACGTTAACACACACACACATTAACACACACGTTAACACACACCACTGTAACTGTCCTCATCTCACCAGTAATGAGAGGCAGGCTGTCCACAGTAGATGTAGCGTCTCTCACAGCGTACAGAATCTGGTCTGCAGGAACCAGCGTCTCAGTCTGACCCACAATGCAACAGCCTACCTCTGCTAGGATCCTGTGGAGCTGCACACACACACACACACACACACACACAGTTAGATACACACACACACTGTCACACACATTGTTACACACACACACACTAACACACACACACACCATTGCAGACAGGCATACAGACAGACCTGCTGGACTGGTTGGTAGATGTTAAATCCAGGGATAGACTCCAGTTTGTCCAGAGTCCCACCTGTGTGTGCCAGACCCCTCCCACTGATCATGGGGACCTACACACACACACAGATACACACACACAGATATACACACACACACACACACACACAGAGATACATACACACACACACACACAGATACACACACATACACACACAGATACACACACACACACAGAGATACACACACACATTAACACACACAGATACACACACACACACACACACACAGATACACAAACACATTAACACACACAGATACACACACACACACAGAGATACACACACACATTAACACACACAGATACACAAATAAATACAGACTCTGCCTACAGTATATCACCTTGCAGACCCCCCCCCCCCCACACACACACACACACCTTGCAGCCGCAGGCTGCCAGTGCGGGGGCTAGCACCAGGCTGATCTTGTCTCCCACCCCCCCAGTGGAGTGCTTGTCCACCACAAGCCCCTCCCACTCTGCAGGCCATGACATCACTTCCCCTGACAGCATCATTTCCTTTGTCAGCGCGTGAGTCTCCTCCATCCCCATCCCCTTCTGCCAGATCGCCATCAGCATTGCTCCTACACACACACACACACACACACACACACACACACACACACACACACACATCAGCATGGCTCCTACACACACACACACACACACACACACACATCAGCATGGCTCCTACACACACACACACACACACACACATCAGCATGGCTCCTACACACACACACACACACACACACACACACACACACACACATCAGCATGGCTTCTACACACACACACACACACACACACACACACACACACAGGTGGTTGTGTATGAGAGAGATAGATAATGTGTGTGTGTGAAAGAATATGTGTGTGAGTGTGTTTGTGGGTGACAGCACGAGCCCACCGATTTGACTGTCTTGGATGGTCTTGAACTTGACCCCCTGCACAAAGTGTCTGATCTCCCGCGCGCTCAGCTGACCCCCGTCTCGTTTCTTCCGGATCAGCTCCTGATACGTGGTTGAGGTTTGTGCGCGCGACATCTCCAACAGGTGCGCGTGACAGACGAAACTTATGCGTTGGTTAAAAACCTACAAAGGTGAATCAATGATGTAATTATAATTTATAATCTTGTATGCCAGCAAAATATAAGTACAATAAGGTTACCAAAGTAGTTTAAATAGATGTTATGATGATAAAACAGTTATGTATCGTCTGTTACACAAATTCCATCTCTAAATTGAACTAAACAGAACTGATTTTAGAAACCGAAATTGAAAATTAAACTGGGAATAAAGTTCTCATCATCTCATCTAGGTCAACAGTTCTCTTTAAGTGAAAGTGCTGCATTATCATTAAATCAACAGTTTGAACATCCGGCACTATTAACTATTTCTGATCAATAAATAAAAAGAAAACAGCAAAGCGAGAAGGAAGATATTTACTTTACAAAAGCAGGTTTTTAAAGTGGTTAAACAGCCGTGATTCTCCGGTCTCTTGTTCAGATGAGCTCGTGCGGTCAGTGAAACTCCTCTGCGCGCTCATGGTGATGCTGGCGCGCGTGCTCGGTTGTAAGTTACTGATTAATCAGTCAAATCACGTGAAATCATCCACTGACACGCCAACACAACGATAGTAAATATGAGTTTATTATAAAATTTGTCACACAGGTGAAGCAGCTCTCTGATAAATGGCTCTTTAATAAGGAGGAAAATTACCTCAAGAATAAACTGACATTCCATCACCACGCGCTTACCGGCACATTGAAACTATACTTATTTATTTGCCTAAAATACAAGTAATTTGACTGAATTAATGGAAATTCATCGAAAGTAAGACATTCACACACATATCATCATTATCATCGTCGTCACTTTCAGCCGATCTAAAAACAGATAATGTTTCCAGTCAACCTTGCTGTTCTATTAGGAGCAGCGAAGGAAGTCAATTAACGAAACATCTTAATTGATACATTCTGATGTGATTGTCGGGAGAGTGGGGGGGAGGGGGGGTTAGAAAATTAACAAATATGTCTTAACTGGGGCTGAGTAAACTGGCTGCTGGTATTGTGGTATTGAGTTTAGTCAGTTAGGGAAGGTGGAGGGAGAGAGAGGTCGAGGGAGAGAGAGGTGGAGAAAGAGAGAGGTGGAGGGAGAGAGAGGTGGAGAGAGAGAGAGGTGGAGAAAGAGAGAGGTGGAGGGAGAGAGAGGTGGAGAAAGAGAAAGGTGGAGGGAGAGAGGTGGAGAGAGGTAGAGGTGGGGGGAGAGGTGGAGAAAGAGAGAGGTGGAGAGAGGTAGAGGTGGAGGGAGAGAGGTGGAGAAAGAGAGAGGTGGAGAAAGAGAGAGGTGGAGAGAGGTAGAGGTGGAGGAAGAGAGGTGGAGGGAGAGAGGTGGAGAGAGGTAGAGGTGGAGGAAGAGAGGTGGAGGGAGAGAGGTGGAGGGAGAGAGGTGGAGGGAGAGAGAGGAGAGGTAGAGGTGGAGGGAGAGAGAGGTGGAGGGAGAGAGGTGGAGAGAGGTAGAGGTGGAGGAAGAGAGGTGGAGGGAGAGAGGTGGAGAGAGGTAGAGGTGGAGGGAGAGAGAGGAGTTTCCATTGTTTGTTATTCTGCCTGGTTCTGGGTTAAATATCTCCAGGTTAGTAGAAGGTTCTGGACAGTTGAGAACACATCATGCTGCTTATTGCGTTTGATAACTATGTTCCCAAAGTCTTTCCACTCTGCTAGACAACATCCTCATCAGGCTCACTTTAGTTAAACACTCTGGATAAGAGCATCTGCTAAATTACTAAATGTAAACAACACATTCATGTGTATGGAAATCTTGATTGATTTACACAAAAAAATACTTTGATTGGTTAAACCGATCCAGTCCGGTTGACAATGATTGGTCGGAGAGGTGACAGTGACCAGGGCTGACAGGTCACAGAAGGCAGGAGGCCCCTCCCCTGATTGGTCTATGTGCCTGACTGACAGGATAGGCCCCTCCCAGTTTAGACAGCCAATGGAATGCATCCTCTGAGAGTTGTGGGTGCCATGGCAACAACTGTTCTGTGGCCAGTCAAGGTTGCAGTGTTCAGTTTTTAAGGTTTTACACCTTTTGATTAGATGACATTTTTTTCTGTTTTTTTTTGATGGAAGGTGGAAGTTCAGTTTGGAAGGTGTGGTCTCTTCTGTGATTGGTCAGGTCTGCTTGGAAGTTTACGGTTCAGGGGAATTAAGGTTGAGTTAGGAGTGGTGCAGGATGGGCAGTGGTGTTGAGTTAGGTTTGGGGTTGAGTTAGGAGTGGTGCAGGATGGGCAGTGGTGTTGAGTTAGGTTTGGGGTTGAGTTAGGAGTGGTGCAGGATGGGCAGTGGTGTTGGGTTAGGTTTGGGGTTGAGTTAGGAGTGGTGCAGGATGGGCAGTGGTGTTGGGAGTTATCAGAAGTTTGATGGTTGTGTTGGGGGCAGGGGGGGGGGGGGGGGGGGTTAGTGTAAATCTGTACACATGGCTTCAGTGAGAAATAGCACCAACTGCAGTGCCAAACCCTGCCAGAGAGGGCGCCCTCCGTCCAGGGAGATCCGAAGGGTCTTAAAGATCAACACAAACCTGCCCTCATATCTACATACAACATCACTGTTTACATTAGCACCCCTGTCTGTCTTCAGAGGGGGGGTGCATGGCTTCAGGCTGGTCTGAAAACAAGAACACATCAGTCAAAGACCCTGATGCTGTTTGGGGGCGTGTCTTGCATGAACACACCCACCAACAATCAACCAAAATCCCCATTAAATAATCACTAACGTCAGTAAATTGCGGTTAAATTCTTAAATTGAAATCATGAATAAGTCAAACATGAAATCATTGATACCTTTTGAGAAGGAATTGATAAAATATCAGTTAAATATTTGATAAACGTTGAAAAATCATCTATAATTACATGAAATCAGTAATAAATCTCCAATAAACCTTAAGTCATCAACAGTGTCCGTTACTACCAGAGGAAGATAGGGTTCAGATGGGCCCACAGTGCCACCCACTGTGTGGAGGTGGAACTACAACTGAGTTCAGAGCTTCTGGCAGGTTGAGACCAGGTGAGAAGGACCCAAAATACTAAACACACACCTTGGAAAACAGGCTTTCAGACAGGCACACACACACACACATGTACACACACACACACACTCACATTAAGTGTTCTAAAGTATCCCTGTCCAGCAAATGAGGGTGTTTAAACTCCAGAGGCTTAATATACGTTCATATTCACTTTACAATTTATGAGTTAACACAACTTTCAACGTAGCCACTCATTTACGGGTATGTGAAAGATTAAAAAGTAGATTTTTATAAATGTTTTAATATTAAAGTATTGTAGATATTGAGATCGAGGAGGTATTTTCTTGTCTCGACACTTGACTCCTTAGGAAGGTGTCTTTGGATCCTTGTCCGCGCGCTGTGGTCAAGAGGTCAAAGCGTCAGAGGTCAAGGGGTCAAGGTAGGTCTAGCTTCCAGACTGAGATCAGGGTCAAAACTAGGTTCAGGATCTTGTTGGAGCCAACAGGAGAGAGCCAAGACTTCAGGAGAGGTTATGGGGTCAACGATCTTTTGGTCAGGGGGTCAGAGTTCAGGGAGGGTCAGCGGTTAATAGATTCAGGGGTCGGGGGTCAAGGGGACTATGGGGTCGGGGTTCAGGGGGTTCAGCTCTCCAGCAGTTGCCTTAGCGCCCTCTCGATGTTCATGCGGTGCCCGACTCGTGTGACCCCCAGCTCAGCATAGTCCTCCTTAGTGAGGGCGGGGAGGTGCGAGCCCTCGATCTCGTGCTCCTGGAAGCGAACTCGATGTTCCGCCAACCCCACGCTCTCCAGCCAGTCCCCCACGTCATACTTACTCCACAGAGCCAGGGGGCGCTGTCGCCACGGCCTCAGGGCCAGCAGGGGGCCTCCCAGGACGGGGGAGGGGCAGGGGGAGGCGTGGGGGGAGGGGGAAGGGGAACGGGAGCGTGTTCGTGCGCTGGCACTACGCATCACAAAGCGGACCTCCTTGGGTTCGGAGGGCAGACTGAGGCTGGACGACTTGAGGATGGTGTGGTGATGATGGTGGTGGTGGGTGGGGCTTATCCCAAATCCTCTCCCAGGACCCAGAGCCTCCGGCCTATCAGAGGAAGGGGAGGGGGAGGGGCTGCGGCGTGTCACTGGGTAGCGACTTCCTGGTCTGACAGTGAAGGTGGTGCCAAAGGCCCTCTGGGATATGGTGTTTAACTCACCCAAACTGCTGAACAACCTGGGAGGGTGAGAGGGGGTGGAGGGGAGAGGGGGAGAGGGGGAAGATGAATGACTTGAGTGAATAAACACGATAGTCTGACATATGATACATGAGGACAGAGACTAACTAGTTAGACTGGTCACAGTTAGCAAAACGATACTAGTAATGTTAGTTTGGCTAGTTAGGGAAGTTAGACTGGTTAGAGTATTTAAAACTGGTTGGGCTTCTTAAGGAGTTAAACTAATATGGTTAGTAAGGTTAACTTGGCTAATTAGCTCTGTTAGCACAGGTGTGCTAGCTAAGAAATCTTAGCATACATAGTCAAAGTTAGGCTAGTAAAGGTTAGCTCATGTATTGGTTGGTAGGGCTAGTTAGGATAACCAAGCTAAAATAGTTTGTGTGGTTAAGTCAAGTTGGGTTAGTAGTGTATCGCTAGTTAGACTAGTTAAGGTAGTATGGCTAGTTAAGCTAGTTAGACTAGTTAAGGTAGTATGGCTGGTTAAGGTAGTATGGCTGGTTAAGGTAGTTAGACTAGTTAAGGTAGTATGGCTGGTTAAGGTACAGTAGTTAGACTAGTTAGGGTAGAAAAGAAGGTGATGTTTACCAGTGAGCTAAAAACCTACGCTTTACTGTTTCCAATGTCCTGGTCACATCTGCAGGAATACAGGGAAACACATGCTAGTTAACCTACCTGGTTAACCCATACTAGTTAACCTACAATACTGGATAAACTAGTAAACAGCACCTTTACAAATTAAGTTAGTTAACCATAAGTTGTCTCAAGTTAGTTCACCTATTTTAGTTTTGACCAGTTGTCCAGAAATTCCCTTTCAAGCTGTTCTGTTAACTTTCACCTGCTATCTATTGGCCTACAGAGGGTAAAAAGACGATCTGTGATTGGCTGGCTGATGATGACCCCTTACCTGGCCCCGCCCACCGGCGACCTCCTCCCAGGGTCGAGCGGTGCAGGCTCCTCCCCCAGCGAGTGTGTGTCCTTACTGAGCAGCTGTAGCCTTGAGGCCAGTTCCAGCCCCTGCCCCCCTACCGCCTGGGGCCTCCCCTCCTCCGGGCTGCCCTGCCTGGGCCTCCGCTCAGCCGTCTCCCCCCCCCACAGCTTGGAGCGCCGCTGGAACAGGTAGCGTGGCGGCCGGCCGGGGCTGGAGCCACTGGAAGGAAGCAGCTCGCTGTCAGAGGACTGCTTGAGGAGGGGGTCCCTGAGGGCGGAGCGCCCCCGACCCAGGGGGGATCGCAGCCGAGGCTTCAGGCCCTGGGGGTCTGGGGGGCCCCCGGGGCTGGGGGAGGGGCTGGGGCTAGGCTGCGGGGGGTCGGGGGAGGGCAGAGGGGGGAGGCTGGGGGCGGGGGTGCTCCCAGGGGAGGTGGAGACATCCAGGTGTGGATCACTGGCGCTTCTGTCCTCCCCCTCTTCCACCCCAGAGTCAGGAGCCGACTCCCCCCCGCCTCCTCCCCCTCCGCCCCCCTCGCCAGGCTGGGGTCGCCGTGGAGACAGGCTGAGGGAGGCAGAGAGGGTGGGGGGCGGGGACGCGGCGAAGCCTGGGGGCGGAGTCACCAGCCCGATCTTGCGAAGCTCCTCCCTTGTCTCCTCGTCACTGGATGACAGCAGCGCGGGGGGCAGGGTCACGGTGTAAGCCCCGCCCTCTTCCTCCGAGCTCCCCACTGTCAGGCTCCGCCTCCTCTCCACCTGCCGCAGCGTCTCGATGTGAACGGGCGGCTGAGTCTCACTGGTCACACTGATGGTCACCTGACTGATGGGCAGAGGGAGGGGGGAGGTCCTCCAGCGCTCGGGGGAGGGGGCGGCAGGGGACGTGGCCCCGCCCTCCGTCTCTGGTCGCTCCACCTGCCCGTCGAGGAAGAGGGGCGGGGTTATGCGTTTGTGACGGGGCTCTGGGCTCGGCGTGCGGGCGGTGAGCGCTCGTTCCCGCGCCGCTAACGCCAACGCCAGCGGAGAGGCGGGGTCGAGGGGCTTGCCTGTCAGCGGGTGCAGGAAGGTGGAGCCCTGGGGGGAGGGGGAAGGGGACAGCACCGGGATTGGTGGAGGCAACTCCCCCAGGTCGTCCATGGAATGTGATTGGGTCAGGAGGAGAGGAGCTGAGGATTCTGATCCCGCCCCCTCCACGGACAGGAAGAGGGAGGAGCGTCGGCCCTGAGGGGGCGTGGCCTGGATGCGAGCACGCTCAGAGAGAACCTGCTGCTGGTATAGCTCCGCCCTGGTGGGACTGGCTCCTCCCCCTTCCTCAACCTAGATGGATGCAACAAGACAGTAATCATCATCATCATCTTCATCATGTTACACCTGAGTGTGTATCACTACTTAATTTAGATATTCAACAATTCATTCATTCGTTTGCTCATGTTTGTGTTCATCCACTCATCCATTCATGGGTTTGTTCATGTGTTCATCAGCACCCTGACCTGCAGCTGTTTGAGAAGTGGTGACTTCCTGCGTTGAGGCTTGCTGGGCGGAGCCTGCTGGCCCACGTTGGCGTAGGGGTTTTCCACCGGCCGGCCCCGCCTCCGGCGCTCCAACACGGGGTGAGAGGTCAGGGGGGCGGGGCCAGGGGCAGGGTCAGGGGGCAGGAGGGCGGGGGAGTCCTGGAGGATGATCATGGAGCGCGCCTTCCTCTGGCGCTCTGCGTGGGCGTGGCTTCTCGTGGGCGAATCACAGGCTTCATGCAACCTAGGCTCCGCCCCCGGTTTGAAGCTGGAGCGTGCTAGCTCCGCCCCCCGGACGGGCGGGGGAGGGGGGAGGAAGGCGGGGGGAGGGCCAGACTCTAGGTAGTAGGGGGAGGGGGGAGGAGGGGGTGCGGTCTGGGGAGGGGGCGGGATGAAGCTGTCTGTCATGGAGGAGCTCCGTGGAAACCGGTTTTCTCCAATCAGAGCAGAGATCCTGTCATCTTCTGGAGCACCTGCAGGGGGAGACAGAGAAGCTGCAGTAGAAATGGGTAGAGACAGAGTAGAAACACAGTAGAATAGATACCGTAGACAAAGATGGTTATAGTATAGCAGAGTGAAGGTTAGCGCAGAGTAAAGTGCAGCAGAGTAGAGCAAGTATCAATATATTAGATACAGTAGATGTTTGTGGAGGACAGTAGATGATTATTTGGACTGGTGTGATGAGGATGACCTCACCAAATGACTTGGTCCTGGACATTCCTCTGGGAAGCTGCATGGTCACCTTCTCCAAGCCTGAAGGCACTGGCTTACCCTGCCTCTCAAACAGGGACTGGACCATGAACACACACACACACACACACACACACAGGGAGAAGAGAGATTGTTGTGAGGGAAAACATCCTTTCTTTACATTTTCATTCTGACAACCCATTTTGAAATATATGTTCTCCCCCCCGCTCTGACAGGAAACAGGAAGTTCATACGTTGATCTCTGCCTGGGTGATCCGCCTGCTGGTTGGACGCTGCTTCACAGTGGCCGCCCGGAAGTCCGCCTCTGAGGGGCGTGTCCTCATGACCACTTCCTGTGTGCCTGAGAGCATCTCATCCAACTTTTCTGTGGAACAAACAGCTCAGAGTGAGAGGAGGGAGGGAGGGAGGGAGGGAGGGAGGGAGGGAGGGAGGGAGGGAGGGAGGGAGGGAGGATATCCTCAACACTCAGGTCAAAGTATCACACAGTGATATACAGTATCACACACAACACTGTTAACAAGCTTGGCAGTGCGACAGATCTGACAGAATATTCCTCCTACTCAGAACACTGACTGCAGGCTAGACAACAAGACTAGACAACAAGACAAGACAACAAGACTAAAAAACAAGACTAAACAACAAGACAACAAGACTAAACTTTTGCACTTCTGGTTGGATGCTAACTGTATTTCGTTGCCCTGGACTTGTACCTGTGTAATGACAATAAAGTTGAATCTAATCTAATCTAATCTAAACAACAAGACTAAACAACAAGACTAGACAACAAGACAACAAGACTAAACAACAAGACTAAACAACAAGACAACAAGACTAAACAACAAGACTAAACAACAAGACAACAAGACTAAACAACAAGACTAGACAACAAGACAACAAGACTAGACAACAAGACAACAAGACTAAACAACAAGACAAGACAACAAGACTAAACAACAAGACAAGACAACAAGACTAGACAACAAGACTAAACAACAAGACTAGACAACAAGACAACAAGACTAAACACCAAGTGTGACTCCAGATCAGAACTCACCCACTCTTCTCCTCCTAGCTGATGCTTACAGAGAGAGATCAGATTAGCTTCTATCTAACCAGCATGTGTTTGAAGGAGTGTGTGTCTGTGTGTGTGTCTATGCATGTGTGTGTGTTTTTGCGTGTGTGTGTGTGTCTGTGTGTCCATGCCCGTGTGTGTGTCCGTGTGGGTGTGTGTGTGTGTGTGTGTGTGTGTGAGAGCACCTATTTCCTCCAGTTCTGCGGTCATGGACTTGGATCGCAGCGTCAGAGAAGTACTGGGAGCTCTCCTGGGAGGGGGCGGGGCTAGGACCACACAAAGGGGCCACAACCAATCACATCACTGGAAATCCTTCACATTATGACACTGTCCTTACTCACTGTCCCATTTAACACACACACACAACACACACAAAACACACACACACAAACCACACATACACACTACACACACACATCACACACACACATCACACACACATATCACACACACACACAGTACCCCCTCAGTAGAAGCCTACCTTTCTTGCGCAGCAGGTGTGCGTCAGGCTTGCGGGAGACAGACACCACCTTCATGATCAGCTGACTGCCGCCCTGCCTGATCAGACTGACCACCTGTCTGTGACCCACCTTCACCACGTCCACACCATTCACCTGCAGGACACACACACACACACAGGTACACACACACACACACACACACACACACACACAGGTACAACACACACACACACACAGGTACACACACACACACACACACAGGTACACACACACACACACACAGGTACACACACACAGGTACACACACACAGGTACACACACACACAGGTACACACACACACACAGGTACACACACACACAGGTACACACACACACACAGGTACGCACACACACAGGTACGCACACACACACACAGGTACACACACACACACAGGTACGCACACACACACAGGTACACACACACAGGTACACACACACAGGTACACACACACACACAGGTACACACACACACACAGGTTGGCACACACACACACACACACACAGGTACGCACACACACACACACACACACACAGGTACACACACACACACAGGTACGCACACACACACACACACACACAGGTACACACACACACACAGGTACGCACACACACACACACACACACACATAGGTACACACACACACACACAGGGCCTTATTGTCAGCAACAGGCTGAATGTCTGCTGTGATGGCAGAGGGCGTGGCCTGGAGGGCGGGGGCCTTACCTCGATAAGGAAGTCCCCAGTCCTAAGCCCCGCCCTCCAGGCCACGCCCTCCAGGTCGACAGACTCCAGGTATTGCAGAGCGGGGAACGCAGGGGTGGGGGCAAACTCCTCGATGGGGGTCTCAGCTGTACACACAGGTACACACACACACACACACACACACAGGTACACACACACACACACACACACACACACACAGTTAATGGTGACTGAGTTGACAGAGAGCTCTTGACTGTCTCCTGTTGCCATGGTTACTCGTGGGCGTAAAAATGGGGATGCTTCAAGTCCAGATTCACTGTTCTCCTCTCTCTCCCTCTCTCCCTCTCTCTCTCTCTTTCTCTCTTTCTATCTCCCTCTTCTCTTTCTTTTCTCTTCTCTCTCTCCCCCCTTTACTATCCTCTCACCTCTTCTCTCTCTGTCTTTCAATCTTTTTTCTTTCCATCTCTCTTTCATTCTGTTATCCTCATTCTCTTTCCTCCTCTTTCACTCCTCCCTCATTTTCTCACCCCTCTTCTCACACTCTCCATCTAGCTTCCTCTTCTCACCTTCTCTCTATCTCTCTGAATCACTGTTGTTCTCTAACTCCTCTCCTCCCCCCCTCCCTCCTCCCTCCCTCCCTCCCTTCTCCCTCCCTCCCTCCCTCCCTCCCTCCCTTCTCCCTCCCTCCCTTCTCCCCCCCTCCCTCCTCCCTCCCTCCCTCCTCCCCCCTCCCTCCCTCCCTCCTCCCCCCTCCCTCCCTCCCTCCCTCCCTCCCTCCCTCCCTTCTCCCTCCCCCCCTCCCTCCCTCCCTCCCTGCCCCTCCCTCCCTCCCTCCCTCCCTCCCCCTCCCCTCACCTTTAGCTCCTCTCAGAACAAACCCGAATCCTTCACTGTCTCTCTTCTGGAGCACAGCAGTCTTCTCCTCGATCACATAGTCACTGAAGCATGGAGACACAACAGACACACACAACAGACACACACACTATGGATCTGCTGCTTCCTGTGAGTGTGTGTGTGTGTGTGTGTGTGTGTGCGTGTGTGTGTGTGTGTGTGTGTGAGGGTGTGTGTGTGTGTGTGTGTGAGAGGGTGTGTGTGTGTGTGTGTGTGTGTGTGTGTGTGTGTGTGTGTGTGTGTGTGTGTGTGTGTGTGTGTGTGTGTGTGTGAGGGTGGGTGTGTGTGTGTGTGTGTGAGAGGGTGTGTGTGTGGTACCTGTAAGAGCTGTAGTTGTCGTAGGATCCTACAGTGTAGTGTCTGAACAGCCTCTTAGTGCGATCCTCTCTGGTCTCTGCTCAACACACACACACACACACACACACACACACACACACACACACACACACACCACTCAGGACACTTTCAGGACCCATTTCTGTGTGTGAGTTTGTGTGTGTGTGTGTGTGTGTGTGAGTGTGTGTGAGTGTGTGTGTGTGAGTGTGTGTGTGTGTGTCAGTGTGTGTGTGTGAGTGTGTGTGTGTTACCTAGACGTGGGTCATATTGTCTCATCTGGACCTCCTCCACACAGTCAGCAGGAAACCAGCCACTCCTCCCCTTCACAGAGCCTTCCCAGAAGCCCCCCTCTCCTATACTGAGGACTGGGGGAGGGGGAGAGGGAGGGGAGTGAGGGAGGCAGGGGGAGAAAAGTGAGCAGACAAGCATTTACAATTAGTCATTTAGCAGACGCTCAACAAGCAGAGCCAAGACGATGTCTGATTGGACAGAGGGAGCAGCGCTGACCTTTGACCCTCTCCCCTCGGTGCAGGTTGATCTCCCCGGGCCCCTGGGGTGTGTGTGAGCGTGTCACGATGAAGGTGCGTCCAGGGACAGCACTGTAGAGCCTCCTCTTCTTCCTGGGGCTGGGGGGGGAGGGGGGGGGAGAGGGCTCCTGCTGCACCTTACCACTGGGGCTACACACACACACACACAGATATACACACACACAGATATACACAAATGACAGATACACACATATAGAAAGACACACGGTCTGTGTGTGTGTGTGTGTGTGTGTGTGTGTGTGTACCTGAGGCGGCGTGTGTGTCTGCGCAGACTGTGTGTGTCGGCTCCTGGCCGGCTGGGCGTGGTCTCCAGGCTGTGGAGGGAGGGGCCAGGGGACGAGGAGGCGGGGCTCTCCAGGGCGTTGTCACTGGCTGAGCGAATCAGAGAGCGGGGAGAAGACAGGCCACTCCCCCCCGCAGCTCTGGTCCCACCTCCTCGACGACGCTTTGTGTAGGATGGACTTTCCCTGAAAGGCACTGAGACACAGGAGCTGTTACACACACACACACACCACACACACACACACACACACCTCACACACACACACACACCACACACCACACACACACACCACACACACCACACACACACCACACACACACACCACACACCACACACACACACACACACATAGACTCACCAACATCAGATGTCTTGTGGATCTTGATGATCTCAGCCAAGTCAAAGTTCCCTGCTATGATGGCGACCTGGACACACACACACACACACACTAAACACACTGTAACTCTGTTGTAGTTTTGAAAAAGGCAGTCTGGTTGTTGTAGTTTTTTAAACCTGAAAGGGAGTCTGGTTGTTGTAGTTTTTTAAACCTGAAAAGGAGTCTGATTATTGTAGTTTTTTTACCTGAAAGGCAGTCTGGTTGTTGTAGTTTTTTATGTCTTTGTTGGCTCCACGGAACAGTAGAACTCGGGCACAGCCATCCTGCAAGATTAGAGGTTCAAATCACCTGGCCTGTGTGTGTGTCTGTGAGTGTGTGAGTGTGTGTGTGTGTTTGAGTGTGTGTGTGAGTGTGTGTGAGTGTGTGTGAGTTGGTGTGTTTGAGTGTGTGTGTGTGTGCCGTGAATTGGTGTGTGTGAGTGTGTGTGAGTGTGTGAGTGAGTTGGTGTGTGTGAGTGTGTGAGTGAACCTGATTGTAGAGAGCACACAGGTGCAGCGCTGTGTTTCCTGATGCATTCTGGGAGCTCATGTCCGCTCCGTAGAACAGAAGGTGTTCCAGGTGTTGCACGTTACCGTGACGACATGCCTACAGACAGACAGACAGGGTGTTGCACGTTACCGTGACGACATGCCTACAGACAGACAGGGTGTTGTTACAGTAACACAGGACTAATGAGGCCTAGAACCTGTGTGTGTGTGTGTGTGTGTGTGTGTGTACCTGGTGGACTTCCTGCCAGCCGTTCTCGTCCCTGCTCCCGATGTGGGCGTGGTCCTGGAGCAGCAGCTCGCAGCAGTAGGGGTCTCCTCCCACCATGCTGCTGTGGTACAGGGGGGTCAGCCCACGACTGTCCTTATAATCAGGGGACGCCCCCAGGTCCAGCAGGGTCTGGGGTACAACAGGTACAGGGTGTGTCAGTGTGTGTGTGTGTGTGTGTGTGTGTGTGTGTGTGTGTGTCAGTGTCAGTGTGTGTGTGTGTCAGTGTGTGTGTGTGTGTGTGTGTGTGTGTGTGTGTGCTCACAGTGAGAGCCAGAGCGTTCCTGCAGAGTACAGCTCTATGCAGAGCAGTGATCCCATCTCTGGTCCTGAAGTCCAGATGAGCTCCTCCACTCCTCAGCAGCTTGATGAGGTCAGAACAAGACTCCAGCTGCACTGCCAAGGTGAGGGGGCACTCTGCTCACACACCACACACACACCACACACACACACACACACACACCACACACACAGCATTGACCAGTGTTTACTTTGTGTATGTATGCATGTAACTTTGTATGTCTGTGTGTGTGTGTGTGTGTGTGTGTGTGTGTGTGTGTGTGTGTGTGTGTGTGTGTGTGTGTGTGTGTGTGTGTGAGAGAGAGCCCCTCACCCCCAGTGTCTGCATCATGGAAGTTTGGGTCCAGGCCCTTCTCCAGGAATCTGGCCACCTTGTCCAGGTTCCTCTGATGCACGTACTCCATGAACCTCTTCAGGTTGGCCTGGCAACAGAGCCTCAGGTTCACAATGAGGCTAACATGCTGTGTTCCAGTGCTAATGCTAATGGTATGGTGTAAATCAGTGGTAAGGCTAATATGCTGTGTTCCAGTGCTAATCGTATGGTATAAATCAGTGGTAAGGCTAGCAGTGCTGATGCTATCATCTGTGTGTCCTACCTTGGTATGCAGCTTGGCTAGCTGCTTGTCGTCCACATAACTCTGAGTATAAACTCTCCTCTTGTAACGGAACTGAAACCAGACAAGCAAGATTATGGAGTTGAGTGTCGGAGGAAGTATGTGGAAGAGAGGGAGGGGCAGGGAGGAGAGGGGTGGGGCAGGGTGGGGTGAGGCAGGGAGGGGTAGGGTGGGGAGGGGCAGGGAGGGAGGGGCAGGTTAGGTTACCTCCAGGTAGGGGATGGGGGTAATGGGGGGCAGGTTAGGGTAGCTGTACCTCCAGGTAGGGGATGGGGGTAATGGGGGGGAGGGGATACTCCTTCAGCAGGCGCTCCTCGTCTAAGAACTTTCCGGCTCGTCCGTTGAAGGCTGGCTGGAAGAGGCATAGTTCAGCACATCCACCAGACTCTGGGTGAGGGTGACCAGGACTCTCTGCTTACTGCACCACACTGCTGCATCAGGGTCCAACCTCAGACACTTCTGCTCTCACACACACACACACACACACACACACACACACACACACACACACACACAGGTACACACACACACACATTGGCACACACACACACAGGTACACACACAGGCACACACACACACAGGCACACAGTGTATGAATATAGAAAGAGGGTTAGAATAACATTTCAGGGATTGTGTGTGTGTGTATGTATGTGTGTGTGTGTGCATACTGTCTGTTGCACGGTCGGGGATGCCAATGCGGATGACGATGCTGTTTCCAGGGGGGTCGTCAAGGTTATCTGCCCCATCGTCCCTGGTGACGGTGGAAGCCAGCTGGTTGCCGTTGGTAGCGGCGTGTGTACGGGGGCGGGTCAGGAGGGTCATGCTTGGCGTCAGCAGCTGGACTCAGAGGCATGGGGTCACTGTCCACTCACAGCCCTGCACACACACACACACTCAGCACACAGGGCAGCACTACACACAGCAGCGCCCCAGTGTAGTGTACAACTACAGCATTCTAGAACTTTTAAACAGACAGCATTCGAGAACTTTGACACCGACAGCATTCTAGAACTTTGACACCGACAGCATTCTAGAACTTTGACACCGACAGCATTCTAGAACTTTGACACCAACAGCATTCTAGAACTTTTAAACAGACAGCATTCTAGAATCCTCATCACAGCAGCCTCAGAACCCTGACTACAGCAGAACCTTCACTCTAGATGGGGGACAGTCTAGATCCCTGCGGAAGCCAGCTGTGATCCAGAATGTTCTCAGACCTCCCTGCTGTCTGAAGCCCTGATAACAGCTGCTGTGCTGGAGGAGACCCTGTTCCTGCCCACTAGCATGACTTCACTTCCTGTTATTCACTGGGAGAACAAAGTGACATCCCAGAACCTGCGATCCAGAGCTGCTCTATCCTGCCCTCCTCTTCCTCCTCTTTCTCCTCTTCCTCCTCTTCCTCCACCCTCCTACTGACTGAGGTATTTAGATCTTGAACACATTCCACTGAATGAAATGATCCCACCTCCCCCTCCCCCCTACTCCCCCTCCCCCCTCCTCCCCCTCCCCTTGTCATCTTCCTATTTGCTGAGACTGTGTCGTAATCAGAGCACAAGTCTTCACAAGTTGTGTGTGGTTGTCATGGAAACTGCAAAGAAGGGAAATTCAGGGAATCCTGTCCCTCCTCCCCTCTGCCCAGCGCTGTCTGTGTGACAGTGTGTGTGTGTGTGTGTGTGTGTGTGTGTGTGAAAGTATGTGAGAGTGTGTGTGTGTGTCTGTGTGACAGTGTGTGTGAGAGAGTATCTCAGTGTGTGTGTGTGAGAGAGTGTGTGTTTAGAAAGAGACCCTCATCTGCGATTCCCCCAGTTACTATGGTGACGCCACACTCCTGCAGAATTGTCTCACTATAAATTATACCTGCAAACAACCACATGTTCAGCCCCTTACACACACACACACACACACACACACACACACACACACACACACAAACATGTTCAGAAGTCATAGTCACCTGTATAGTGTCAGTCACATGAAAACGCTCCAATGGACGCCTCCTCCACTGATGCTTCTAGTTCAGCTGCTCTGATCCAGGACTCAGATCTGATGAAAGTTACTTTGTTGTCACACTTCAGAGTCTACTGTCTAGCTTTTCTGTTCTAGAAATGTCCTTGTCTGTTCTAGAGTGTTCTTGTCTGTTCTAGAATGTCCTTGTTCCTGTTCTAGAATGCCCTTGTCTGTTCTAGAATGTTCTTGTCTGTTCTAGAATGTTCTTGTGTGTTCTAGAATGTCCTTGTCTGTTCTAGAATGTTCCAGGTTGTGTTCCAGGTTGTGTGTGAAGGCCTTCCCTCCCTGGTCTGTTGCTGTGGGGACTCTGGGCAGAACTGCAGCTCCTCACAGGGAGGAAACAGGGAGAGGAACTCACTTCCTCCTAAACCCACCAATCCCTCGCTTCCAGACACTAAACTCCAGCCAATGAGGACCGTCCGAGAGTGCATGTCCCGGGTGAGATGGCCAATGGCATGTTGTCCTGTGTAACAATGTGACATCCTAATATTAATCTCCTCCTTGGTCCCTGATCAAACCCACCTAGTCTGTCTAAATCTGTCTCTCTTACTAACCCTTCCTTTCCTCTCCCCCCTACACCCTCTCCACCCCTCCCTTCTCTCTCTCTCTGTCCCCACCCCCCTCCCCCTCCTTTCCTCTCTCCCTTCTCTCTCTCTCTGTGTCCCCACCCCCTTCCCTCCCTCTCTTTTCTCCCCCCCCTCCTTCCCTATCTTCTCTCTCCCTCCCTTTCTTTTCTCCCTCCCCCCTCCTTCCCTCTCCCTTCTCTCTCTCCCTCCCTCTCTTCTCTCTCTCTCTCTTACAGGAGAGTGTGGTGGGTTAGAATATTTCCAGAAAGTTAGCCCTGCACAAACAAACAAACACACCACAGACACACACTCACACACAGACACAGACACACACACACCCCTTCCACAGAGCAGCCCTTCCTGTTTCCTGCCTCTCTCGCTCTCTCTCTCTCTGTCGCTGTCTCTGTCTCTCTCTTTCTCTCTTCCTCTCTCTGTCTCTCTCTCTCTCTTCCTCCACCTCCCCCCATCCTCCACCCCTCTCTCTCTCTCTCTTCCACCTCCCTCCCCCCATCCTCCACCCCCTCTCTCTCTCTTCCACCTCCTCCCCCATCCTCCACCCCCTTCTCTCTCTCCTCCAACCCTCCCTTCCTCTCTTTCAGGTTGGACAGTGAAGGCATTGAGCTGTTGTTATCGTTTCTGAGAGTGAGTATATTTAAAACCCGACATTTTCCAAGCTGTGGAAAAGTCCTGCTTCTTCTTAGCCTGTCACACTGCAGTACCCTCGGTGGCCTGCAGGGGTCAGTGTGGTCAGTCCTAGTTAGTCAAACTTCACGATAACCCACATTGATCCAGTACATTAGGTTAGGGTTGTCTGTTTTTTGTTCGTCTCCCACGAGTGTGACTGTTATCATTTTTTATTCTCTCCTACAGTATGAGTCCAAGAAAAGGATTTCAGCTGAAGAGTCCATGAAGCAGGCCTACTTTAAGAGCCTGGGGACTCGAGTACACACACTGCCTGAGAGTGAGTGTCTACTGCCGAGCTAGAAGTCCTGGCCCTGGCCCTGGCTCTGGCCCTGGTCTAGTTAGCTATAGCCTAGCCATATCAGACAGTGTTCTAGTCTAAACTAAACAATGCTCTGTGTCGTACAGGTATATCAATATTTACCATCAAGGATGTTCAACTCCAGAGAGACCCAGGCTTCCGGAACTCCTCATACTCAGATTCAGGTGTGTGGCACACACACACACCCATAACACACACACATCAGACACACACTTATCACACACTCACGTCACACACATACCCATCACTCACACGTTCTACGACTTATCTTAGCTGTGTTTCCCTCCGCAGGCAACAGTAAGAACAGAAGACAGAGCATGCTGTTGTAGTGTGCCTGAGGGGCGTGATCAAGAAGCCCCCCCGATCGCTACCCCTCCCCCCCCCACACCCCTGACAGAGTAGACTGGGGTTACTCCTCTCCTCCACCCTCCGCATGAGCCCCCCCCCCCCCCCAGACGGAGCACACATCCTCGCCCCTCTCGCCCTTCTGGCACAGAGAGAGAGAGAGAGGGCGAGAGACCACTGGATGAGTTTGGGAGGGGGGGGGGCAGGCGGGAGCCGTTTATTTATTTAAGGAGTGAAAGAGAGAGAGGGGGGGGGAGGTGAAATGGGCGGGGTTATATATTTTTTGTTTGCTGCTAAAACTAACTACTGTTGTGTTTTTTAACGCGTTGCGTGCGAAGATGGCGTGAGCGCCCCAAAACGCCACTGCGGCGAGCGAGTAAGCTGGTGACGTTCGTGTTTACGGTCGGGGGGTCCTGTTGCTACGATCCCACCTTGGTCTTATCATCGTAGATGTTCCCTTTGATCTTGTTCTGGTTCTTGTGGTTGGTCAGAGCCTAAATAGCTTTTTTATATGATTATTATTATTATTATTATTATTATTATTATTGTTATTATGTTGTTTTCTGGAGCTTCCCTTTGACAGTGGGAGTGAATTGGACGGTTGTTCCTTGAACGATGGATGTCCAATGGATGCCTTGTCCTCTCCGGACGTTCTAGAACGGTCTTGAGTTCTACGTTTCAAAAGGTTCTCAGAGTTCCTCCCCCCCGGAGGATCGCGACGGGGTCAGGATGATGTCAGAGGTCACGGTGAGCACAGTCCAGGCTAGTCATTGGGAGAGAACAGCGACTTTCTGTGTCTCTCTCGGCCAATGGCGCGCCTCGTCTCTCCAGGCCAACGCCCACTGGTGAGATCGCCGTGGTTACGAGAGGCCCGGTGCGTTGTGGCGGAATTCTTCCTCCCCGGGACATTTCCGGTCACCGCGACGACCGCAAAGCGAGGATTAGGGAGGAGAAGAACACGGAAGCCCTGGCAGGAAGTCATGTGATCTCCCACAGGAACACCTCTGCCCTCCCTCTCTCTCCCCCCCCTCTCTCTCTTTATACACTCTCTCCCCCCCTCTCTCTCTCTCCTTGTCTCTCTGTCGTCTCTCTCTCTCTCTCTGTCGTCTCTCTCTCTCACTTTATACCATCTTTCTCTCTTCATACCCTCTCTCTCTCTTCCTCTCTCTCTTTCTCCCTCTCTCCTTATACACTCGCTTGTCCTGTTTTCTATTCATCCCTTTTTTGCTCTCTCTCTCCCCCCTTCTCCCCCTTATTCCCCTCAGACGACAGTGCTCACATCAGCACCTCTTTCCTCTTCCTCCCTCTCTCCCTCCCTCTCTCCCTCCCTCCTTCTCCGCCTTGCGTTTGGAGATCTACAGATGTAGTGTGGGAGCGTGAGGCCAGCGTCTGTACTCAGGTGTAGTGACTCTCCTGTACCCAGGTGTAGTGACTCTCCTGTACCCAGGTGTAGTGACTCTCCTGTACCCAGGTGTAGTGACTCTCCTGTACCCAGGTGTAGTGACTCTCCTGTACCCAGGTGTAGTGACTCTCCTGTACCCAGGTTGTAGTGACTCTCCTGTACCCAGGTGTAAGTGACTCTCTGTACCCAGGTGTAGTGACTCTCCTGTACCCGGTGTAGTGACTCTCCTGTACCCAGGTGTAGTGACTCTCCTGTACCCAGGTGTAGTGACTCTCCTGTACCCAGGTGTAGTGACTCTCCTGTACCAGGTGTAGTGACTCTCCTGTACCCAGGTGGAGTGACTCTCCTGTACCCAGGTGTAGTGACTCTCCTGTACCCAGGTGGAGTGACTCTCCTGTACCCAGGTGTAGTGACTCTCCTGTACCCAGGTGTAGTGACTCTCCTGTACCCAGGTGTAGTGACTCTCCTGTACCCAGGTGTAGTGACTCTCCTGTACCCAGGTGTAGTGACTCTCCTGTACCCAGGTGTAGTGACTCTCCTGTACCCAGGTGGAGTGACTCTCCTGTACCCAGGTGGAGTGACTCTCCTGTACCCAGGTGGAGTGACTCTCCTGTACCCAGGTGTAGTGACTCTCCTGTACCCAGGTGTAGTGACTCTCCTGTACCCAGGTGTAGTGACTCTCCTGTACCCAGGTGTAGTGACTCTCCTGTACCCAGGTGTAGTGACTCTCCTGTACCCAGGTGTAGTGACTCTCCTGTACCCAGGTGTAGTGACTCTCCTGTACCCAGGTGTAGTGACTCTCCTGTACCCAGGTGTAGTGACTCTCCTGTACTCAGGTGTAGTGACTCTCCTGTACTCAGGTGTAGTGACTCTCCTGTACTCAGGTGTAGTGACTCTCCTGTACTCAGGTGTAGTGACTCTCCTGTACCCAGGTGTAGTGACTCTCCTGTACCCAGGTGTAGTGACTCTCCTGTACCCAGGTGTAGTGACTCTCCTGTACCCAGTGTAGTGACTCTCCTGTACTCAGGTGTAGTGACTCTCTGTACTCAGGTGTAGTGACTCTCCTGTACCCAGGTGGAGTGACTCTCCTGACCCTCAGAACCCAGTTTCCCTCTGACAGTGTTAAGGACGTTGGTTTCGTCTCTGTGGGCATCCCCTTCGACCGCTCCCCA
>CM059307.1:380000-447500 GCA_030340665.1 Neosalanx taihuensis
ACAGACACACACACTGTAGACAACACATTCACACGCACACACACTGTAGACACAGACACACAACTGTAGACAACACATCACACTCACACACACACACTGTAGACAACACACATACACACACTGTAGATAACACACACTCTCTTCTCTCAACACACACATACACACTGTAAGATGACACACTCACTCACTGTGGACAACACACACACTCTCACACACACACACACACTACACACACACACACACACACAGACCACACACTATATAGACTACACTAACAAAATGTAGACACAACACACACACTCTCAAACACCACACTGTAGACAACACACACACACTTTCTCACACACACACACACAGCGCGCACACACACACACTATAGACAACAACATATGAGAAAGCATATGCAAGTTCTCCCATCCGTCCTCTGGCCTCTTCTACTCCAGCAATGTCTTTGACGGATGAGCGCTGCTCTCTACATCCCCTGCAGTCATTAGCAGCCTCTGTTGGAGACCAAGCCATAAAGACTGTTTATTTTGGGATATCCTAGACCCACTAAGATGGGGACTCCCTGCCTGCTCAACATGTCCATATCATCTGTACTGCGTGCTTATAGTTTGATTGTAACAAGAAATGTAGCCGAACTGGAGACTGACGTTTGAGAAGAAAATCGACTGGGATCATTTGCCCCCTTACGTGTATTGTCGTGTGTGTGTGTGTGTGTGTGTGTGTGTGTGTGTGTGTGTGTGTGTGTGTGTGTGTGTGTACGAGTGTTTATGTGATTACTCAAATGCGCACCGTCAGTGGAAAAATCAAGCTTGCCACAGGCGCAGCCTATGCGCCATCCACCAGGGCAAACACTTTGACGCCAAGATATCTTTCTCCGCAAAACTGCGTAAAAACTTCAACTTGACCTTGTAACACACACACACACACACACACACACACACACAAAGGTGCAATGGGGGGGGGGAGCCCCCGGAGAGTCTGGAAGGCGCTCAAACGCTTCTTTGTTTGCGCCAATGACCATTTCAAGATGTTTGTCTGCTCCAGTTTAAATCCGGAAGCGCATGGGCAATTAGTGCGCAAAGTCCAGACAGACCAGTAAGTCTGCTGCGGCTTTTTAAAGGGACACGAGCGCATTCACGTCAACGGGAACTTCCGTCCCCCCCCCAAAAAAACTGAGCGCACAACAGGCGCGTTTTCACCGTTGACCATCCGTAGCCCAACATTAAGAAACGGGTATTTTTTATATTTTTTCTACTGACAGTTTGCGTTCATCACGGAAAGGTGTGCTCTCAAATGTCATTTTAACTTGTTTTTTCGTGCAGACGTATAAACTATCAAGAAATCATTAATGGCAGACAAGAAAGAGGCGTATTCAGTCACTACCGTTTCAAGTTCATTGTGATGATGTGAAAATAATAAATTTCGCCAAGTTCAGAGTTGAATTCCTCGAGTTTAAACTCCATTTAAAGAGTCCATTTGGTGTCAGTAAAGTTATTATGAATAAGCCGATGAGTCCACCTACCCTAGTGGAAGAGCCGTCCGTTTGTCTCAGATGTTTTTATTTTAAAGTGTATTCCGTATAACGCGCTTCTTTTCCATGCTGATGCCGTCTGGGTTACGGGGCTCGAAGGGGATCCGGACTTTTTTTTTCTTTCTTTTTCTTTCTCCTTCTTCTGAGCAGGAAGTCAGCGCGCGCAGACAGAGAGCCGGCTCACTTCCTCTCGCGCATTATTCCCCCAGGCGCGAGAGCCGTCTGTGTAAACACGCTTTTCCTACTTTGTGCGCGCTGCACACACTGTAGCCTCTCTCCTCCCTCCTGACACGCGCGCTATCTATTGACTCTCCTTCGCGCGCGCGCTCACACACGCGCGTTCACACGCAAACACACACACACACACACACGCACACACACGCAAACACACACGGTAATATTGTAATTTCCGACTACCTTCATTGCCAGCTGACGTCACCTTCCTGCAAAGCAATGGGAGGGGTTCCTGTTCATACACACGCACATAATCACGCACACGCATACACGCGCACCCACACGCACGCATACACATACCTACATACACACAGACGATTTTTGTCTTTTGCACTCTTTCTTGTCAGTCTTCTTTATGAAGCTGTGCATAAAAGTTTGATGTGTTCACTTATGTCATGTGAAAATGACTTTTGAAGAATTTTGGTGTAAGACCCTAGTAGTATGCGTGATAAATGAAAGTATTTAATTAAGGTGTGCGTGTGTATGCATGAGCGTGCCTGACCTGGGGTCTCATTAATAAAACTGCGTAGGATTCTTACTAAAAGTGTACATACGCTCAAAAGCCTAAAAAGGCGTACGCACCCCCCCAAAAAATCTAATTTATAAAACCGTGCTTACGCACACCACCACCAAGCAAAGTTCCCTGTATAAGTCACAGATGACCCACAAGTGTGCTTATACGTGAATTAGCATTGTACCCGCCCTGAACACGCCTATTTTGTTTATGCTGGACAACTTAAGAATCAGAATTCTCTTTTATTCTTTTAGCTACACAAACATTAGAATTTTCTGTGCCAGGTGATACTCGGTCCCACTCCAGGTCCTGAGAGGGTTGTGCCCGTGAAGCGGAAGGAAGCTCCAAGTTCAGTGAGTAAAAAACAAAATAACCCTGATTTGGCCTTGCTGACACATCAGGATTCATTGCTGCAAAAGTCATCGGAACACTAACCACAGCTGAAACTATTTATAAAAGTAATAACAACTTAATAACAATGTAACAACGTGGTAATAACTGGTGTAAAGTGTAACAACAACTTAATAACAGTGTAATAATGTAGTAATAACTGGTATAAAGTGAAAATAAACAGCTTAATAACAGTGTAATGGTGTGGTAATAACTGGTATAAAGAGATCCAGAAATTGTGTGTGGGGGGGGGGGTCCCATAAACACTATACACGGATATGTCCACAGTATATAATATACAGTTCAGTAGTACTAACGTTACTCACAAACCACCTTTAAAAAAATCACAAAAATTATAGTATGTCTGGTATAACTTCTAAGAAGAAAAAAGCTTCACTGAACCGGTGGCTCAGTCAGTGGGTTAAAGGCAAGCTTCACGAGCGCAAAAGGAACAACGCAACGCGATACTTTGCATCAACAAGCTCCGCCCACATATCTATAGCAACGACAATGAGCGCCAATCAGGGGGAAGCGACGCCATGAATCACATCCCGGCGGATAAACTTCCTCGCCGGACCATGGCTACGGAGGGGCCGTTATGGAAAAAAGTCCAGTCGTTCACCGGTCGAATTCCATGGCCGAGGCACGGGCACCGGGCTGCAGCTATCCGGGAACTCATTATCGTTTTTGGAGGTGGAAACGAAGGGATAGCGGAGGAGCTTCATGTTTACAACACGGGTATGCTAACGCAGGCTAGCACTGTCCAGCTAGTGGACTACCTAACACAGTGAACTACCTAACACAGATAACTACCTAACACAGTGAACTACCTAACACAGATAACTACCTAACACAGTGAACTACCTAACACAGATAACTACCTAACACAGAGAACTACCTAACACAGAGAACTACCTAACACAGTGAACTACCTAACACAGTGAACTACCTAACACAGTGAACTACCTAACACAGATAACTACCTAACACAGTGAACTACCTAACACAGATAACTACCTAACACAGAGAACTACCTAACACAGAGAACTACCTAACACAGTGAACTACCTAACACAGTGAACTACCTAACACAAATAACTACCTAACACAGTGAGCTACCTAACACAAAACTACCTAACACATTTTACATTTATTCATTTAGCAGACGCTTTTATCCAAAGCGACTTACAGTAAGTACAGGGACATACTCCCTGAGGCAAGTAGGGTGAAGTGCCTTGCCCAAGGACACAAAGTCATATAGCCACACCGGGGGCTCGATCTCACAACCTTCCGATCATGATGCCAACGCCTTAACCATTGAGCCATCTACACAGTGAACTACCTAACACAGAGAACTACCTAACACAGAGAACTACCTATCACAGAGAACTACCTAACACAGATACCTACCTAACACAGAGAACTACCTATCACAGAGAACTACCTAACACAGTGAACTACCTAACACAGATACCTACCTAACACAGAGAACTACCTATCACAGAGAACTACCTAACACAGTGAACTACCTAACACAGAACTACCTAACACATTTTACATTTATTCATTCAGCAGACGCTTTTATCCAAAGCGACTTACAGTAAGTACAGGGACATACTCCCTGAGGCAAGTATGGTGAAGTGCCTTGCCCAAGGACACAACGTCATATAGCCACAGCGGGGGCTCGATCTCACAACCTTCGGATCATGATGCCAACGCCTTAACCATTGAGCCATCTACACAGTGAACTACCTAACACAGAGAACAACTTAACACAGTGAACTACCTAACACAGTGAACTACCTAACACAGGGAACTACCTAACACAGTGTACTTTCCCCCCTTCCAGTGTCCAAACAGTGGTTTCTACCTGCTGTTAGAGGAGATATCCCACCCGGCTGTGCCGCCCACGGCTTCGCCTGCGAGGGGACCCGGGTTCTCGTATTTGGGGGCATGTTGGAGTTCGGCAAATATAGCAACAGCGTGTATGAACTACAGGTGAGGTTTCACTGTGTGTTTCCAGCGCAGGGGTGTCCAATCCTGGTCCTCCGGGGCCACTGTCCTGATAGTTCTAGATGTTTCCCTGCTCTAGCACACCTGGGATGTTATCAAGCTCTGTAAAAGCCTCATAAGGACCCATTCATTAGAATCAGGTGTGCTGGAGCAGGGAAACATCTAGAACTGTCCGGTGAGCGGCCCCTGAGGACCAGGATTGGGCACACCTCTTCTAGCGTGATCAGCAACCAACGCTCTTTTCCAAAGCTCTCTCTTGGAAACCTTGGATAAAACCCCCCAGCTAAATGAATACATGCAATGTCTGACGTTTCAAGTTCCCGAAAACGTATTAACGACCTTTTCAACCCCCCCCAGGCTAACCGCTGGCTGTGGAAAAGACTGAAACCGCGACCCCCTCGAAACGCTTTACCGCCGTGCCCCCGCATCGGGCACAGCTTCACCCTATTCGGGAACAAGTGTTACATGTTTGGGGGGTTGGCTAATGTCAGCGAGCACCCTAATCGCAACGTCATGAGGTAAGCTGGCCGCAGAAGGGGGGTTTTCGTCTGTCAAAACATGAACGTTTTTGGAAACAGTGGTTAAGGCAGGGGTGGGCAATACCCGGCCCTCGAGGTGCCCGCTGTCCTGAAGGCTCTAGATGTTTCTCTGCTCCAGCACACCTGATTCTAATGACTGGGTCATTATCAAACTGCCACAGAGTTTGATAACAACCCGTTCATTTGAATCAGGTGTGCTGGAGCAGAGAAACATCTAGAACCTTCAAGACAACCCCCCCACCCCTTCAACTTGAAGTAGCTCCCACGTGTAGACAAATAACACACGTATTCATAATCATGCGTTAATTCAGCAGAAGTAAAATGAGCTATTTCCGGAGTGATGAATAGTACAGTTTGCCCTTTTAAATCAAGCGCTTTAAGCACTGCGCTTTACCCTCCCCCCTTTCATCCAAACTTTAATAAAATTGTATTCCACCGCTAGTGATGTGTTTACTTATTCCCCCACTGCAGGACAAATACATTTTCCAGATCTTTTCCTAGGTCTTCGCTGATCTCCTAATGACTCCGCCTCTCCACAGGTACTTGGATGACTTCTACGAGCTGGAACTGCAGTCTGTGTCGGGGGTGAAGGGCTGGACCATTCCGGAGACCAAGGGGGGAGGCCCCTCGGCCAGGGAGTCCCACACCTGCGTTGTGTACAACGGAATGGGCTCTCCCAAGCTCTACATCTACGGGGGAATGTCCGGCCGTCGGCTCAACGACCTCTGGCAGCTGGATCTAGGTAGGAATCATCGTTAAGATAAGAAAACCTTTATTTGTCCCCCAGGGGGGAAATTGCAGTTCACAACAGCAGCAGGTTAAAGTACAGCACTCAGCAGGGTAGTAACAATAAGGGGTGAACGATATAGTACAATATAAAATAAAGATTTAATTAAAAAAAAATTGTGAAGTGGTTCCTGTCTGGAATGTGAACCACATGTAGACAGTTATTGCATGGAGGAATATTACAGGGTATTGCACGTAACATATGTATTAATAACCACAGGGAATATTGCACGTTGTGCTTACGCACAATATTCGTTACCCCCCTCCCCCTGGTACTCCCCCACATAAATGTTAGTGTTAATTGTGTTCCCTTCCTCTCCCAGACTCCATGACCTGGTCCTGCCCGGAAACCAAAGGACCCAACCCACTACCCAGAAGCCTTCATTCTGCCAACCTCATCAATAACAAGTACTGACTGTTGTTCTTAAAAATCTACCGTTCACCTTAACGTGCGACTGATCTTACTGTTTAGAAGCATGCTGTACGTGACGCGTTACCGCAGTAACACTTACCGGCATGTCTGTGTGTATCTGTCGTCGTGCGTGTGTTTAGGATGTATGTGTTTGGGGGATGGGTACCTGTTGCAGAGTCCAAGGACTCGGACGCCCCCAAAGCTGAATGGACCTGCAGTGGCTCCCTGTCTGCTCTCCACCTGGGTCAGTAGGGGGCACCCTGTCTCACGCCTTTCCCTGCTTCCCTCCCTTTCGATCTCAAGCTCTCTCGCTCGCACTCTCTCTCTCTCTCTCTCTCTCTCTCTCTCTCTCTGTCCCTCTCTCTCTCTGTCCCCCCTCTCTCTCCCTGTCTCCCTCTGCCCTCTCTCTCTCTCTCTCTCTCTGTCTCTCTCTCTCTCTCGCTCTGTCTCTCTCTCTCTCTCTCTCTGTCCCTCTCTCTCTCTGTCCCCCCTCTCTCTCCCTGTCTCCCTCTGCCCTCTCTCTCTCTCTCTCTCTCTGTCTCTCTCTCTCTCTCGCTCGCACTTTCTCTCTTGCTCTCTCTCTCTCTCTCTCACTGTATTTGTCTCTCTACCTTTTTTATCCCCCCCTACAGACACCATGACGTGGCAGACCTTCAGTCCAGAGGAGTCAGGCCAGCGGGAGGATTCCCAGGCCAGCGGCCCCAGGTCCAGGGCCGGCCACTGTGCCGCCACAATCGGCTCCCGGCTTTACATCTGGAGCGGAAGAGACGGATACAGGAAGAACTGGAACAGCCAGGTGTGCCGGAAGGATCTGTGGTACCTGGAGACAGGTGAGGAGGGGAGGGGCCAAGTCTGGTGATGCTGTAAGAGGGGAAGTCTGGTGGCTCAGCGGGTTAAGGCGTTGCGGGGGGGGGGGGAGATGTCCCTGAACTTGCTGTAAGTCGCTTTGGATAAGAGCGTCTGATAAATGACTTTATTTGATTTATTAATACCCTCCTGGTCGCTCGCAAAACTACAGTTGCTTGCATGCAGACAGACACACACACGGAGACAGACACACACACACACACACACACACACACACACATAACACAAAGCTTGATCTCTGTCTCTTTCCAGAGCGTCCCACCACCCCTGTGGCTGTGCTGCTGGTCAAGTCCACCGTCAACATGCTCCACGTAGCATGGCGCCCCCTACCTGCTGCAGAAAGCTACCTCCTCCAGCTCCAGCCTGCCCGGCCCCCCACAGAGGACCCGGGGGGCGCCTTACCAGAGCAGCCAGGTGAGAGGAGGCGACAGCGCCATTGCTGATTGGATGAATTTACATGGATAACCTCCTGGTTGAGGTGGAGTCATGTGGATGGGTGGTTAGGGAGTCGGGCTGGTAATCTGATGGTACTCAGCTCGAACCCCCCCGCTGTGCCAACATGACGCTGTGTCCTTGGGCAAGGCACTTCACCCTACTTTCCTCAGGGGGGAATGTCCCTCTACTTGCTGTAAGTCGCTCTGGATAAGAGCGTCTGCTGAAAGACTCAGTGTAATGTTTTCCCTCCCAGGTGCCCCGTCCACCCAGGCCCCGGACGAGGCTTCAGCAGGGGCCCCGCAGGAGCAGTACACCCTCATGGAGGTGTCTGAGATTGTCCCCCGCCCGGGAGGAGACCAGGGGGATGCTGCTGGAGACAAGCAGGGGGCAGCACCCACACAGCCCTGTACGTTTGGCTGTAAGTAAAGAAAACATCCACTCCAGTTCAGGGTGGAATGGGGATTAGCAATGTCTCGGACTTCTTAGTTTTGTTTTTGTGTTGTTACATGTCTCACCTTTGACCCCTTGCCCTGTGACTTCATGCCCTCTTCTTTGTGACCTCTAGCCTCGCCAGGACGGGAGCCTGACCCCTCAGTGACCTCCAGGCCCCCAGCCTCAGCAGAGGGCAGCGCCCCCCAGAGCCAGCCAGGTAACCTGGAAGACTTAACACACACTGACCTCCAGTTACAAGAGACTTAAACTGGACTGGTGGACCGAAGGTTGCCGGTTCGATTCCCGGCTGAGGCAACATGACGTTATGTCCTTGGGCAAGGCATTTCACTTACTTCAGAATCAGTTTTATTCGCTATGCAGGATTTACAAACACAGAATTTACTATGTCAAGAAAGAACATACATAGAACATACATGGAACATACATGGAACATACATGGTAGATAAAAATGTAATAAAAAATATAATATAACTACTAATATACTACTTGCTGTAAGTCTACTGAATGACTAAGTGTCACATCAGTGATAGTTTGTCTGTGGTCATTTACATTTATCAGACGCTCTTATCCAGAGCGACTCACAGCAAGTACAGGGACATTCCCTTCTGAGGCAAATAGGGTGAAGTGCCTTGCCCAAGGACACAACATCAAGTGGCCTTTTCCGGGAATCGAACTCACGACCTTCCGATCGTGAACGCGACACCCTAAGCGCTCAGCCCTCTGCCTCCCCCCTTAACGTTCTCTCCTCATGTCATCTCCAGCATCAGAAGACCCCAGCGACAAGCCTGGCTCTGATCCCAGCGCTAACGCAGGACCGGTAAGTGATTCCACACGCAGACGCCGATTAAACAGGCGGTTTATTTAAACGACGGAAGAAAAAAAACGTTCTGAAGCTTCCTGTTTGGCCTCTCAGGTTCCTGGGGAGAATGAGGTCAGGTGGTACGATGTGGGCGTGTTTAAGTCCCTGTTCTGCGAGGTCACCCAGTACTTCCTGCCCGAGGACGACCAGGACGATGCCCGCCAGCCTAGCAACGCTCGAGAGGTAGGTTGCCGAGGAACCGATCGAACCTGATCGCGTTTATTGACCCTTTAGCTTCCGAAAAACACGTCACTCCTCTCCTCCTCTTCTCTCCTCCCCCACTACTTCATCACTCCTCTTCTCTCCTCCCCCACTACTTCATCACTCCTCTCCTCCTCTTCTCTCCTCCCCCACTACTTCATCACTCCTCTTCTCTCCTCCCCCACTACTTCATCACTCCTCTTCTCTCCTCCCCCACTACTTCATCACTCCTCTTCTCTCCTCCCCCACTACTTCATCACTCCTCTCCTCCTCTTCTCTCCTCCCCCACTACTTTGGCCTTCGTCGGAGGCTCACCTTAAAATTTTCGTTTGTTCGGCTGAATGCTCTTATAGTTCTTCCCTTGGCACTTATTAGTTCTCACGACGTACGTTTCATAATCTATAAACCCACTGTGTTCAGGGTCTATCACGTTACTATGCTCAGTGACCAGTGCTCTTTTGTAAAG
The DNA here is from genome assembly GCA_030340665.1 of Neosalanx taihuensis. Classification (NCBI taxonomy): domain Eukaryota; kingdom Metazoa; phylum Chordata; class Actinopteri; order Osmeriformes; family Salangidae; genus Neosalanx; species Neosalanx taihuensis. The sequence goes on from CM059307.1 coordinate 389,707, forward strand.
CTCTCCCTTGTAAGTCGCTTTGGATAAAAGCGTCTGCTGAATGAATGAACATAAACGTACTTCCTGTTCTCCTCCCTCTCCACTTCCTCCGTCTGCTGGTGCAGCTACCTGGGCCTCAGAACTACGAGGGCAGGGAGGCTCAGCCTCTGGCCCCAGGCCTCACCTACAGGTTCAGGGTAGCCGGCATCAACAGCTGCGGTCAGGGGGACTTCAGCCCCCCCAGCGAGTTCAAGACCTGCCAGCCTGGTTTCCCTGGAGCGCCCTCTGCTGTCAAGATCACCAAGGTGCAGCGTCATCTTTCAAACACGCACTGCTACCTTAGAATCACAATTAGGTTTTTATTGGCCATGCAAGTTGCACTAACACAGAATCGACTGTGGCAGGATGGAGCAAACAAATAACATACGTTTACTGGACTTAAATAAAGATTCAAAATAAAAAGTAGGCAATAGCTATACATGGACAGGGGTATATAAAAACTATAAAGGTTACAGAAGTATAAAAAGTATAGATTATATGGGTGAGAATGGATGTATACTACAGGGGGAGTATGTACATGATAGTGCAATTGCTCAAAGCGATCAAGTGTCAAAGTGGCTTACATGCTGGAATCAGAATCTATTGTATTCCCTCTGCAGGATGTACAAACGCAGAATTGGCAGGAAAGAGCAAACATGGAACATATAACATATATGTAACATAATAATAAGGGTAAAACAGAATAAAAAATATATATAGTGTCAAATACAAATTAGATTCAAAATGTAGTTATTTGAGTTGTTAAACTGTAAGCAGGATCCCAGCCTGCTGACACGTTCATCCACACCAAGTTCTCTCTGTTCAGGAACAGTAATTGGTTTCAGACAACCACATATCTTGTAGGTGAACCCTATGCCTCCCCCTCTCTCCCCCCTCTCTCCCCCCTCCTCTCCTCCCAGGCCAACGACTCGGTCCACATTACCTGGGAGTCCCCGCCCTCCCCCTCCGGCAGGATCCTGGAGTACTCCATGTACCTGGCAGTGAAGAAGAGCAGGCCGGCCGCCAGTGAGGGGCCAGGCCAGCTGGCCTTCATCAGGATCTACCGAGGCACCAAGACCTGCTGCACCGTGAGCCCCGCCCACCTGGCCAACGCCGACATCGACTGCTCCGCCACCAGCCGGCCCGCTGTGGTGTTCCGCATCGCGGCCAAGAACGAGCAGGGCTACGGCCCCGCCACGCAGATACGCTGGCTGCAAGGTAGGGGGGGGGGGGGGGGGGGGGGGGGGGGGGGGGGGGGCATGCTAGATGTTGTGTGTGTGTCTGTTGGCAGTTGGTGTGTGTCTGTCTGTCGAAAGTGTGTGTGTTGGCAGTGTGTGTGTGTGTGTGTGTGTGTGTGTGTGTTGGTGCGTGTGTGTGTTGGTGTGTGTCTGTCTGTTGGCTGTGTGTGTGTGTGTGTTGGCAGTGTGTGTGTGTGTGTAACCCTAGTCCTGTGTCCTGACAGACATGGTGAAGCAGGGAGCTTCCTCCTTCAGACCAGACAGCCCTGCTGAGCCTGAGGAACAGGAGACTGCTGACAGGTGAGCCAAGACACCCAGACTTACCCCCCAGCCCAGACCCCCTGTACCCCCCAGCCCAGACCCCCTGTACCCCCCAGCCCAGACCCCCTGTACCCCCCAGCCCAGACCCCCTGTACCCCCCAGCCCAGACCCCCTGTACCCCCCAGCCCAGACCCCCTGTACCCCCCAGCCCAGACCCCCAGTTTCCCCCAGTTCAGTTTCCTTGTGTACTGTAGGTATGTGATGATGACAGTAATAACCACTTAACTTGACTGGTCCTGCTCTCTGTGTTGGCAGTTCCAGCTGAACATGTGAGAAGGTACAGGACGCTAGCTTGGCTACAGGACGCTAGCTTGGCTACAGGACGCTAGCTTGGCTACAGGACGCTAGCTTGGCTACAGGACGCTAGCTTGGCTACAGGACGCTAGCTTGGCTACAGGACGCTAGCTTGGCTACAGGACGCTAGCCTGGCTACAGGACGCTAGCTTGGCTACAGGACGCTAGCTTGGCTACAGGACGCTAGCTTGGCTACAGGACGCTAGCTTGGCTACAGGACGCTAGCTTGGCTACAGGACGCTAGCTTGGCTACAGGACGCTAGCTTGGCTACAGGACAGCAAGGTGTCACTCAAAACCATCCACAACTCCTTCACACGAGCGCTGTAGGATACCTTTATTCTGTTGATTTGTAATTTATTTTTTATAAATATATATATTTTGCTATTGTACATAGTGGTTGTATAGTTGTTGTTATTGTTATTATTTTCATTGTTGTGGGCCAAATTAAATATTGTTTTGTTCAAAGTTAAAGCACTGTTTGCCTGCAAGATTCAGTTTGTTTTAGTTCAGGGAATTAAACTGGGCCGGTTTTGAGTTGATGTTGATTTTATGAACAAGCCATCATTGTAGTGAGTTACGAGTAGTGTATAAATACTCTAATGAACAGTTCAATGTGCCTTAATGCATAAAAGGGGCGAAAGTTAGGGATGCGGTTGTGTCTGATTGTTTTTTAGTTTGGTTGTTTTGTGTACATTCAGGGAAAGGGAGGAAAGATTTCGTTTTGTGGAGTTGCAGTTCAGTTAATATCTTGAAATTATTTGACAAGGATGTGAATGTTGTAAGTTCGGTCACAATATAAAACACTTCATCTGTCACACATTTCAGTACATTCGTAAATGTACAGCTGTCATCTTCTCTGTTGTATTTTATCATACTGAGAAGTAAAGTTGCCTGCGTGTTTTAACTTCATATATGTTCTCCCTCTCAGAAACATCTGACTGGGGACATTTTAATATTTTTATGCAGACAGATCCAACATTAATCAATGAAATGTGTCATTAAATTAATTACATTTCAGTTTTATGTGTTTCATACATCTAGTCTCATCAGATTGTGACCTATAGCACCAGAATAATTAATGATTTCCCCATACGATTCCTGTGCAGAAGAGAATTGGGTTTTAGCATTTCCATTATATCGATATTAAAAACTTTATGCTGTTTCACATTGCAGTAAAAAAAGGATGAAAATTCACTGAGTATACGTAGACATTCCAGATTTCTATGAAAAAAACAAACACAATTTCATCACGGAATTTGTGAGTTTGACGTTTCTACTGTAAATCAGGAGTATATTCTGAGTAGGTTTATTTTGTGATTAATGTCAAAATAAAATATCAAATCTGCGGAACACATCTACACAACAACACACTGTAACACATCAGTGCATTAGAAATGTATACAAGGGCTCTACAACACAATATACAAAATAGAAAAATAATCAAAATAAACTATAAATCTAAAATAATTACAGGAAAGAATAATCACAGTTTCTGAAAATCAGTCTGTATTGCCATAGATTATTTTCCAAAATTTGAGAGGTTTTAATATTCAGAGTAGGTTCCTGCTTATCGATTTGACAGCATGGATGTATTAATAAAACAAACTTTTAAACTTTAAAATAAAATTTGACAGCGAAATCCTGACTCCAAGAAGCGCATGCGTGTTCTGACGTCACCAGAAGAAGAAGAAGTCATGTCCCGTCATCCTTTGCGCATTTGTAGTTCTTATCAGCTCCAGTCTCTAGCTGCAAGTCAAGGAGTTTCCGACAGGTAGGACGTTTTCCGAGTTGTAAGAAAAAACTATATTTTGGTCTTGAATTCTTTAGCATTGCAATATCCAGACAATTACGGCACTTATATTCCAAACAGAGACACTAAATAGATACCTAGACAGATTTAGCTCAATATAACCGGGTAGTCCGGCTACCGTTAGCTAGCCAGCTGGTTATGAACAGCGGGACTGAAAGCGCCAATTTTAAAAGAAGTAAATAACGAAGCTGTGAGTTTTAGTTAATGTGTCAAAGCACCAAGAAGACACTGTTGTCTTTGTTAAATAGGTGATATTCGTTAATGTAAGGCGCAGTGTTTTCCAGCATTATAGTTTAGCTTCCTCTAATGTGTAGTTAGAGCTCGAGCTTGTCCCTAAAGTGACGTTAGTTAAGTTACACCATCTTAGTCCTGTTTAAATAGAGCAGATACCACAGGCTAAATAAAGCCCCCTGGGTTATAGGGGTAAGAGGTTTATCTCTATATCGTCTCACCCAGACCCATTGTTGTTGGCTTGTAAGAGAGCTAGACTAGTGACAGTCTAGTGTTAACGTGTTAGAGTTGCGTGGCTCAGTGGTTAAGGTTTTGGCCTCATGATCGGAAGGTTGGGAGTTAGATTCCCGTCTTTGGCTATGTGATGTTGTGTCCTTGGGCAAGGCACTTCACCCTACTTGCCACAGGGTGAATGTCCCTGTACTTACAGTTGCTTTGGATAAAAGTCTGCCAAATGAATAAATATAATGTACAGTGGCTGCTTGGCCATGCATAATGCAGATCTCTGCAATCAAGCTTGACCCCCCCCCCCACCCCCCCAGCGTGGCTTCCTCCCAGACCGTATCCACAACACAGAGATGCTTGAGAAATCACTTGAGAGTGGCTTTCTCGTTAGGCATGTCACTAAGGGGTTTGGATTGGCAAACACAAGCTCTGGGGAACTCGTTGCTGCCATGGTAACCACGATGGATCATTTATCTGTGCAGTTCAGGGTTCTTCAAATATCTCTCCTATATCTCACCTTAAGTCGTAGCAGATCACATCTTGACTTTCCTGGAGAGGTTGGTTTAAATTTTGGGGGAAATTAAAAGATGGAAATGAAGGAAATCCAACTGGCCATAACTTTTTAATAATGAGTCATTGCTTGATGATGGGACTGACATTTATATTTTGCTGCCTTGGTTTTAAACAGTGTTTTTCTTCAGTATATTTCTATTCTTCTCTCTCTGTCTCACTCTCCCCCTGCCTCTCTCTCCCTGTCTCTCTCTCCCTGTTTCTATCTCCCTATTTCTCTCTCCCTGTCTCTCTCTCCCTGTTTCTATCTCCCTATTTCTCTCTCCCTGTCTCTCTCTCCCTGTCCCTCCCTCTGCTGGCTCTATCTCACAGGTGTGAGATGAACACCTCCACCCTTGCCCAGTCAGGCCCCCTGTTCCCCAGCCTGGACAGCGGGGTAGCGGGGAGGCCCTCAGGCCTGGGGGACTCTGAGCTGGAGCTCCAGAAGATGCTGATCGACGAGCGGATGAGGTGTGAGAACCACAAGACCAACTACCAGTCCCTGAAGGCTGAACACACCAGGTACATGACAGTTTCGAACTGGGAACCTTCTGATTTACTAGTCCGACTCCCTAACCGCTCAGCCACATGAGGCTGTGTTTGCTGTGTTTACAGTGTCTGTCTGGCTCATGTTTGCGTGGGTGCGTTTGTTTCACTCCCCTGTCCCTGCCCCTCCCAGGCTGCAGGATGAGTTCACACGGGGGCAGAGTGAGCTGAAGCGTCTGCTGAGCGACAGGCAGGCGGGGCAGGAGCGTCTGCAGCTCCTCCTGGCTGAGCTGAGAGGAGAACTGCTGGATAAGACCAGGGAGCTGGAGGAGCTGCGCTTACAGGTGCTGCACTGCTGCTGGGGAGGGGGGGGGGGGGGGGGGGAGGTGGGGGGGAGGGTTGGGAGGTGTGTGAGTTGATGTGTGTGTGTGTGTGGGGGGGGGGGGTTGTTTGTGGGTGTGGGGTGGGAGAGTGTGTGGGTGGATGTGTGCGGGGGGGAATGTGTGTGTGTGTGGGGGGGGTGTAGGTGGGAATGTGTGTGGGTTGTGTATGTGTGTGTAGCACATTCTGTAGATTTGGTTTGTAGTTTGTAAATCCTTACTGTGTTTGTGTGTTTAGCACAGTCTAATAGAATCTTTAACTGTGTGCGTGTGCCGGTTGTGTATCCTCACAGTGTGTGTGTGTGTGTGTGTGTTTACCAGGCGTTGACCCCTCAGAGGCTGGAGCTGCTCAGAGCTCAGGTCCAGCAGGAGATGGAGGCTCCTGTCAGAGAGCGCTTCAACAGACTGGAGGAGGTGGGCTCTAGGACCCTGCAGTAAGAGCTGGTCGCTCACTCACAACTGCCTTGATTTTAACAGCACCTCCCTCTCTCTCTCTGGGTTCTCTCTCTGGGTTCTCTTTCCGTGGGTTCTCTCCCTGGGTTCTCTCCCTGGGTTCTCTCTCCCTGGGTTCTCTCCCTGGGTTCTCTCTCCCTGGGTTCTCTCCCTGGGTTCTCTCTCTGGGTTCTCTCTCCCTGGGTTCTCTCTCTGGGTTCTCTCTCTGGGTTCTCTCCCTGGGTTCTCTCCCTGGGTTCTCTCCCTGGGTTCTCTCTCCCTGGGTTCTCTCCCTGGGTTCTCTCTCCCTGGGTTCTCTCCCTTGGTTCTCTCCCTGGGTTCTCTCCCTGGGTTCTCTCTCCCTTGGTTCTCTCCCTGGGTTCTCTCCCTGGGTTCTCTCTCTGGGTTCTCTCCCTGGGTTCTCTCTCTGGGTTCTCTCCCTGGGTTCTCTCCCTGGGTTCTCTCCCTGGGTTCTCTCTCCCTTGGTTCTCTCTCTGTGTGTTCTCTCTCCCTGGGTTCTCTCCCTGGATTCTCTCCCCTGTCTGGTCTGCAGGAGACAGAGAAGTACAGGTCTGAGTACAACAAGCTGAGGTACGACTACACCTTCCTCAAGTCTGAGTTTGACCACCAGAGGGAGGAGAGTGCTCGCATCCTGGAAGAGACCAAGATCCGCTTTAACGCTGAGGTGTGTGTGTGTGTGTGTGTGTGTGTGTGTGTGTGTGTGTGTGTGTGTGTGTGTGTGTGTGTGTGTGTGTGTGTGTGTGTGTGTGTGTGTGTGTGTGTGTGTGTGTGTGTGTGTGTGTGTGTGTGTGTGTGTGTGTGTGTGTGGAATAGTGGGTTGTGTGCTTGTCTGTTGTGATATCATTGCTTATAGTTGTGATTCAGAATACTTCAGATGTCTGCTTAATATTAGTAGGTTTGCATTTAGTAGTACACTAATATTACGTGTGTGTGTTGAATAGTAGAAGGTGTGTTGTGATATCTTTGGTTATAGTTGTGTGTGCTCAATATTAGTAGGTGCCCAGTAGTCTACTTATATTGTGTGTGTGTGTTGTGTTTTGCAGGTATACCGGCTGGAGCGGGACAGAGAGGACCTGGTGGCCCAGGTCCAGGGTCCAGACCCGTCTCGTGATGGGAAGAGGGTGGAGGTGCTGCTGAGAGACAAGGCCCAGCTCCACCTGAGGCTGAAGGGCCTGGAGGCTGAGGTGGCTGAGCTCCGCGCCCAGAGGGACAACTCCGGGCAGCAGGCTGAAAACGTGCAGCGAATCCAGGTCCGCCAGCTAGCCGAGTCCCAGGCTGCGGTCAAGGCCCTGGAGGTGAGACGTTTGCTGTGGTGTGAATTAGGAAGCTGTTTCATGTAGCAGGTCTAATGTGACTGGTTGATAGAAATATTAGCTGTGTCAAACAGTTTTGCTATTGTGTGTGTGTGTATGTGTGTGTCTGTGTGCGTGATGCATGTGTGTGTGTGTGGGTTCTGTTTCTGTGTGTGTGTGTTCTGTTCCTGTGTGTGTGTGTTCTGTTCCTGTGTGTGTGTGTGTCCTGTCCCTGTGTGTGTGTGTCCTGTCCCTGTGTGTGTGTGTGCGTCCTGTCCCTGTGTGTGTGTGTGTCCTGTCCCTGTGTGTGTGCGTCCTGTCCCTGTGTGTGTGTGTGTGTCCTGTCCCTGTGTGTGTGTGTCCTGTCCCTGTGTGTGTGTGTGTGTCCTGTCCCTGTGTGTGTGTGTGTGTGTGTGTGTGTGTCCTGTCCCTGTGTGTGTGTGTGTGTGTGTGTGTGTCCTGTCCCTGTGTGTGTGTGTCCTGTCCCTGTGTGTGTGTGTGTCCTGTCCCTGTGTGTGTGTGTGTGTCCTGTCCCTGTGTCAGGCAGAGAGTCAGTCCCTGCGTCTGCAGTTGGAGCGTCTGGAGGTTGAACTGCGTCAGAGCCATGATCAGAACACCCAGCTGAGCTCAAGACTGCACAAGGCAGAGAGGGAGGGGAACGCCCTCAGCAGCCAGGTCAGGATAGGACGTCCCCCTCTGTGTGTGTGTGTGTGTGTGTGTGTGTGTGTGAGAGAGAGAGAAACCATTCAGGCTTCTGCATGAAAATGTTTGTGTGTGTGTTTAACACTAGGCCACAGAGCCAGACGTGTGGATGAGTGTGTGTGTGGCTGCGTGTTTGGTTCCCGCTGAGCGGTGTCCTCTGTGGTGAAGGTGGAGGGGATGAGACACTCTCACAAGCTGGAGGTGTCCAACATCAAGCTGGAGTGTGCCCGGGCGAGAGGGGAGGTGGAGAGAGAGAGAGACACCCTGCAGGGACAGATAGAGGGTGAGTACACTACCTGCAACTCTGCTCTGGAGACCATTCAACCAGTGTGTGTGTTTATTGAGGATGATTAAAAACCACTGTGCTACATGTCTCTCTCTCTGTCTGTCTCTCTGGGTCTCTCTCTCTTTCTCTCTCTCTGGGTCTCTCTTTCTCTCTCTCTTTCTCTCTCTCTCTGGGTCTCTCTCTCCCTCTCTCTCTGTCTCTCTCTCTCTCTGGGTCTCTCTCTCTCTGTCTCTCTCTCTGGGTCTCTCTCTCTCTCTCTCTGGGTCTGTTTCTCTCTCTCTCCCACCCACCCTCTCTCTCTCTCTCTCTCTCTCTCTCTCTCTGTCTCTCTCTGGGTCTCTCTCTGTTTCTCTCTCTCTCTCTGGGTCTCTCTCTCTGTCTCTCTCTCTCTTTCTCTGTCTCTCTCTCTCTTTCTCTGTCTCTCTCTCTCTCTCTCTCTGTCTCTCTGTCTATTTCTCAGGGCTGCAGTCTGATGTGGAGGTGTTGAAGGGGACGGTGGAGAGACAGAAGGAGCTGCAGGTGGAGAGGGAGAAGGAGGCGGTGAGGAGGGTGCAAGCAGCCAGGGAGGAGGAGTTCCACAAAACTGCAGCTCTCCACGAGGAGAAGTGAGGAGAACGCCCTTCTATAACCTCCTCTCTATTGCTCCCACCCTTCTCCTCTCCTTCACTCCCTCCCTCCTCCATCTACACACTCTGAGGTCTGGTGTGTGTGTGTGTGCGTGTGTGTGTGTGTGTGCGCTTGCCAGGTTGGAGCTGGAGAACCGCTTGGCAGACCTGGAACAGCAGAGGGCGATGCAGGACGCTTCTGAGCACGCTCTGAAGGAGGAGTGGGAGGAGCGTCTCCGTAGCGCCCAGCAGGGGGAGGAGTCTGCCCGTAAGGAAGTGCAGAGCCTGAGGTAAGCGACCTGTCCTGAAGGTTCTAGAGCAGGGGTCTCCAATCCTGGTCCTCGAGGGCCACTGTCCTGAAGGTTTAGCTGTTTCCCTGCTCCAGCACACCTGATTCTAATGAAGGGGTTGTTATCAAGCTCTGTGGAGGTGTGCTGGAGCAGGGAAACATCTAAAACTGTCAGGACAGCAACCTTCGAGGACCAGGATTGGAGACCCCTGTTTTAGATGTTTCCCTACTGTGGGCAGATGGGTTAAGTGTGTGTGTGTGTGTGTGTTGTTGTTCCTCAGAACCAGGTTACAGCAGCAGGCATCTCAGCTGGAGGAACAGGAGAGACTGAGGAGCGAGAACTCTGACCTCAGACAGGTACTAACACCCCCCAGGACACCCTGGCCTCCTGCACTGGGAGAGGAGGAGGGAGGGGAGAGGGAGCTGGGGTTGGGGAGTAGTGAGGGAGGGAGAGGAGGAGATGGCTAGCTGACTCCAACATGTCACCCTGGTAAACCAAAGTCAAACCAGAATCCAGAATCTTCATTTGCCTCGACGTCGGGTCTTGACTGTGTTGTGGCCTCCACAGCTGAACCAGGACCAGGAGGTGCAGCTGGCCACGCTGGCCCACAGCGAGGGAGAGCTCCAGGAGGGCAGCCAGCGCCTCAGGGAGAGCCTGGAGAGGGTCCGGGAGGAGCTGCGTGTCGCCCGGAGCCAGGCTGAGAGGAGCCAGCACGAGGCTGAGAGGTAGGACCTCCTCCACCCCTGGAGCGACCTCCCACACCAGAGGACCTACCACTGAAACTGGAACACGTTAAGTTAACCCACCCTTCTCTCTCCCTCTCCCCCTTGTGCCTCCTCCCTCTCCTCCTTTTCTGTCCCTCCCTCCCTCCCCCTTCTTCCCCTCTCTCTCTTTCCCTTCCAACCTCCCACCTCCTCTTCGATCTCCTTCCCTCCTCCCTGACCCTCTGCTCCCTCTCAGAATCAGAATGGGGGTTTATTCGCTATGCAAGATAAACAAACATAGAATTTACTTTGGCAGGAATGAGCAAACATAGAACATAAATGTGGCCTACTAATAAAATGAAAATGAATACCATGTAAGATACACTGCAGGTATGATACATATAGACAAGTAATACAAATGTTACAAATAATACAATAATAATACAAATGATGCGAGTAGTGCAATGATACAGGTAACATGGAATGCAAATGTTACAAATAATACAAATGATGCGAGTAGTGCAAATGATACAGGTAACATGGAATTGCAAAAGACATGGGTACAGAGTGGAATGGGTATATATATGGTACGTTGGGGGGGGGGGGGTGTATACACAGTGGTGCAAATATCTCCCTCTCCTCCCTGTCCAGGCTGGTGGAGGAGCGCAGGGTGGAGTGGCTGGAGGAGAAACACAAGCTCCAGGAGCGAGAGGCTGAGCTGCAGGAGAAGTACAGCCAGGCCAAGGAGAAGCTTCAGAGGGCAGCTCTGGCTCAGAAGAAGGTAACCCTGTTCAGAAAACTGTAGCTTTCCTGCTACTGTCAAGATGGCACCGTGATCCTTCATAGTTAAACTACATAATGGGTTCTATCATTGTCCATCTAGCTCTCAACGCTTGATTGTCAGTTTACAAAAACATAGACTAAAATACCCATTCAAAAAGTTATTTCACAGATCAGTACTTTAATATGTAGATACTCATATGTGTCATCATATTCCGGTTTGAAGATTTTCAATGGAGAAATGACAGTTGGACGCTGAGGAAGATAAAGTGCTGCACGTACGGTCTGAGAGCTTATTTACAGACTCAAATCTCAAAGTAGGAAGCTGTCATTTGGTGAGCAGCAACATCAGATGTGTACAAATCAACGAGTGACTGTTTCGTTGCTGCTGCATTTCTACTTTAAGAAATGAATGTTGTGGACGATGAAGGGGTTTGGAACGTTAGTGAACTAGACTGGACGGTAACAGGGCCGCTGAGTCATAACCTTACAGGCATTCTGACAGTAGTTTCACCCTCTCCCCTTCCATCACTTTCCTTTTCTAGTGTAATTTGTGTCTTTTGAAGAACATTAGTGTATTGGCAATTAGTGTCACTTTGACCGTGTGTGTGTGTGTGTGTGTGTGTGTGTTGTAGAGAAAGACACAGACAGAGAACAAGGAGAAGAGATATCAGGATAAGATCCAGCTGATGGAGGCCAAGATGGCGGAGCTGGAACTGCTGACGAAAGCAGCTACCAAGTACACTTTCCTTTCCTGCTACACTCACTAGGGATGCTCCTATTTGACAGTGGAACCGTTATCCATAAAAACCAATTGTTTGTACGGTTAATACTAATACTAAATCTAGCGATAGTGTCAAAGTATGACAAGTTTATAGATTCAAGATTCATATTACACGCCTGATTAGTATGATTAAAACCCTCAACAACTTATGACTAAGAAGCCAGCGTTCAGATGTCTCCCTCCTCTCCTCAGGCGTCCTTCATACTCCGAGGAGCACGCCGCACTTAACCGCCGCCTGAAGGAGCTCCAGCGAAGACATGGGGAGTTCCGCCGCCTTTTACTGGGAAACCAGATGACCTCTACCCCGGGCCACACCCTCCACACCCTCCAGACCTCCACCCACGGCCCCCTGCTCATGCCTGGGGTCGATGAGCCGTTTCTCAGCCTCCAGGTGGGTAGAACCAGCGCTGCCTGTACCTGAGGCCATTCAAGCACCAAAGTCAAAGTGTACAGTAGGCGTTTAAAAATCAAATGAAGAATTGTCAACCAATCAGAAATCTGTTTGTGGCTGTAAGATGGCTTTTGATAGCATTTCGAAACCAACATCTGTGGTTTCAACTGAAACTGTAAGACTTCTCTTTCTCCTGTAACACCTGCCTTCCTTTCTCTCTCTCTCTCTCCCTCCCTCCTCTCCATCTCCCCCCCCCCCCCCCCAGGAGGACCAGCATCAGAGAGACCTGTGTCTGCTCCGGCGCAGGCTTGAGGAGCTGGAATGCAGCCAGCAGCATCAGCTGGAGGAGCTGGAGGAGCTGGAGAGAAGAGACAGAAGCCCAGGAACACAAGAGCCACAGCTCCAACTCTGACCCCGCTGACCCCCATGGCCTAATATCACAGACTGGTTTGGGGGATTATTCCTCAACTCCAAAATAAAACTTGATGTTTGAATGGAATTACGGAGATTAACTTTATTTTTTTTTAAATTGTTTTGTAGATGTTTGTACATGAATCTCTCTGTATTTGTCTTTGTGTGAAATCAATTTGATGGCCAAACGGTGTTTTTCCTCAGGTTTTAAATTGGCTTTGAAAGGATATTTGTATCAAATGTTGTAAAATATTATTGTAGTGAGACTTAAGGGTTTTATTATAAGTGTTTTGTACTTCTGTCATATGTTTTGTACTTGCATTGAATATGATCAAATACATTAAATGTATGTTCCTTCTTATTTGACTGGAGAGGAGATGGCAAAAGGTCACACATCCTTCACTCAAAGAGTCGCTTGATGAAGTTCCTGATGAGCGTCAAGAGTAAGAAGATGATTCATTGTTGCTTGTTCTAATCAGATGTACTTAGACAAGGGGCAACCCACGGATCTAGAGCCACATGCTGCTCTTTAACCTTAAAGTAGTAGACTTTTAATGTGTTGAGGCGATCTGGAGAACACCGTTCCAAGTTAGTGAACATTCAGCCTTCACATATAATGGAAATCTGTTGTCCATCATCATGTTCACTCTGAACATGTACTGTTGGTGAGTGTCTCAGCAGTCTTTTCAGATTCAGAAAATGGGAGGGGTAAATTTAATTAGATAATTAGATTGAACTTTATTGTCATCACACAGGTACAATTACAGGGTAACGAAATACAGTTAGCATCCAACCAGAAGTGCAAAACAGTTATTACAACAGAATATAATTGTATAATCAGAATATACACAGTATGTACAGTATAGTACATTATCAATAATAATGCTTTATGCATTAACAGACTGAACTGGAATTCATAACAGGAGTACAGTAAGCTGGGCTGGGTATGTAAATGGGGCAAATCTGCATCAGATTATATCACATGACTTTACGTGTGCAGTGTGTGCGGTGTGCACAGCAGTGTGTATTCTGTGTGTTAACAAGAAAGACGCATATAAGAAAGTGGTGGACATCTACCAACAGTAAGTCCCCTGGTGTTAGAACTAAGAAGTGCAATACACTCAGGCAAAAGCTGAAGTGCGGCCCCTGTTCTATTTTATGTATACAATTTCTTGAGGGCCAATAAAAAATTGACTGCAGGCCATAGTTATCTTTGCTACTTTTGTCCCCAGTTTTGATTATGGTTTATACTTTGTGTTAAATCCAGAAGGAATCAAACCATGGATGACTAAAAGTTTGAAAAAAGACAGTAGAAAGAAGAACAATTTATATGAATATTTTAAGTTGCTATACTGTTATTACACTTTTTTTCTGTTTTTACAAAGTTTTTACATTGTTATTATGTTGTTATTATACTTTCTACAAAGCAAAATACGCTGGTATTAAGTTGGTATTACACTTTATACCAGTTATTAGTACATTGTTACACTGTTATAACATTGTTATTAAACTTTTTACCAGTTATTACTACATTGTTACACTGTTATAACATTGTTATTAAACTTTTTACCAGTTATTACCACGTTGTTACATTGTTATTAATTTGTTGTTACACTTCATACAGTTATTACTACATTGTTACACTGTTATAACATTGTTATTAAACTTTTTACCAGTTATTACCACGTTGTTGTTACATTGTTATTAAGTTATTATTTTTTTTAAATAGTTTCAGCTGTGGTCAGTGGTCCGATGACTTTTGCAGCAATGAATCCTGATGTGTCAGCAAAGCCAAATCAGGGTTATTTTGTTTTTGTTACTCACTGAACCTGGAAATGTTGTTATTATACTTTCTACAAAGCAAAATACGCTGGTATTAAGTTGGTATTACACTTTATACCAGTTATTGCTACATTGTTACACTGTTACAACATTGTTATTAAACTTTTTACCAGTTATTACGACATTGTTACACTGTTATAACATTGTTATTAAACTTTTTACCAGTTATTACCACGTTGTTGTTACATTGTTATTAAGTTATTCTTTTTTTTAAATAGTTTCAGCTGTGGTCAGTGGTCCAATGACTTTTGCAGCAATGAATCCTGATGTGTCAGCAAAGCCAAATCAGGGTTATTTTGTTTTTGTTACTCACTGAACCTGGAAATGTTGTTATTATACTTTCTACAAAGCAAAATACGCTGGTATTAAGTTGGTATTACACTTTATACCAGTTATTACTACATTGTTACACTGTTATAACATTGTTATTAAACTTTTTACCAGTTATTACCACGTTGTTACATTGTTATTAATTTGTTGTTACACTTCATACCAGTTATTACTACATTGTTGCACTGTTATAACATTGTTATTAAACTTTTTACCAGTTATTACTACATTGTTACACTGTTATTAAGTTGTTATTAAACTTTTTACCAGTTATTACTACATTGTTACACTGTTATAACATTGTTATTAAACTTTTTACCAGTTATTACCACGTTGTTACATTGTTATTAATTTGTTGTTACACTTCATACCAGTCATTACTACATTGTTACACTGTTATAACATTGATATTAAACTTTTTACCAGTTATTGCTACATTATTACACTGTTACAACATTGTTATTAAACTTTTTACCAGTTATTACGACATTGTTACACTGTTATAACATTGTTATTAAACTTTTTACCAGTTATTACCACGTTGTTGTTACATTGTTATTAAGTTATTATTTTTTTTAAATAGTTTCAGCTGTGGTCAGTGGTCCGATGACTTTTGCAGCAATGAATCCTGATGTGTCAGCAAAGCCAAATCAGGGTTATTTTGTTTTTGTTACTCACTGAACCTGGAAATGTTGTTATTATACTTTCTACAAAGCAAAATACGCTGGTATTAAGTTGGTATTACACTTTATACCAGTTATTACTACATTGTTACACTGTTATAACATTGTTATTAAACTTTTTACCAGTTATTACCACGTTGTTACATTGTTATTAATTTGTTGTTACACTTCATACCAGTTATTACTACATTGTTGCACTGTTATAACATTGTTATTAAACTTTTTACCAGTTATTACTACATTGTTACACTGTTATTAAGTTGTTATTAAACTTTTTACCAGTTATTACTACATTGTTACACTGTTATAACATTGTTATTAAACTTTTTACCAGTTATTACCACGTTGTTACATTGTTATTAATTTGTTGTTACACTTCATACCAGTCATTACTACATTGTTACACTGTTATAACATTGATATTAAACTTTTTACCAGTTATTACTACATTGTTACACTGTTATTAAGTTGTTATTAAACTTTTTACCAGTTATTACTACATTGTTATCTGTTATAACATTGTTATTAAACTTTTTACCAGTTATTACCACGTTGTTGTTACATTGTTATTAAGTTATTATTTTGCAGCAATGAATCCTGATGTGTCAGCAAGGCTAAATCAGAGTTATTTTGTTTTTGTTACTCACTGAACCTGGAAATGAGCTTGTAAAACGCTTTTGATCAGGGGTGCCTTCACCATTTTAAATTCCTGTTATGTGGTTTGGTAGGTTTTGTAACCGTCACCCCTTCAAACTTAATGTCCACTCAGTTTGGTACTGAGTTTTCAACACACACTTTTGTCAAATTATTGATAAAAGTCACTTGTTGTCTCCATGGTCCTCCATGGTCCTCCAGGACCGGAGTTTGACCCCTGGTACATATTAAAAGACTAAATGAAACCTCAAAGAGATGCTCTTGTTCCAGACCCAGACTGTTTAATTAGGAACACCGGCTTCTCTTCACTGAAATCCAAATAAAGTTAAGGCAGTGTGCGTGTGGTCAATAACGTTGCCCTTTCCTTAAAATCCTTTTCAAGAAAAGGTTTATTTATCAACAATCATCAAAAGCAAGAAAATATAGTCTTTGAGAACTAATGAACATATAATATTTTTAGAGGAACAAAATGAACAATTTACAAAAATTAGGAAGGCTGTTGTTCTCCTAGGCAGAATCATATAGAAGGAATTTGAAGGCACATTTACATGATAATAATGATTTGCACGAGTGCACCAGTAAGACTTTCGAGTTATGAGAAGATGTTTTAATATTTACTCCGGCGTTAGATCATAAATAAAATATTAATGTGCGCAGGTTGTAAATAAGAATCACAGTCCAAAGCAATGATCTCTTTATTGTTTGTATCTACATGTACAGGAACTGTAATCGTACATTTCCATCACTAGAGTGGACACTGACGACAACAAGCCCGTGACAGTCCTCTGACTTCCTGTGGAGTCTTCCTGCTTCCTGTCTGTCTTCACCTCAGCCGACCCGCCTTTCCCTTGCCTCGACCTTTGGCGCTGCTCGACAACACAGAACCCACAAGTCAGTGTGTGTGTGTGTGTGTGTGTGTGTTGGATCAACGATGGATGAGCGTGGGTGGATGGATGAAGAGAATGGAGCGATGAAGAGGGGGGAAATGTGAGGGCGAATGGGAACACATTAAAAAGTGTCATGCAGTTGTTGGAGAAGGAAGACAGAGGAGGACAGATTTTGCAAACGCACCATGGGGGGGGGGGGGGGGGGGGACTAACATCATTAGCAGGTGATCGTGTCCTTGAAGCTCTCTTACCTTGAAGTTCTGCTCTGCTCGCAAACTATCACCTTCATCATTACACTTCAATATAAAAGCTTTTTTTTGCTTTCTTTTTTTTTGGGGGGGGGGGGGGGGTAGCCTGGACTTGAAGTATTACGAGGAAAAAATATTTACCTGCCATTTTCTCCAGAAAACACGCAACACTCAACTTGGCTAGATAGGATCACGATCTGACTACTAGCTTCTAGATGGAGGGGTGAATGAAGATGTGAATAGAGGGATGTCTATTTGGAAGTCAATGGCTACATGGAAGTTTCTAGAGGAATGAGAGGAATGAAAGATGGAGGCACAGGACACGCTGGTCATCTTAGGATCATCCTGAGTAAAGATCCTAACGCTTTCTCCTTCTGTCACATGACCAGCTTGGTCCCATCTACCTCACCTGGGATCATGTGACGTTAAAAGGCCTTGAAGGGGGGGTGAAGCCAGGCAGGATGGGGACACCCAGTGGGCAATTGGACCCATACCATTCCAAGTTCCCCATTCCAAGTTCCCTCAGGTCTTAGAACAGGGGGGGGGCAATCCTGGTCCTCGAGAGCCACAGTCCTGAAGGTTTTAGATGTTTCCCTGCTCCAACACACATCCAGTAATCAGAATCAGGTGTGCTGGAGCAGGGAAACATCTAAAACCTTCAGGACTGTGGCTCTCGAGGACCAGGGTTGGCCCCCCCTGTCTTAGAACAACAAGGAAATGAGCCCAGCGATTGAATTGGCACTGGGCAAACCCTCCAGTTTCAAATGTCCTGACTGTATTTATGAGGCTTGTTGCTTTTGGAAAGCAGAGGTTGGGAACCTCCATGAAGGACCAGCCTCCCTCAGACGCTTTAAAGGAGAAAGTGACCAGCGTGTCTCTGAAACTTACCTCTGGTGGTCCTGAACTCTGGCCAGAAGCTGATTAATCTGTGGAGCACATAGTGAAGGCTGACTGAGACTGGCTCTCTCACACACACACACACACACACACACACACACACACACACACACACACACACACACACACACACACACACACACACACACACACACACACACACACATACCATACGCACACACTTACAGACCCATACACATACACACACACACACGCATACATACACACAGACCCACATACATAACCCACACACACTAACAGACCCACACAGACACACAAACACACTTACAGACACTGAAGGAGACCAGGCGGTCCATGAGAGGTCTAGGACAGGGCCTAGCCACCATCATCACCTTACAGAGCTTTCCCCCTGTGGGTTCAACTGAGGCCCGACTGAGGTCCATTTGACCTCTGACTGTCTTTACTGGCTTGTTGCTACGGTAACGTGTCGTCAGAGTGGTTCACCTGTGTTTTTGCTAGCGTACTCCAGCTGGGATCCAGGATGAATCGTTTACAGCTTTCCTGACCAGACAGACCCTCCAGCAAATGACCTCTGAACTTACTCAGATCACTGTCTGTCGTCCTCCTGACCAGGTGGCGAGGAAGCCATGACTCCTGGCTCCAACCCTTGTGTGGTGTTCTGGTCTGTAGGACCCACTTGAATTTTTTATCAACATGATAAGATTATTTATTTATTTATTTATATAATTATTATAACTCAGAAATGTAAAACTGATTTTCCTATTTAATTCGTTTTTTTTTCTTTTTACCCCCCAAAAAACGAGTGGCTCTGTAATTCATAAATTTGATCCTACAAAGACCAAAAACAATTATAAAAAATATACACATATATTGCTTGTAATTGGGATCAAGTAAAAATGTGTTGATTTTTTTTTCCAACTTAAAATGGTTTGATTGTGTTGAATTAAACTTCCCAAAATGCAACGGGTCCACCACCCTGAGTCACAGGAATACCAACGCCCCACAAGGGTTAAGTCCACCTGACCAGTTGGCGTGGCCGGTAACCGCGACCTCCGACCTCAAGACAAACAAGCAACGTGTCACTCAAGCGAATGCTACAGGACACGGGAGGGGGGGGGGCGGAAGGGGGGGGGGCGGAAGGGCGACGCAGCGAGACCGGACGAGGGCTCCGCCCCCCAGCAGCGACTACTCACAACTTCTGCTGCTCGTTGATGCGAGTCTGCAACACGTTCATCTGCAGGTGGGGTCACAACACGTCTCAGAGAGTTCCAGAAGGCCAGGCAGGCCGAGGAGAGACGCTTTAGATCTGTCTCACAGCTTTTCATTACCAGAGTAATCAATCACAGTCCCTGCTGTGTACTTTCACAGTGTGATGTGTCCCTATTTGTGTCATGGCGTCTGTTTTGACGTTATCAGGCCTTTGTCATCGATCGTCATCGATGATGAATTAAAATGTCACGGGTCGTGCTGCTTTCTGTCTCTTATCTGATGGAACTCACGTCATATTTCTGCTTCTTCAGCTTCTCACTGAGGTCGAACTTCTCGGCCTCCAGCTCCATCATCCACTGCCACAGCTCATTGGCTTTCTCCCTGCAGACAAGCAGCCAATAGCAGACCAGCAGTGAGGACATGTGATTTTTGTGCTCCACTTGGGTGCTCATTCAGTGAGCGAGTACGGAGCTAACTAAGCTGTCGATGTGGGTGTTGACGTGAGAGGTCAGGGGTGGGGGGTTACTTGAGCTTGTCCTCGCTGAGGTGGTCCACGTTGAGCGGCTTCCTCCTGTCAGCCAGAATCTTCTTCTTTTTCTCTCTCTCCGTCTGTTTCTTGGCCCCTTTCTTACCTTCTTGCTGTGTTAGGAAAAGGAAAACAGAGAGAATGGGAGAAAGACAGAACGTTCCAGAAGGAAATGCAGAAAGAAATACAGAGTTCAGACATAAACAAGTACAATAGTTCAGACATCCACTAGATGGCAGTGTTGCACCATATATAACAAGACTGCCTGCCTAACAATACCCCTTAAACTAGGGATCACCAATCCTGGTCCTCGAGGGCCGCTGTCCTGACAGTTCTAGATGTTTCCCTGCTCCAGCACACCTGATGCTAATGAAGGGTCGTTATCAAGCTCTGTGGAAGCCTCGTAATGACCCATTCATCAGAATCAGGTGTGCTGGAGCAGGTAAACATCTATCATTGTCAGGACAGCGGCCCTTGAGGACCAGGATTGGAGACCCCTGCCTTAAACAAATGTGTGAGAGATGTGTGCTGGATGACAACTTACCCTCTGCTGGACTCCGCCATATTGGTGAGTCATGGTGGTGAGAGCCTTCTTCTTCTTGGCATCATCGTCCTGCTTCTTACGCTGCTCCTCCATCTCCTTCCTCTCCTTCTCCTCCTGCAGGGTTGAGGAGAGGAAAGTGGAAAGGAACATGACATGTCAGACGTGGCGAAATAAAAGCCTTTATCCAAAGCAACTTACAGCAAGTTCAGGGACATTCCCCCCCTGAGGCAAGTAGGGTGAAGTGCCTTGCCCAAGGACACAACAACGTCACATAGCCACAGCCGGGAATCAAACTCACAACCTTAACCGCTGAGGTCGGCTAGGCCTCAAAGCGGTCGCTTGGCGGCCTGACTCACCGCCATACGAGCCTGCCTCTCTTTCTCCTGCTCGGTGCGAATCCTCTGCTGCTCCGCTCTCTCTGTGCGGCGTTTCTCCTGCACGCAGAAGAGGGGTCAGGGGTCAGTCTCATGTTGGTGTCCAGTGGGACAGGTCAGGGGTCAGGGGTCAGGGGAGAAGGGCGAAGTACGTACGATCCTGTTAACCAGGGCGATGAGCTCCTCCTCATCCTTCTTCCTCTGGATGAAGTGAGCTTCGATCAGAGACGTCAACTCAGCCAGGTCCTTCTCCTGGCGCTTCCTGTGGATGTCCTGGAGACACACACACACACACACACACACACACACTGATGGGATGAACGTTTTCATAACTACTTTACTTGAATCATTTATCTTTTCGATATTTGAGAGACGAAGAGCAACGTGAAGCGACGTCTCACATCAAAGTCGACTTTCTCTCCCTCAGGTATCTTGGGAGCAGCAATGTTTGGCACAAACATCCTTTAAAAAAAGACGACCGGGTTAGCCTGCTACTGTGACTTCTGTACTTCCTGGACAAAGGTCATGTGCAGCTTCACACTTACTTTGGTTTAGGTTTCGACTCATCTGCAATCGACAAGAAAACAAAGCAAATTGAGTTTACTTCAAAGCAGAAAAGACTGTTCCACTGGCTTAACTACAGCTAACTTTGAAAAATCTGGAAGTTTTGAAACAAACCCTTTATGACAGTTTTTCAAAACGTAATATTTTTTAAAGCTACATGTGAAGTTACCTTCAGTGGGTTCAGCTGTTCAATAAGAGACAAACAGAACAGAATAGATCTTAGACTGAAATCTTTGAGAGAATAAATGCTTAGTTCATGACGTAACCATAACAACCAGAGGCAACGCTCACCTTGAGTTTCTCCTTGTGTCCAAGAGCAGGACCGAAAAAAAAAGAACAACAGGAAGTGATGTCATGACAGGAAATGGTTCAGTCTATCTAAGATCCCAAACAAAGAGACTGCAAAGACTTACCTTCCTCGACTGTGTGAGGGAAGATGGGAAATAGAAAGAAAACCTGAATGAATCTTCTTAACAGACAGAATTCATACGTCGACTAAATGAAGGTCGTCATTGAACATTGATATACCTTTCTCCTCTGTAGATCGAAGACGGACAGAGCAGAGTTGAAAGAAACAAAGAAATCAGATTATTTCCTGGTCCCATACAGTCTACGATAAAGGAGAGTGAGACTGCAGTAACATCCATAGAGAAGTGCTGAGATGGGATGGAGTGATGCTGAGTTACATGAACGCACTCAATGTTCTGACAGTTGGTACGGATGAGAACGGTCTGGAACAGGTGTTAGATGGGGAAAGATGAAGCGTCCATGCTTGTGATCCCAGACGAGCATATTTCAAACACAGTGGATGACGTGGACGTACAACGTCCAGGTCCTCTGACAGATGTCAGCTCTCAGGAGTGTCAAACTCCAGTCCTCGAGGGCCGCTGTCCTGACAGTTCTAGATGTTTCCCTGCTCCAGCACACCTGATTCTATTGAAGGGGTTGTTATCAAGCTCTGTGGAGGTGTGCTGGAGCAGAGAAACATCTAAAACAGTCAGGACAGCGGTCCTCGAGGACTGGAGTTTGAAAACCGGTGACCTAAGGTCTTAAAAAAATGTCCCAAAAACGATGACACATAGGGGTGAATTCAAAATGTGTCTCGTGCACCATAGGACCATAGTGACATGCTGACAGTGACAATGCGATGTAGCTAAGCCAAAGCATCAGTTACCTTCTTCAGCAGGGGCGGGCTCTATAGTAAAAGGACATGAGAGAGATGAGTGCATCACTACAACTGCTAGTTACGGAGGAATGAAGTATTCCACAGCGTAGCAGAAAAGGCGTGTTGATTTATGTCTACTGCTGGAGCGCTCTCAACAAAGAGAACTAAAGAAAATCTTTACCTTCTTCAACCGGGGGCTCTGTTAGGGAAGCACAGGTCTCATTAGTGACGATTCACAGCAGGAAACAACACATCGATAGAATACATGCTGTATGGATTTGCCAGTCAAATCAAATGGAAGCTTTACCTTCGACAACAGGAGGCGGCTCTGTTGTGAAGACGTTAGAATGAAAGCGGCAGAGAGCAGAAAGTTAGTTACCTAAACCGTTTTCCGACATACATACAGTCTCAATGTCATTTGAAAGCTGAGATCGTTGTAAAGATTGTTTTTTTTTACCTTCTACAGCAGGTTCTTGAGTAAGGATATTTATATGAGCGGTGAATCGTTGATGCAGGACGACAATCCACCAATGATAAAGTATAAAAGAGAAGTCGTCAGTGTTGTATGGCGTGAATTACGACCAGTATATTTGTTGATTTTGTTGTGGAGTGCCGCAGAAAGCACCGCAGTAATATGTGTGTGTTTGTTTGTGTTTGTTTGTGTGTGTGTGTTTGTTTGTGTCGGTTTGTTTGTTTGTGTGTGACAAAATATGCATTTACCTTCTACTTCTGGGGGCGGTTCTAAAGTGAAGTCGTTAGTTTGCGTGAAAGAAGCAGATCGATACCATTAGAAATAAATATCAAATAGAAAGAGTGTTATATAAAATGCAGGTCAAAATCAAGGAACTCCACCTGCAAGCCTTTTACACATTTACAGTATATATAATATGCAAGTATTTATAGTTTGACAGATGAAGTACGTCAACTATGCCTGGTTGACAGTAATAGAAGGGGAACCATGGAAGCGGGTTAAAAGGCATGTCGAGTCATTTGGGCTCTAAGGTAAACGTCGTGACAATGATAAGGTAATCGATCAAATATGGTTCATGCTTAAAACCTGTTGATCACATCTGTAACAAGAGTGAAGCAGTTCAAAGATATACCTTCCACTGCAGCTGGAGGTTCTGTTGTAAAGCCAGTCGTTGATTAGTCAGTGAGATATAAAGACATATTCTCTGCTCATTTAATTTAAACCAAATCGATGGGTTTACCTTCTACTTCAACAGGTGTCTCTGGTAGAAAAGCAAGATTATTTAGTGAGATAAAGCACGAAGCCGATGTAGAATTGCTGAGCATGTATTGAAGTAGGCTATTGTATTATGTTAAGCAAACTGTATTTCATTCAACTGTATATAATACACAATGTACACAACTATGTGTCAGGTGGATAACTGTATAAAATTAATACAAAATATTTTTGGGGGAGTGTTGGAACAGATTTACCTTCTTCAGGTTCAGGTGCTACAGCAAGAACACAAGGATGATTAGAAAAGTTGGATGCGGCCATGCATTCGAAACAAGCATCGCAACACCTGGAGTCACCTATACACTACTGCTACAGGACACACACACAACACTGCCCACACAACACACACACACAACGCCAGGCCAAGCTTCAACTGCAAACTGATTCAGCTCAACGTGAATCTCAGCCAAAGATCTCCGGACTCTGAATCTTTGGAACGAACAAGCTTGTCGTGCAAACCTCAGTCAGAACATTGAGGTCCGCTGAAGAGGTTTCTGAAGGTTTCGCTAGAAGGGCTCGAGAGATGGACTACACTGAACTGCTGCAGTGAGTTTCCCATCTTCTACAAAATCACCTTGATCACGTTTAAAGTTCGTCCCCCCGGAATGAGGAACACACAACATCCGGTATTCATGACGTACGTCATGGACCATGTGAACATAACATTCGATGCATGAACAGGGCACAAAGGCAATCAAAATACAGCACGTCTAGATATCAAAGGGTCTATTTTGACAAAGCAACTCAACTTCAATCTCCCGCAAGCCAAATACGATGCAAGGGTGTGAATGACTGGAGGTTTACCACAGTGCCACAGCATTCAGCAGCTACGGAAACACAACTCTGGGCTCTGTGCAGATACCAGAGCACATGCATGCTTTTACCTTCCTCTGCAACCTCCACCACTGGGCAAACACACAGCGATTTAGCATAGGGACGCCACGAAGCCTGGAGCCATTATCTACTGTTTGCAGAGAAAGGAGTTTTCCAAGTCTTACTATACCTTCTTCCCTGGAACACAGAAAGGAAACAAAAACAGGTATTTGAAAACTGCTCTTAAAGTCTACGTCTTCAGTGTGCTGAATAGAGAGTATAGTTACTTTTAGAAATCATTTCTACTTACTGGACCTCCTCCACTTCTTCTGTGTCAGCCATGATTGTGCTGGATTACCTGCATGTAGGAAACCAACAGGGAATTATTTATAACTATACAACTGTTGTCATGATGAAATCAAACTGACAGTGAACAGTATCACTAAAAGCTGTTTCAACCAGCGGTCAACCTGACAATTCAAAAGAGCTCCAGGATCTTCACAACTGCAGACCAACAAGGTAAAGTCCTAACGTCAAGGACAAAAATACCGGTGTATTCATTGACGTTTTCTACTAACAAAACCGTTGAGATGAACTGAACTCTTTAGGGGTCGATGCCTTCTTTGGGCGTGCGCCACGAGCAACTCCAAGGTCGACATGATTTCGGACAGGAAGAGATCCGACGTTGTCGTGCATTTCTATATTTAACCTCTCCGAATGTCAGAATGTTATTGTGCACAATCACATTGTCGGGACATATTTCCATGGAGATGGAGATCATACGATCGTAAAACCCTGTGTCACAGTACTCTGATCTATTGAGGAAGATCTATTCATAGGAGCTATAAAGTCGGCTCAGGGAACAGGTGTGAGTCTCTCCCTGTACGATGAGTTTGGTTCATCTGGTCCAAGCTGCTCTGTAAATCAACGACGGTGCGTCTGTGCTCCCTCCCTTCCCACAAAAAAAAGTTATTTCGGAGCTGTGAATGTGGACAGCCGGTGTAACCGACCACGTTTGCGACACCAACCATCGCCTCAGAATGTCATGAGCGAACATCTTATGACACGTCTGGCTCCCAGTATGACATTATGAGCTCGGAGCTAGCATTAGTATTGTTCGTGTGAACTCTGACGCTAGCTGCCACTCTTGAGACCTGCGACTAGAAAATCAATACCGGCCAGCCTTCTGACCTCCTCTCCTTCGTCCTGCTGTCTGTCTATGTTAGTCTGTCATCCCCGTTCAGTATGGAACTCACGGTGCCATCTCTCAAGCGACATCATAACCCACAGCTGTTTTAAGGCCATTTCAAAAGCCCCCCGGCAACGTCTGCTGGGTAAAAAGCCCTTCTGACAGCAGGTGAAGCTCTATCGGAGGGCTACGTGGACAGCCTGGTAATGAAGGCCTGTGCCAGGATGAGTAAAGATGTTCCACAGTCCTGTCAGAGCTTCAGAGCTACAGATGAGAGAGAGAGATAGAGAGACAGAGAGAGAGAGGTGGAGATAGATCGTCAGTATTGAGGCTGCATCCCCAGCCGTGTCGAAAATCCAGAAAGAATTCGTAGCCTCCGAGGACCGGGGGCCGACGTCAATATTAAACGTGTTTGTTTTAGCGTGTGTGGTCTGCTCCATCCTGGCTGGAACTGTGGAATAACAGCCTCCGACAGGGGCAGGAATGCTGTGGGTGCTGCTGTCAGCATTAAGCAGCATTACCCCAAAGCCCAGAGCAATCTACCAACACCCCCCAGTTCTACTGGAGGCCAGCTTAACACCCCACTCCTCCAGGCTGCACCGGTTCAAGCCAATTAAACAAAATCGAATCAAACGCACCTCTTCATATCACAGCTGGTCTCTTAACCTCTGCAAGCAGAGCGTCTCTCCACCCTCAGATCTAGATTAGACAAGCCACAGCTTTTCACTGGGTCAGCCTGGGCTAACATCCAGGGCCTCATGCATTACAAGAAGCCACCAGCAGGCCCCTCGACAGGACCAGGGGGCCGGCCGGCTGGCACCAGTCCTGGGTTAGATCAGCCTTACCTGGGGGTCCAACAGGGAGAGAGAGGGTGGCAGATGGTCCTATTCTCTCAGGTCCAGAACCTGGATAATCTCAATCAGTCAGCACGGACTCTCTCATAATACAGGCATCCCCACCCACTCACCCACCCCCGCCCCCCCCAGCCCCTCTGGATTGGCTGGTAGAGAGGAAGTCTATTGTTAGATGGAGAAGACCACCCCCCCCCCCCCCCCCGATACTGTGTACATGATACCTTGACAATGAGACCTCCTGTCATGGTTCGTCCATAGGTCTACTTGTTAGACGTGCGACTATTTAGGGCCCCAATACGGACAAGAGTCCTACATTAGCATCGGTATATCCATGTGACCCACCTAAAACCTTCCATATTGTCTTCCTATAGACAATGCATGACCCTGAACACCATAAAGAATGTAATATATGAACAGATGGAGTAGATTTTTGGGGGGAATATTTGTATGGTTTTATTTCTGTTGCTGGGTCAGCGGTACAATGTTTAAAACATTCATTCAGCATGAGTCAACCCATCCTTAACCGCCAGACGAGAGGGGACACTAGAGAAAGTGAAAACCACTCCGGTTCATGGTTTCTACAGACACATGCAGATGTGTAACATGGAAATTCAAAGACAGGAGGAGAAATGCAACAAAAAATAAACAAATAAAAACATTCACATAGCAAAAAATATGAAAAAGAACCTTATTATTAATATCACGTACAGAAACACAACAACAAAGACTTTGGTCAGACTTTCACCTCGCTGGACAGAAGTCATGGAATGTGATTGTCACAGTTGTGTCACGGTAAGAGCGTGGAAATGTGGACCAATCGAAAGGCTCTGGCAAACCTGCTACACCCTTAACCAATCAAGTCATGCGATTTTAAGTCGATTAAGAAAAAAAAACTGGAATGTGAAAGATAATGAACTAAATGACTGAAAGTGAAGTATAAAAATACTGCAATTACCCAAATCTTACGCCACTAAATAAGTATGAGGCAGCGGTATAGTGCAGACGAGTACATTGCGCTTAAATGCTATTACCAGTGGTCAGATCACAAGGCCAAAAAAGATGATTTAGTGGTTTTACAGTACTATGTAACTAGACTGTGCCTATGTCTATGGCTTCCAATGCCCAGACAAGCTTACGACAGAGACCAAGCTGATACCTAAGCTACATAAGAGTAAAATAGTAGATCTATGACCATAGCGGATGGTTAAATAGTCCAGCTGAGTCTAGTTCAGCTGGCGTGCAGATCTGCAATGAGAGATCAGAGGCGTCTCTGAGAGCGGAGCGCGGGGTCTCTCTGATGTCACTTCCTGTATACGGTCGTCTCTTAGACCCCAAAACAAGCGGAATGTTTACGAAGTGGAATGTTTCCGGAATGTAAAAAAAAGTTACAAACAACAGATACAAAAGTTACAAAAATAAGCCCAGAAAAAAAAATACAAAATTAAAATACAAACATAAATTAAAATGACAACAGTATAGTAAAAGCTATATTGGCCTTCTTAATATTTCAATCATTTCTTTACTTTCCATTGATTTCCCCTTTCTTGATTGGTCATTTCATGAGTACAAGAGCAAAACACTTGGAGTATAAAGCTGTAGTATAGGTTACAGTATGATTTTCATATATCAAAAACATGTATATGCTAACATATATTACTCAGACCATTGTTGCACTATTGATAATACACAAGAATGTTATAAGCTAAATCTAGAAGTGCTTCCTGTATGTCTTTATGTCCTGAAGTGGTGACCAGGTATAAAATATAGTGAAGCTTCTGCCTTAAATATAAATAAAGGTGGTGAGATGGAAGTTTGCGACAGAGTGTCGATGTTGAACCATCTTTGGAACACTGCGTCTACGAATCATCTTTAAGAGCGATCGCTAGCTCGTGAAAACCAAATAAAAGATTGCCAAAGGGACGCATCTAATTTCAAATTCAGTTTTTCTTTCGGCGCGTTTGAAATAAAATATTGGTCTCCGAAAAAAAAGAGAAAAAAAGGAGAAACGAAAAAATCATCAACTCATCAAACGTCCAAATTTCACAGCATTTCGTTTTTTTCTTCTTTTAGAAACGGTAAATTCAATGTGCAAAGGTGGCGTGCTGTGATGGTTAAGAACTCCCAGCACAGGATGTGACTCATGTCCTCTCCTCCGCAGGGGGGGGGGGGGGGGGGGGGGGGGGGTCTTGGAGGGCAGCTTTGGTTACATGCACGTAGTAAAGAAGAGTCCAGGATGGTCTTGGTCCTGCTCGCGTCATCTCTCTGAGACACTAGTGTCCCATACCTGGTGACAGAAACAGACAAGTCTATCACACCACATTGCTGGACACCCTGGGGCCCCTCTGCCCTGGGGCCCCTCTGCCCTGGGGCCACCCTGCCCTGGGGCCCCTCTGCCCTGGGGCCACCCTGCCCTGGGACCACCCTGCCCTGGGGCCACCCTGGGGCCACCCTGCCCTGGGGCCACCCTGGCAGGACCATGCTGCTGTTTGTTACATTCTGTTTGTCTGTTTCACTTGAGCTGCCATTACTGTCTCAGTAGCAGTAGAACATTCAAATGTTTGTAGTCCATGATACAAAGGGATAGTGTGTGTGTCTGCGTGTCTGTGTGTGTCTATGTGTGTGTGCTTGTCTGTGTGTCTGTGTGCGTGTCTGTCTGTGTGTACTTGTGCCTGTGTGTGTGCATGTCTGTGTGTGTCTACGTGTGTGCGCGAGTCTGTGTGTGTGTGTGTCTGTGTGTGTGTGTCTATGTGTGTGTCTATGTGGTGTTAGATTCCTCTGGGGTTTTATCCTCGGCTCAAATTTAAATAACTGACAAACATGTTGTCCTTCACTCATCAACACCCCATGTAACATGATCCTAGGTCAACCAGGAGTCTGACCTACATACTCCAGCATGTATGAGGGCGTGCGCTGTTAGTGTGTGTGTGTGTGTGTGTAAGCCTAAAACCGCTTGAGCAAATTTCCAAAACGGACCCAAACAGACGCCCCCCCCCCCCCCCCCCCCCCCCCCCTGCCCTGCCTGCATGGTGGAGGTGTAAAGGTGGCCTGGCTAATCTACTACAAGCCCACCTCCTATGTGACAATTCAGCAGGTGGCCAGGCCTGCACGACACCCAGGCAGGCAAGCTGTCCCCAGCCCCCGGGGGCTCCAGGAATGAACACCGGGTCAGGGACAGGAGTAATCCTGGGTGGGGGGGGGTGGAGGTGCCAGGTGACACATTATAGGAGGGCGAGCACGGCATCTCTGAAGGCCGACCTGCTGGGAGGGGGGGGGGGGGGGGGGGGGGGGGGGGTGGCTGTGAAAAATAGCAAACAATGCTGGGGTGGTGGCATCTGAACGCAGCCTGGAGCCAGCAGAGGCGAGTGGCACGGCCTGGTGATTTACAAGGGGGGTGGGGGGTGTGGGGGTGGGGGGCAGGTATGACTGCATTGACCCCCCCCCCCCCTCTCACGCCGTTCCTGTCCTTTTACAGGGGGTTTTGGGTTCACCATAACCTCATGTCCCTCCTGGCTTCTGTTCTGCGATCCTCTCTCACCCCGCTCCCTCCCTCCCTTATCTCCAGTCTCTCTCTCTCAGGCTTCTATAGAAACGAAAAGGACTCACCGTTGGTGACTGATTTAGCCTCCCCTCGGCTTGTCACCTGTCAGAGAGAGAGACAGAGAGAATGACAGAGAGAGAGAGAGAGAGAATGACAGAGAGAGAGAATGACAGAGAGAGAGAGAGAGAGAGAGAATGACAGAGAGAGAGAGAGAGAATGACAGAGAGAGAGAGAGAATGACAGAGAGAGAGAGAGAGAGAGAGAGAGAGAGAGAGAGAGAGAGAATGACAGAGAGAGAGAGAGAGAGAGAGAGAGAGAGAGAGAGAGAGAGAGAGAATGACAGAGAGAGAGAGAGAGATCAGGCATAGAAACACCAGACAGCACCAGTGTAGCGTTGAGACGTCAGTCTGTCACAGTGAATGGAGAACCTTAACAGGGACCCCGCGCCAGAGCCGCATTCCACGCACCGCAGCATCTGCAGCGGGGACGAACCTCCGTCATCCAGGGCCTCATTTGGCTTCCAGTTCCCTTTCGCGTCACGCTAGCTAACCGTGTCTATTCCTGCCTGGCAGGCTTGCGATACATCCCCCCCCCCCCACCTCACTGCCAGGACAAGGACCCCTAAAAACCGCAGACCGCACAGTCGTCCTGCACGATGCCCGAAAAGGAAGTCGTCGGAGTGAGGGCGGGTATTGTAGAAACGGCAAGGCTCGATGGGCCGGCTATAAAAGGGCTGGGAGCGCTGCGAGCGGGGGGGGGGGGGGGGGGGGGCGCCACGGCGCCGCTCGGGGGGGGGGGGGGGGCGAAGCGTGGAAGCCGGGAAGGCGAACGGCACGGCCGACCGAAATAAGAAACCGCGGTGTGGGATGCGGCCGTTTGCTGTGGAGCTCAGAGCAGCAGGCTGAAGCAGGGAGCCCCCTGGAGGGCTGGAGGACCCCCACACACACACACACACACACATTGCCTGTGAGCAGCGCCGGCTGAAGCAGAGGTGTGACGCTGGGGGGGGTCTAGACCAGGCGTGGGGCAGGGAGGAGAGGGGGGGGGGGGCTTTTGGTATTCATTTCATAGATATAATTGGTTTTGTTTTTTACCTCTGCTGGTTTTCCAGATTGAAGAGAAGTCAACTAGCTAAGAGGCATCTTTGAACACAAGCAGAAAGGCAACACATGGATGACTCTCACGCACAGAGAGAGAAAGTGACTGTATGTGTGTGTAGAGCAGGAGTGTCCAATCCTGGTCCTCGAGGCCGCTGTCCTGAAGGTTCTAGATGTTTCCTGCTCCAGAACAACCTTCAGGACAGCGGCCCTCGAGGACCAGGTTGGAGACCCCTGGTGTAGATGTGTGTGTGTGTGTGTGTGTGTGAGTGAGAGAAGAGATCCTCACCTTGTTAGGAGAAGCTCCTTATTTTCCCCATAGACTCCGTTTGTTGGTCACATCTCCGGACTTGAGATCCTGGATCGAGGTGATGGAAAGAGAGAGCGAGAGAGAGACAGCGAGAGAGAGAGGCGAGGGAGGGAGGGTGTATATTAAAACTCAAATGACGCGGGGACGAGTTGAATTCACCGTTATTTCGGAAAAGGAAAGTCATTGGCTTCATCTACAATACCTGGGCGCCTAGGAAAGGGTTTGAGAGAGCAGAGGACAGAGAGGTCACTGGAAGGAGAGAAGCTGACAGACTATCAAGGAGAAAGCTAGTAGAAGAGAAGAACACAGGACACACATGCGTTACAAAATGTATTCCTGTCAGTCATCACTTCGACCACCAGGGGAGACAGAGAGGCAGTTTCAGCCAGACTTCCCTTTCCCACAATTCCTTTCCCAGTAATGTGGAACCACAGCTGTACGCTACACTGTGTCAGGTGTCATGTTACTGCCGATTCCAACCGAGGTCTCTCGCTCCTTCGGCGACCCCGTATCACCATAGTAACACGCCCCCCAGTGGCCATGGGCGGTATCGCGCCAATGTGACCAGAGAAAAGTCCGGTACGTTCTCTGCGCGCGACAGCGCTGTGGCTAGTTTCCATTGATCTATCCTCGCACCTCAGACCGCCTGCGCTGGTGCGAGCGTCGAGGCAGAGTAAAGCTTCAACGCCTTACAAAACAGAGATCTGGAGCGCTCTTAAGAGTCCAGGACAAGGGCAAGAGCCGAAGAGTTATGGACGTGTTGGAACGGGGCCAGACCCAGGGAATGCATTCCAGTAACTGGGGTAGGACTGCTGAGAGGGGAAGGGTTAGGTACGGACGGATTGGAACGAGGCCACTTCCAGAGAACAGCCAATAAGGGCGGAGTCTTCTGCCCGCTGGCCCTGGTTCAGACCCCGCCCCAAACCCAGCACCAGATACGAGACTTTACATCACAGGCTGATAACGAAGACGTCAAACCCCCTTCGTCTATCCATCTTATCCGGGGGGGGGGGGGGGGGGGGAGGGGCCGCGTTCGTACGTCAGAGTGATTTATGTCCACTAGGGGGAGACAGATCTCATCTAGCGGAGCGATTACAGCTCCATGCATCAGGAAGACATGGCAGGTACCGGACGATAAGAGTCAGACCCCGGGGGAAGATGGAGTGGATGTTAAGCTCCATATCGCATTGTGACGTCCATGCCTGGCTTACGCTGAAGTTTTTTTTTCTACAGAGACGGTGAGATCACCGCACGCATTTACACTGCATGGAGGGGGAGGGGGAGGGAGGAGGGGGAGGGAGGAGGGAGGAGGTGGGAGTACAGGCTGCGAGGACGGGGTTTTCGAACCCCCTGCAGGTCACCGTGGTGGGAGGAGAGTCCCCAGGAAATACGCTTCCCACAGTTTCAGACAGGGTTAAAGGGCGGGGGTGTTGGGTTGCTGTGGAAACGACCTACCGCTGGCCGGCCTCCTGGGGTCTTGCTCTCGGGGGTTTTGTTCAGCCAGTCGTTGATGCGGCCAGCCACGCCGATCTTCATCCCAGCTGCTTCCTGTTCGGGGAGGAAGGGGGAGGGGGGGGGTCGTCATCGACAGCAGGGGGGCCGAAACAGGAAGCAGCGGTCAAATGTGCCCCTTCCTCCCCCCCTCCCCTCCCACACACACACCCGACCTACCTTAAAGGTTCCCCGGCCCCCCGGGGGAGGTGAACACGTCCCCCTTCTCCCACATGCTCTTGATGTTGCGGATGCCGTCGGTGACCAGATACAAAAGCACTTTGGCCATCTCTGCGCACTTTTCATCTGATGCGCAATAAAAGAAGCGCAAAACTACTCGGTCGAGACGCCGCACTTACCTGTTTGGTTGAGCGACGTTTCTTGTTGTGAAATCGGGGGTTTCGCCTCAGACAGCGCCAGGAAGTCCAGTTAGCGGAGAGGAACAGACTTGAGGCTGGGTTTTTTTTTCTCTATTTTTCCCCCAACTACAGCCCCCCTTACAGGACTGCGCAAGCCCCTCCCTTTAAACAGCAAGCCCCTCCCTTTAAACAGCAAGCCCCTCCCTTTAAACAGCAAGCCCCTCCCTTCCCCTCCTGCTCATTTCTGCCACAGTGAATTCTATGTTTGTAAACCTTGCATAGCGATTAAATCCCATTCTGATTCTGATTTAAACAGCAAGCCCCTCCCTTTAAACACCAAGCCCCTCCCTTTAAACAGCAAGCCCCTCCCTTTAAACAGCAAGCCCCTCCCTTTAAACAGCAAGCACATCTCATCATACCAGCTGAGCCTCTCTGAACATCGTTTTCATTGCAACACCAGACGGTGACTGAAGAACCCCCCCCCCCCCCAAAAAAAAAAAAAAACGTTTTACAAACTTTTTTTTCTTTTGGTGGAAGCGAGCGCGCAAGTTATAAATGGAAAGCTTTCCATTATCCAAAAAGAGTTTGAGTCGAGATGTGAAATGTGAATACTGACGGATGAGTGAAAGTTCTGGAAGTTGAGCATGCAGCCAGAGCTCGCTTTGGGGCGAGAATGTCCTTTTTTGGTGATCCTTTAAGGGGGCCTCTAGACCAGAAGCCTCTACGTCAGGAACGATCATATGAAATGTTCATCTTGGCGCAAAAAACGCGGTCCGCCTGCATAAGTGCTTAGAGGCAGTGTCAAATGCATTGAAGGGTAGCAGGAGGAGGGGGGGGGGGGGGGTTGTGTGCTTTTTGATGGATGCAGGCAGATACAAAGGCCCTTTAAACTACCGACTTAACTCTAGCGTGGGTGTGTGAACGCCACGCGGAAAGAGACTGCGCGCGCGCACGTGAGTGTGTGTGCGGTACAGTCACGTGCGCGCGAGAGTCCCGACATGGAAACACCCCCTCTCCTCTCTGGTAGCTTGAGTCCACACATCACACCATGCCTCTCTCTCCTTGACCTGTTGTTTGTCGAGCTCCAGGATGCAGACCCAACCTGCCAACACAATAGAGCTGTTGTTCCACGTCAACTACAACCCGGGTGCTGTTCTTTGTCCCGCAGCTGCTAACGCTGATCGCCGGGACAAAGGATGTGCTTAAGAACGTTAGCTCGCTGGAGCAGAAACGTCCATCCGAGCAACAATGCCGTACACCTACACCGAGCGTGATGTCCGCTGCCGCTTCCATGGAAACCCTGCCCCTCGAGGATAAAAAAACAAAACGGGTGGAGCAGCCAAAGCTGTCATCGACGGTTTAACACGTCCAGATAGACACATTGGACCTTGAACGGCCCCTCGCAAATTCCGCAGTGTCATTTCCCTAGATTAGCTCCAGGGATGAGGAACTGTTGACACGGGTTCTAAGGGCTGTTTTGCATGTTCCACATTTACACGATGACAGCGCCTGTTCAAGATGTTGGTTTAGTTAGGCCCTGATGGAGTTCCAACGCTGAACAACAGTAGGGGTTTATCGATGCCACTTCAAGGCCGTATTTGGAGATTGGGAGAAGGCTGGGGCGTTGTCCTGGTAACAATGAGCGTTTGTCATGCATGGGGGGGGGGGTGGAAGGGCCTTCACCCTAACCCTGGCTCTGAACTGGCAGTAAGTCTTATAGGAAACATCAGGTGAATATGATATGTATCACCAATCAGAACATTATCTGTGAGTATTCTGAATCCAAGCCGTAATCTTCCACAGAAGAATCGAATATATTGTTGGACGGATGCTTGAAATGTAACTCCTGCGATTTTGGCTGTGTGGAGTTTGTTGTCAGCCACATAGACGATCATTAACAGCAGAATGAGGACGGTTCGCCACAACTGTCTGGTTTTCATCTGCCTTCCTGGCGAGGAGGGCGATACTCTATACGGCCGATACTCAAAGGGTCTCACGCAACTTCTGCCCGTCGAAAACGGCCTTCGATAAGCCGGCGGTTTTAGGTCCTGAAAGCAAAACTTTGCGAGGCCTGGCTTCTTGGCAGCGTCAGCGCTAAGTCGCAGTGACACGGAGAACAGCAGCAGTGAAACAGGACTTGTTGAATCAGGGAGGTTCACCTCCGAGGTCGGATATTAACACCGAGGGGGGGGATGTTTGATATCACCACGGACGCTGCATCTGCGGCCAATCGGATCACGGTCATCTGTGGATCGTAAACTGTAAGAAAGTACGTTCAGATGAGTGTCTGCTGCTCGGTGGGTCATAATGTCGCCTAGGATCCAGGGAAACACTGATGTGTATTGTCCTGCAGCGCTTTACAAAAGGCCAGTGTGGTGAATGGGCCCGGAACATTCTCCGTCTTCGGTTATCAGCGATATCTCTGGTTTGCAGCGATCGCATTTGCTTTGCTTGACGGATCGAAGAAGGCAAATATCTGCTGCATTTCTTGAAACAGATTCTGAGCGTGCTATCCTTTACATTAGACTAAATATGGATCCAGTAAGTTACACATAAAATCTGGAGCATTGGACAGCGTTTACATAGCATTGGGTGCCCCCTGGTGGTGACATAAGTGAACCACAATGCCAGAAAGGTGATAATTGCCGTAAAGTTTCCTAAATTAATGAGTTTCCCTTTCTTTGCGTGTCTACAATAACATATCAAATGTACATTTTGGGGCAGGTCAAGTTCAGTTTGGGATCGTTCATTTTGCACTACGGGGCGGTACTGGGACAGTGAGGAAGAAAGTCCTGTAGTAGAGCGACAGTGGCAACGTTTCCTCTTCAAGTAACCTGGGAGGGAACTTGTCATCAGTCTGAGTTTAGGAAGAAGAGAGGAGCAGCGAGGAAATACAGAGGCTGTGAATTTAATTGTTGGATACATAATGCTTCGTCACATCATGTCAGTGGCTCAAATGAAAAAGGCTCAATGATCTCGATGACACAGACACTCACGACTCTCCGCATGACGATGGCTTGACATCAGACTAAATCAAATGTATTTACACCTGTGATATGGTGAACGTACAACAGCAGGTAGTTCCTCAAGCTCGGTCCACTGTAATATCTCCCCTCCCCCCCCCCCCCCGCCCCCAACCAAAGAAAATAAACAGAAAACTCTCAGCGAAAAATTGAAATCACAAGTTCTCTCACAGACATTTTGTTACAAAAACTTTGCTTTGTCTATGCGTCCTCTGCATTTTTAAACACTTCCTGATCGCTCACAACACAGCATGATGGATTTTGGTGAACTCCTCCAACAGATGGATGATAGGATGGCTGGTACCCCCCCCCCCCCCCCCCCCCGGTGGTCTGGTGTTCTTCACTGAGCAGCAAACATCTTCTTCCTGCCCTCCATCCCCGACATGGCCTCCACGTTCTTACGCCAATCAGTCACCTCCTCTTTCTGCGGACAGGAAGTCAAATCATGTTGACAGGAAGCAGCCAAAACGCCATGCTTGTGGAAGGGTGTGGTGTTTAACGGAAGCACTCTGTGGTTGCTATGCTGTAGGCCAGGGGTGTCCAACCCTGGTCCTAGGGAACCACTGTCCTGAAGATTTTAGATGTTTCCCTGCTCCAGCACACCTGATTCTAATAGAGAGTAATTATGAGGCTTCCACAGAGCTTGATAATGACCCTTCATTATAATCAGGTGTGCCGGAGCAGGGAAACATCTAGAACCTTCAGGACAGCGGCTCCCTAGTACCAGGGTTGCTGACTCCAGCTGTAGGCAGTTGATAGATAGGTACTCCATCAATCCCAAGGCAAAAAAATAAGAATATTTGTAGAATGTTCCTTTTTTTCTTCTAGATTCAGACTAACCTTCTCCTCCTCTTTCTTCACGGTCTTCAGGTTGGCCTTGAAGTCGGATTTCATGCTCTTGGTTTCAGTCAGAGCCCCCAGCACAGAATCGGCCGACTTCTTCACCCTCTTAAGGTTAGGTCTTTTACTTCCCTTCAGCTCAAAGATCTTCTGGGTTAGTGATTGGATCTGTCCAGGACGGCACACCAGATATCAGACAAACACCACAGAACTCTGTCTGGTAACACCGTCAAACCATCTAACTGTCAACCAATCGCTGTGCTGCTCACAATGTGAAGAATTACTGAGTTGAGTGACAAGCTACCTCAGCCTGGCCTAGACTTGAGCACAAATCTAAACAATAGTTATTTTTTTTCTCTCTCTCTTCATTTTATAAGCCTCATTTTAACCAGAAGTCTATTTTTTATCTCTAGAATGGGTGTAATCTTTGCATTGGGAGTCTGGCCTTAATCAGCCCACAAGCCAACGTTTGAAAAGCGCAGCTGAGAGAAAAGCTATTGAGATGTAAATATTTTCAAAAGGCTGGAAGAAGGAGCTGCCTTCAAAGACTTCAGGTTACCTCAGGTAATCACCGGGCGAGTCTCGGTGAATCCCCCCCCCCAAAAAAACCCTACAAGCGTCAACTTTAAGGTTCATTTCCATCACAAAGGAAAGTACCTCTTTCTCATTCTTGGACACCTTTCCTTCGAGATCGTAACGAGCGTCGTCCACGATGTCGATCTTCTGGTGCAGCTCCTTGCACAGGTCCTGTGGAACACACAAAGCAACGCGCTCCAGCTCATCTAAGCTCGCCAAGGAAAGGGCGGGAAGCGTGCGAAATTCATCAAAAGCTCTTTTTTTAAAAAAACATAACAGGGTTTGGGGATTTCAGCGTGTTGCCAAGCTGACAGGCAGCGAGAAGCGGTTCTAACGTACGGTGAGAGATGAAGAGGGTGTTCACTGGGAAATCACCTGGGATTAGTCTTGACGAGAACTTAACTGGCTCAGTGTCAACCTGTCTTGCCTCCCCCCACCTCCCTGCAACGATCACCCCCTCCACCCCCTGACATGCTAGGGGTCTACCCACACCCCAGTTATTTGTGTTTGGATCAGACAGAAGACTGTCTGCAAAGCTGTCACGAGGGGCGATGCGAAAGGACTTGGATGATCTGGAGTTTCCAACTAAAAGTCAGACCCTGTTCGCCACTGTTAGATCTCCTTGTTGTGCAGGTGCATGTTTCCTGACCAGGGTCTGTGATTGGCCACCAACCTGGAGCTCCTGTATGGATAGGCCGGATAGTTTTAGAGGCGGAGCTTTCTCGTTGAGGGCGTTGTTTCTTTCTTCGGTGAGTCTCTTTGCCTCCTCCACCAGCAAGGTCTCTGCCTTCTTCAATAGTTTAGTCTGTGAACAGGGAAGATAAAAAGAACGTCTTTAAGATTAGATTAGATAGACCTTTATTTGTCCTCCAGGGGTGGAAAATTGCAGTTCACAACAGCAGCAGGGTAAAGACCTTTTAAGTGAGTGTGTGTTTGTGTGTATCAGACTCTCAGTACCTTCAGTAGTAACCTGCGGGTTGCTGAGTACTTGGATTTTTTCTGAAAGACAAAAGCAGAACAGACAGTTAGCAGAATAGACAGATAGGCAGAGACCTCCTCTCTCCCTCCCTCCAGACTCCATTAGCCCGAGCTAACGATGGTAGCTCACCTGCATGCTGAGGGGCTTATTACAGCCAGGCCAGGGACCGTGCTCAGGGTGTCTAGTTTGATTAAGGACCCCCCCCCGAGCCCAGGTGTTCTCACCTCCACCCTCCCCTCACCTCCTCCCTCCCCTCACCTCTCCTCCCCACAGCCACGCTCTCATCCGCAGAGGGGGGGCGAGGATTTGCGTTTGACTGTGTTCATGTGGAAATGAGCTGGACGGACTGAGGAGTCCCAGGGACTGATGGGTCCATCCACTGCTTTGTAGATTAGGGGGGTGGGGGGGGGGGGGGGTAAACCCAGGCTGGTGGATGTGATAACCAAGGCCCTGTGGGGCAGTTGAGGCTGGGCTTTAGCCCCTAAGGTTTAGCGCTAGCGGGGCGTTGAGTGCAGTGTGAGAGTGGTGGGCGGACCTGTTCATTATGCAGGATTAAACCCTGGGTGAAAGTTACACGACATCTACAGGTGTTCAGAAACAGCCAGGACATGTTTGATTTTTCAAAATGTTGTGCTTTTTAGCTGTTGGCAGGGTTTCAGGGCAATTCGATCGGGGATGGCATGCAGGGGATCGTTTTTTTTTTTTTGTTGCTAAAATAAATAAATGACCATTTCGCTGTTATTTCAATTTACAGAGCGATTTGGCTAAGATTAATTGTTCCTTTGAAGGCGTCTGTTTGTTATTTCACGCAAAAAAACAAAAAACAACAACAAAAGGGTAGAAATATGTGGATCCATATCTTCAAAACACTCACAGGTCTTTGCCAAGCGTGAAGGAAAATCGGGGGAAAAAAGGAATCCGGAAGACAAAGACAAAAGAAGACAAAACAAACAAGACAAAATAGAGGTGGTTATTTAGTTTCTGTCACAGGGTTTAAAATAAAAGTCCTTCCTGGCTGATTGACAGTGGAGAAACTCACCCTTCAGACATGGCTGGGCTGGGCTAGGGGGTCCCTGGAGGAGAGCCAAAATATTTGAGGTCAGCGTTTGGAAGCCAGCAGACTGCAGAGCTAAGCTAGCAGCCTCTCACACACAGAGACCACACGGTCGTAGCGCAGCAGTTTAGAACCCGCATGATCTCGACACATAACTGTCACGTTCCTGAACAGGAATGTGTACGATTTCGCGCGACAGGATAATAATATAAATCCCCCACATCGTACCTTTAGGATAGGCTGTGTTGGGGCTGCATATGACACCTTCTGCAAGGTCACATAAAACGTATCTAGCGGATCATTTTTCCACACGCGTAGCAATATTACATTCGGCAATGATTCTCTCATATACTGTAAAAAGGAATCCAATAGGTTAGCGCCAGGCTTGTCCTGCACCCATAAACATTACGAGGCGGAGTAATTGAACACAAATCACACTCATAGCTGCAGCTATTCGAGGGCAGCCTGGATGATTATCTGGCTGTAATTGTAGGCGGAGGGCGCTCCGATCTCACTGTTCACCTCGCTTTGAGCCGTCCGTGTCTCGCTCAGCCATCTCCCTCTCTCTTCCTCTGTTCTCTGGCTCTACCTGACCTCTCTCTCTCTGTCGCTCTCTCTCTCTGTCTCTCTCTCTGTCTCTCTCTCTCTCTCTGTCTCCCTCTCTCTCTGTCTCTCTCTCTCTCTCTCTCTCTGTCTCTCTCTCTCTCGCTCTCTCTCTCTCTGTCTCTCTCTCTCTCTCTCTCTGTGTTGTTCTCTGTCTGCGCTAGAATCATTTTTAGTGATCCCATATTTGCTGTTGCAACTTTCATATAAATGGATACGATTGATAGCTTGTGAATGTGCTTTTGAAGTTTGTGTTGCAGAGAGAACCCAACAGTCTGTCTGCCTGTCTGTCTGCCTTTCTTTCTGTCGGCCTGTTTGTCTGCCTGTCTGTCTGTCTGCCCACTGTCTCCAGTCATCTCGTCGACAGCGCAGGGTTGGACCACAGCTAGCGTTGCCGACTACACTAGCCAGGTCTGTGTACACAGGGAAGTGGCTGACCGACCTGACCTAGAGTGACTCATCACAGGTGGATGATGAGGGGGGGGCAGGGGATGAGGAGGGACGCATCGGGTGTGTGGGGGGGGCGGGGGTCACCCACACGCTAATAGGGTCCACGGATGGAAGTCATCTTACAGTGCAAGAGGTGAGGAGGGCAATGACTTCCAAAGGAGATCCTTCGATTACAGCCGGCCCCCTCTTCACCTCTCCTCCCATACCGCCTCGCCCGTCCCTCTCTCATCCTCCGCGGGCTCCTACCCCCGGTAAGCAGAGTGCTACCACACAGGTGCTAATCCTTCCTGGTTATTGGGGCTTAGAGGACAGCAGAAAGCAGCAGGATGTCGTCTCCTGAGGCGCTGCTGCTAAGGAGAGGCCAGTCTGCCTTAATGTCAGCTGGGTGATGTTCCAGTGAGCGATCGAACTGATGACCTTCACTGTAACACGGGGCAGCAGCGCCTTATTAGCTCTCCGTGAACACACACACACGTACACACACACACACACGTACACACACACACGCATGCCCTGAGCGAGTGCACACACACATACAGGTGTATTTCTGGGAGGCTTACATGAGGCTAAATGGAAACATACGCACACATGCATACACACACAAACACACACAAACACACAAACACACTCAATGTTGTGCTCCAACATTCTAACATTATTCTAATAAAACACGATAATACAATACACCTCCTCAACCTCGCAAGTTAGAAGGATGTTACACACACACACACACACGCGCCAATCGTAAACTTTGATGACCTTAAAGCGTCAGTTACAGAAGCCTTTTGTTCGCAATTAAACAACTACCAAACAACAACAACAAACTAATTACAGATCACTCTTATCCTAAGAAATATACTGTGAGATCCCTGTCAGGATTCCCACCCCCCCCCCACACAGCCAGACCACTTACCTGTAGAGAAAGAAACAAGTGTGATCTTTGCCGTGATGGTGGATGGCAGAAAGCTGCTTGTGAATATGGATGATTGATTTATGGCGCTGTCCCCCCCTTAGAGAGGAGGGCTGGCTAAAATAGTCCCTGCGGATGCAACGCCTCTCGACTCCACATTGGTCACGTTAGAGTGCATCACGAACACGCCAAGTTCTCCCCTTCTGCTTCTGAACCGTCCTACTCACGACCTCCACTCGTCCTGTCGATGTCCTTTCACTGCTCCGACACACCTGGAGCTGTTGAACACCTGTTTTTCCTTCTCTTGGACTGTTTCACCTGTGGTACGACCCCCGTCCCAAACTCCCTCACAGAAGCCGCTCCTTAATCCCTCCACCGCTCCAAGTCCAGCCGCTCACCAGCGGAGGCTGTGCTGTGGAAGCCACGCTTGGGGTCCATCTCTCTCCCCCCTGGTTCCTCTCCGTTTACCGACGTCCTCCGAAACTCCTCCCAGCCCCCCCGAGGCCCCCTTGCGTCTCTGGGTGTGTGCCGTGTGGAAGACAGGCCTTGTTGGCTGCCGAAGCCTCAACCTTTAGAAGAGTTGTGCTGGGGGGGGGGGGGGGGGGGGGGACGCTCTTCCCTGCTGCCGTGGAAGAACGCTCCAAAGACAACACGCCTCTGCTGCCGGGGCAACGGACCGTCAAGACTCATAAGCGGTTTAATGGAGCGTTTTTACGAGGCTGTCGGCCGCCGTGATTCACCGAGGCTACGGCCCCCCTCGCATGAGATCAGACCGGAGCGGCGATGAGGGGCTAATTACAGGTGAACGAGAGGCGTGCGTGGGCGTGCTTTTGAGAAATTTACTCCGTGGTCCCACGAAGCAGAAATTGATCAACTGTGTGTTTGTGTGTGTGTGTGTTTGTGTATGTGTGTGTGTGTGTGTGTGAGCCAGATAAGGGCCCCGCAGAGCTGGCACTTCGTGTCCTAACACTCGCTGACCTCTCTCCACCCACAATAGAACGCGAAAGGGCATTTACCAACAAAGGCACTACTACTACACACACACACACACGCATTTCACCCCTCAACCCCACTCTCCCTGTGTGTATCTACTCACACAAACAGGACACAGGTATGCCCGCTATTGTCCCTGAGCTTGTTCCCGGGGTCCAGAATAGCTCGGCAGCAGCTGGTGGTGTGATGCAGAGGAACAGGATACCCTGAGGGGGGGGGGGGGGGGGGGGGGGGCACTATGATCTCAACGTGCCCCTCCGCATACAGGTCGTGTTAAACCACTCAGCTTCCGCAGGTGGGGGGGGGAGGGGGTTAAACCAACACAATTATCAGATAGCGAGAGAGTCCGGTGGCTCAGCGGGTTAAGGCTTTTGGCCTCATGATCGAAAGGTTGTGAGTTCGATTCCCGGCTGTGGCTATGTGACGTTGTGTCCTTGGGCAAGGCACTTCACCCTACTTGCCTCAGGGGGGGAATGTCCCTGTGTTTGCTGTAAGTCGCTTTGAATAAAAGCGTCTGCTAAAATGAAGATTTATTTATTATTCCTCAGATAGCAGACCTTCGTCTGGCCTTGTTATCAGCTCGCGGCTGCCCCTCGATTTCTTGGGGACAAAAAAACGAAACGAATGCACCTCCTGTATTCAAGCACTGTTGGTGGGGGTGTGGGTGTGGTGGGTGAGGGGGTGGGGCTGTCTCCGCGCGAGTCTGATCTGACGCTAATCCAGGTGTGAGTTGGTATAATAAGAGATTTAATAGGCTGTCGGTCGCGCGGCTGATTGGAATGATTTGACGCGCCGCGCGTTCGGATCCGAGGCGGCTCGTCTCAACGCGCCTCTCCGCAGACGGAGAGAAATGCCAGTCATTATTACTGCGTGGCTCCCATCCTAACCAGCAGGATAATAACACCAGTCTGAGGAATTACCCAGAGCTTAGCTTCTGTTTATTCTCCTTTAAGCTGCTCAGAAGCTCTCGGTCAATTCCGTCAAACACATCTGACACGTCAATTTTCGAGCATTGCGTAATTTACATTTACATTTATTGATTTAGCAGGCGCTTTTATCCAAAGCGACTTACAGCAAGTACAGGGACATTCTCCCTGAGGCTAGTAGGGTGAAGTACCTTGCCCAAGGACACAATGTCACATAGCCACAGCCGGGGCTCGATCTCGATTTAAAGGGATCTTTTTCAGATAAGCCCCGCCAAAAGGTTAACCCCCGCCATCTAAAAAATATGATAAAAAAGAGGATATGAAATGTGTACTTTTAGTTTTTATTGAAGAGGGTGAAACTGGGA
Organism: Neosalanx taihuensis; assembly: GCA_030340665.1. Taxonomy (NCBI): domain Eukaryota; kingdom Metazoa; phylum Chordata; class Actinopteri; order Osmeriformes; family Salangidae; genus Neosalanx; species Neosalanx taihuensis. Next base: position 433,479 of record CM059307.1, read on the forward strand.
CATGTCATTAATAATTTACAGGAAAAGGTCCGTATTTCGGTACCTTTGCCTCCAAACGAACTCACACAAGTAGTAACCCTAACTCTAACCCTTTTGCATTAGTGGCAGGGCTTATCGGGTAAAGATACCTTTAAAGTATTTGGAAATGATCCAAGAGGTGAATTTGATTAGCCTTCTGATTGGATCCTGCATTGATTCTACGGTAAAAAAAAATATAATCTAATGATTTCTACCGGCCCAAAGTAGACGGTCGCAATTCAGGCTTGAATGACATGCAGCATCAGTCCTCAAACGTCCATAACGTTACGCAATAGCCTGAATATTTATTGAAAGATGGCGTCTGATACCTTTCCTGAGTGAAAACACCCAGGGATGCAAATGAGCTGCAGTTCTAATATGATTTAGCACCGGCCTCCCTGTGTGTGTCTAAGACTACAGTACTGTGGCTCTCATTTTAATTAGATTGGATTTACATAACGATTTCCTATTAACTGGGTCCCCAACGCACCATCCTGCAGTGGATCGCTTCCCCCCCCCCCCCGCCCCCCCGCCAACCTCGCCCCCTCAACACTAACAATCCTGGCGAGGTCTCACGCTGTGAAGCCCCCCTCCCCCCCGCCCCGCCTCCCTCCCCCCTCACCTTCAGGTTTCAGCTCACTCCTAGGAGGAGAGGGGAGGCTGTGTGTTGACGGCACGTCTCACTCCCTGCAGTTGTCGCCTCTTTTCCACAGTACGGTTCACCGTGGATGAAAGGCTGTGAGGAGGGAGGGTGAGAGAGAGGAAGAGAGAGAGAAAAGAAGAGAAAGAGGAAGAGAGGATGAAAGAGAGAGATTAAGAGAGAGAAAGATGAATTGGAAGAGAGGGAGAGAGAGGACGAAAGAGAGAGCGAGAGAGCTTAAGAGAGAGAGAGGGAGAGAGAGGGAGACAGGGGGAGAAAGAGAGAGAGGGAGGATGAAGAGAGAGAGAGGGAGGGCTTCACAGGAGCAAAGCGGCACCGGCAGGGGGTCCTCGCACGCCCGCTCCCCTCTCGCTCGCTCCATCCCTCAACCAGCTTTTGACACACTTTACACAAAGTCAAAGCCTTCCTTCTGAACTGGGGCACATTTCAAACATTTCCCCCCCCTCCCAATCCCGTTCTGTAAAGCAGCAGCCTTGTCCATGTCTCAGGTCTGACCTAAAAACAAACTGCGGGAGAACGATACCAGGCTCTCTCGCGCAACGCACCCATCAAATATTTACCGAGCCGGTGTACCCAATTGGCGTGTAGGGGAGCCTGCTGGGGCAGAAGGAGGCCCTTTGAACAGGGCTCTGAAGAGCGACGGTCCCCCCCCCTCCTCCCCTTCTAGCTCGGCCCTGAGCCCGTCTCCCTCACAGGGGGGGGAGGTGGACATCGATACAGGGCTCTTTCCTCCCTGCCCTCAAGCCAGCCAAGTGAAGAAATAGGACGACGTATGTTGGGAACCTCACTAAACCGGTTTCATTGTTTCATTTTTTTCTCTCTCAGGTTCTCTTCATATGAGGCATCATGAGGTGATGGCATTTGCATATGTATGATTCTCGGGTGTGCTGAGTAATCCTGACACCCTGGTGAGGTAAACCACCGCACACCGGTGACTCTAAGCTGCTGAAATTCCTTTTCGAATGCCGGCAATTAAGGTGCTGCTTTTAGCTAGGCAGCCATTCAGGATTAGGCGAACTACCCAGAATTCAAGTGAAACGTTCCTCTGAGAGGACCTGAAAGGGAGGCAAGGTCGGCTCTGCGTGTGAATGCTGGGGGCCCTTCCTGTGTGGGCGGGGCAATCAGCCGCGGTCTTTCTGAGTAGAACAAACATGCGTTCATCAATCCGTAGAAGAGTGGTTCTCAACCCTGGTCCTCAGGGCTCCACTGTCCTGCATGTTTTAGATGTTTCCCTGCTCCAACACACCTGATTCAAATGAATTGTCATTATCAGGCTTCTGCTGAGATTCATAATGACTCATTCATTTGAATCAGGTGTGTTGGAGCAGGGAAACATCGAAAACATGCAGGACTGTGGAGCCCTGAGGACCAGGGTTGAGAACCACTGCTGTAGTGGATAGAGTAGCATCTCGCTGCTATTCAGCACGTCTCCTTCCTCCATGCATCCTTGGACCAGCACTAGAACATGCGGTGCTGCGGAATGACTTTCGGCCACTAGGGGGCAGGGCTTCGCTAGGTCAGCCGGGTGAGAGGAAGAGGTTGCGAACGCTGACTCTTAACGAGAGGCTTGTAAATATGTCAACAAAGCGTGAGGGGCTCCGCAGGGCCAAAAAAACAAGGACTTCCTGTCCCGGGTTCCTCAAAGGAGCGGGTAGGATGCCTTCCCATCCCTCAGACACGAGGCGTTTACAGCCTATCGACATCTGGGCGTTGTTGCGGCGTTCTGAAGCAGCGTAATGCGAGTGGTGGAGGGATTACTGCTTTGTGCTTGAACTGTCTCCGATGCATAAACATCTGTCTGTGGCAGGGGGCGGAGTCACGCACGGCGCACAAAAGCGCACGCACGCACACACGGACGCACATGAAACACACACATGCCCGCGAACACACGCACATGAACACACAGAAACACACACACACACATACCCACACACACACGAAAACACACGCAAACCTCTCCCATACGAGCGCACACACAGACACACGCGCACACGAAAAGGCAGCGTTCCCGGGGGGAAGTGACAGTTTTGGAGGGAAACGCCGTTTCCTGTCATGGGGTTCGATGGTGCGTGAGACAGGAGAGACGGGCGAGGAGGGGGGGGGGAGACGAGGAAGGCTGACGGCGGGAGGGGGCGGAGCGAGGGGTCACATCAGAACGCGGCTGGAGGTCAGAGGTCGGGGGAAAGGTGCGCCCGGCCGTCTCAGACGGGGGTCGGTGGTGAAGCGACCTCTGACCTCTGTGCCGCCGGGAGAGGCGGGGTCAGGCTCCTCGACCCCGGAGCGTCAGAGAGCGCCTGCAGCGTATCCAAACACAGCTTTCACATTCTAAGGAACTCACGTTTAAAAACACACGCAATCAAGCAACGACCAATCAGCGCTTCTCGTTTGAACTGCTAATCCTGAAATGCTGGCTGAGATGACAGCCCAGGATGAATGTACCTGTTGATTGAGAGCTACACAGAATCTTCTTTTTTCTTACATCCCCCCCCCCCCCCCCCCCCCCCCCCAGACGCACATCCAGCGCCAACATAAGCTGCCGACTGCAGGAGCCAGAAGGTATCTGCTAATTATCGTTTAACCCTGAACAAATGACTTTCTGTCTGCCCAGATTGCAACAAGCTGAGCGGTGAGGGGGGGGGGGGGGGGGGGGGGGGGGGCAGGAACTCTGACGGGGACGGTCATTCATCCCCCCACACGCTGTCCGTGTCAAGACGCCCGACGACAGGAAGCTAATAAATATGCTTTTAATTCCAAACGGAGGGAAACTGAAGCTCCTGTGACAGAGACGCAGTTTAACAAACCTGACACTCCTGATATACACACACACTGCACACACACACTGCACACACACACTGCAGGCACATACTGTACACACACTGTACACACACTGCAGGTACACACACACTGCAGGTACACACACACTGCACACACACACTGCACACACACACTGCAGGTACACACACACTGCAGGTACACACACACTGCACACACACACTGCACACACACACTGCACACACACTGCAGGTACACACACACTGCAGGCAGACACTGCAGGTACACACACACTGCAGGCACACACACACTGCAGGCACACTCACACACTGCAGACACACACACACTGCAGGCACACACACACTGCAGGCACACACACACTGCACACACACACACACACACACATATTTCCAGTGGTGGTACGAATGTCTCAGCAGTATAATTAGTTGACACACACCTTTGTTTGTGGTACACGATCACAGTGGGACTCTCCCTGTACAGAAGTGACCGGAACATGAGCAGAGCTGAGCACAGTTCTGTGTATACATGAGCTGCCTTGTGCTCCAGTCATCTTGATATGCTTATCTCATGATGCACTCCAATAAACACACAGACACACACACACACACACACACACACACAGACAGACACACACATACACAGTTACACCCACAAACACCCGCAATGGAGCTAGACAATTTGGGCACAGTGTCCTTTGCGAATTTCTGGCATGAAGTTTAATCTACGCTTTATTTGCGTAAACGAACCCCATCCTGAATACCAAACAGATCGCCTGGCAACGGGGCTCTCACGTGATTGGACGAGAGAGATGGAGAGATAGTGTTTTACTCTCTCATTCCGTCCTCTGGGGTCCTCGAGCGAGTCTGAGGCTGTACTCATCCCCCCCCCCTCACACACACACACACACACCACTACCACCATCCTCCCATCCAGATTGTGTTACTCGAAATACTTCAATAGGGTCTGATTCACCTGGGTGTGGGGGGATATAAAGCCATTATCAATACCGGGGATTAGACTCGGAGGCAGATAAACAATATTGTCAGTGTTGGGCATCATGGCTAGGAGAAATGCTGGCTAGTGTCTTTGAACACAACACATCAGCAGGACATTTTAATTCACAATTACTCATTTAGCTGACGCTTTTATTCAAAGCGACTTACAGTAAGTACAGGGACATTCCCCCCTGAGGCAAGTAGGGTGAAGTGCCTTGCCCAAGGACACAACATCACATAGCCACAGCCGGGATTTGAACTCACAACCCTTCCACTTACGAGGCCAACGCCTTAACCGCTGAGCCATCTGACTCACGACCGCTTGTGATGTGACGTTCATACACACACACACACACACACACACACACACACACACACACACACACACACACACACACACACACACACACACACACACACAGATGCGCAAGCACACACACACACAAGCATCGGACATGAATTCCTTTTAGCCTCGTGCAGTACATCTGCGCTCTCTGAAATTCTGCAGACGCTGAGCATTCCAGCGGTCGAAAAAAAGCCAGAGTCATTTAGCTCTTTCCATGTCAGTGTTGTGGGTCTTTCGTCCATTTATCTGTGTGTGTTTTCGTGTGTGTGTGTGTGTGAATATGTGCGTATGCGTGGAAAAATACTTGTGAAAGAGGAAATGTGGGCCACGATCCTGGGTTTCATTCCCAGTGCCTCTGTCTATCTCACTGCTCTTTTTCCTGCTCTGGTTATTCAAGTCTGGCTGCTTCATCGACCTCGTTCAGACAGGTCTGATGCAGCCAGGACTCAGGAAGTGGGAGAACTCAGCCCCAAACGCAATCTCCACCTCAGGGTCTCTCAGGCAATGACACCAGACACTGTGTGCTGTGGGGGGGGGGGGGGAGTACTGCTTTAACTCTGAGATAAGTGTCTGAAGAACATGTTCTCTCCCTTCTCCTCACTGGTTGTTTATTTCTATTCTAGCGAGAGATGGAGGATTGTTCCAAGTTCTCAGGGGACAAAAGATTTACTGTGGTTAATTTGTAAAGCTTCTCAAAGTGAAAATGTGTGTTTAGTTTCGCTTTTGTGTCACACAGTACATGAAAACCCTGCAATCGCAGACCCTGGTACAAGAAAGGTTCTCGTTTCTTATCGTGCCCAGGGTTGACAAAAAACAATGGATTCACCAACATAAGATTGCGATGCGGCAAAGCCTAATATTTTCAGAGAAAATAGCCCAACAAGAACAACATTGCTGTTCTAAAGCAAATGGCCTTTGTTGCAAGACTCCAATTCTTTCTCTTCCTCGAATGAAATCTTCGCGCCTGCAACAGAACAATACAACATGATGCGGAGCGTGAACCTTCCGGAAGACGTCCACCACTTTCCATCCCACCTCCTGAATCGTGAAATCCCAAATGCCGGCGACGCATCGCAGCACTCCATTAACACGATGCTATTGAATTCCCAATAAGCGCTACTAGCAAACTCAAAAATCCCCTTTTCTCTCCCACAATAAGGCCCCCAAGCGCCTCAGGAGAACATGCGACATGTAATGCGAAAGCAGAGGCCCCCCCAGGAGCTGAAAGAAGATCGCATCTCAGCCTTCAACACCTCGCTGTCACAGAGAGCACCAGAAACGCTCTTCTCTGCTCGGGCTTGTAGATACAATACGCTCCTCTGGTTTTTTTGTTGTCCGCTCACGTCTGTGTTACATTTGTCTTGTTTATTTATGGCCGCCTACAGTATTGAGGAGATTCAGTTTCCGATGAAGCGAATGGGGAAGACTTCTGGGTCGTTTCTCTTGAGATTCAAAGCTTACATATTTAAACAATGTTTCTGCGAATCGAAGGAAGAGTCTTCGGTGAGCAAGGGCACATCTTCAACTAACTATTCATGTCTGCGAAACCAATTAGGATAAATGACATCAATGAACAAAGATTCTTTAGAGGACGTGAAACTGGGAAAGATTTCGTTTTTTTTTTACGATGACTTGCGCATGATCGATTATACGTACAGGTCAAAGGAATCGAAGAACTGAACCCTTACATTTTAGACTCGTTGTTGGCTGTCAGGAACATTCCAGAGACACATGTGGCCTCTCAGCTTGACACTCTTATGAACCTCAACCACACTAGCTTTGCTAGTATAGATATGAGAATGACATGCAAGCTTCCAAACAGCTTTAGTATAACCAAGTATGTTTATGTAACGACACTTTCTGTACCATTTCCTTACTCGTTCGTATGACGTTTCTACTTCCTTGTATCTATTTACCATGGAAGCGCTACAGGAAATGCCAACACAAGGTCAGTTATGACTCACCTAATCTTCCAGACAGAAATGATTTTAATGAGAAAGGCCTGTTTGATCCTGTTTGAACTACAAAGTTATTTCGATCTGTTTAGGATTCTGCCGCTGTACCGTAAGGCCTATCAAGACGCATCGCAGGGATGCGTCCAATCAGATGAATCCGAATGACCTTTGTAGTCTGCCTATCATGAGCCTGAGGTCCTGACTTAATCAAAGATGATCAGCTCAATTTTCCCTGCCCGACTGCTAATTGCGTTCAGAATATTGAGTTTCCACACACTCCCACAGGTACACTCACGCACACACCCCCACAGATAGTACACAGGAAGTGCAGACGAGCGAATGAGTGAAGGTAAAAACTGTGAGAACACGCCAGTGGAAAGCTTGAAAAGATGATCTCCTGAAACTTCAGATATAAAATATCATGTACACCAGGCTTGTGTTGTGTGTCTAATCTATCTTTATATTTTTTCTCTCTCTCTTTCTCTCCCCGTTCTGTCTCCGTCTCTCCGTCTTCACCACTCCCGGTTCGTTGTCCCTCTCTCGTTCTCTCTCTTCCGCTCTCTTTCTCTCTCGCTCTCTTGTTCCGTCTCTGATGTGCTGTTTCTAAGTGAACGTCAGACTAAATGTTCCCACGAACCGGTTCCACATGAAACCAGGGAGGACATGTGACGGTCGATGCCCCCCCTCCCCCCCCCCCCGCTCCTCCACCTCCTCATCCCTCTCCTCTCTTCATTGTGTCGCCTCCCCCCCCCCCTTCTCCTCCTGAGACACCATCATCTCAGACAGGCTCCCCGGGAGAGAGAAATGAAAGGCTCATAGGCTCTGTACAAGCCTGTGTCTGTGTTCTATGTTCATTCTATGCGCACGTGTGTGTGTGTGTGTATGTGATGCGTGTTTGTTTTAGCGTCTGCACGTGTGTGTGAGTTTGTACGCTTCCGCTCGCATTGTCCCAAACGGTGATAACCTGTAAAAAGGTCATAACTCCCAACAATGTGTTGATTGTCTCCTGCCCTTTTCCTACGCAATCTCCCAGCCCCCCCATCACCATTAGGGAGGCATGAAAGTAAGGCTGTGTCACACAGAACAGGCACAGCGCTCCCTCGGGGGCTAGAAAACAGCAGAAACGTCCGATTAGATGAAACCTAATTAAAATGACTTCAATTACGTTTAATGAAACAACGAGGTAAAGGTTGATGGCTGCAGGTGGCGTCCCCGTCGTTGGAGGCTGGCTTCCTGCGCAGGAGAGACCACGCTCAGCGCCGGAGGTGTGGAGGTCTCCTCCACCATGCAGAACTGACCAGACCAGGAACTATGCGGGGGAATAATGGAATATGGGTGGGATTTTGACAGACAGAGGTGAGAGGGAGGGAGGGAGGCAGAGAGAGAGAGAAAAAGAGAGGGAGAGACAGAGAGAGCAAGAGAGACAGAAAGAGAGAGACAGAGAGACAGAGAGGGAAAGGTAGGAAATAAACAGGGAGAAAGATGACTGGAAAAGGGGGGGGGGCCCTCCGGAGGGAGCGGGGGGAGAGGAAGAGAGACAGAGAGAGATACGGTGGTGCTGGTGGGAGGGGAGGGGGGGGAGAGGGGGGCAGAGAGCCCGTACCTGCCCTACAGCGGGCTGCCAGCCATCAAATCTAAACGTTATGAGACAGCAAAACGCATTAGAGCCTATTGAAGACGTCCTTAGTGCCAGGCACCAGTCTCACTGGGGATATGAAGCTCCTCGCCTCTGTAGCAGTCGGGGACCTCCATTGACGAATGTGCACTCATTTTCGCAATTCTCGCGGTGGGTACTGTACTCCCATTTAGGATCGTTAGAACATCAACAAAGGCTCCTTTCTCCTCCCTTCCCTTTCCCTCTCCCTTCTTCCCTTCCCTACTCTTTCATTCTCTCCTGTCTTTATTGACCTCGAAGTACAAAAGCCTTCATATAGCATTGTAATGTTTCGTTCAGTTCAATCACCTTACAATCTCCCTGTTCTCCAGGTCTTCACCGAGCCTCTAATCTCGAACATACGAACGACGTCAGCTCTCTTCAACAATAACGCTAATTGTTTGTCGGACCTTCGATAGCCTGTTGGCCCCTTTCATTTCAAAGAGGTTTTGTATTCCAATTCCCCTGATGTTCTGCGCAAAGTGGTTTTAGGATTTTCCTACAGGGGTCTTTCCGAGAGGGCTGCGTTTGACCTCTGCGTTCTCAGCTGTAATTAGCTTAGCGTTTGCTGACACTAAAACCGGTATTAATCAGGCCTAGACCCCCCCCACGATCCCCCTCAATCCTAATATTAATTCTCCATTCTGAAGTGCCGAAGCGTTGACAAGGGGTCTTGCCCGGGAGTGTGTATTTTTCTCGGGGGGGGGGGGGGGGGGGGGGATGAATTTACCTCGACCGTCGTAAATCATCGTGCTTTTCATCTTTATTAGGCTAGGTTCTATTAGCCGGGAGATGACATCATCATTATAATCCATAAAGAGCGCAGTTCTGGAGCCACTTATCCCAGAGCCGTTAGCCAGCAGGGGGGAGGAAGCCCTGCAGATGGGGGTGTGGGGGGCCCTGTGTGGGGAGGGTGGGGAGACTGTCCCAATATACCCGCACTACACCCTACGGTCTTTTGGGAAGTGCACACTTTGTAGAAGTGTGCGTAAGGGTTCGAGTGTGTAGGCGACAAGCGTGCGAAAATGACAGAATTGGGACAGTGATGGCTAGGTCATCGATTAGCGCCAGCGCGCCATGACTACGACATCCAACATGGTGGCACCGGTTGCTGTTTATAAAAATTAAACGCTATGTTTAGATTAGATTCAACTTTAATGTCACAGGTACAAGTACAGGGTAACGAAATACAGTTAGCATCCAACCAGAAGTGCAAAACAGTTATTACAACAGAATATAATTGTAATTGTATACTCAGAATATACACAGTATGTACAGTATAATCAGAATATACAGGTTATGAACAGATTTAAGTGATTTAAGACAAATGTACAGCTGTATTGTATAAGATAACTATGAATATTTCCGAGTAAGTCCAGAACTTTGGTAGTATTTGCACTAGTACAGCATAATACAAGATCATTTACTTCAATAATTACATTTAAAAAGACACTTTGCTGCAAGATGATCGGGCCGCTGGACATCGCCATGTTCCGCCTTTTTTGTGAAAACGTCACACGCAGCAAAGAATTGTGGGTAAAACACTTTTGACAAAGTCCGCTTCGATGCGGGCTTCATGGATGTGTGGATCAAGGGCGCAGAGAAGGCGGGGCTTAAGACCTTACCGGAGAATTGGGACACCCTGCACACTTCACCCATCAGCGGGAACGGGGACAGGGCGTCTGAGACCCATGCCAGATGGATTTCAAAATACTGGAGAGATGACGTTCTCAAAACAGTCACCTTGGGAACATGACGAACACGCCTCTCGGTGGCGGTGGAACCAGCTCTCGGCCTCCGTCAGGTTTGTTGAAAAGGGACGACGACGTGGAGGCGTCTGGTTTTAAGATCCGATGGATCTTCTGTAATCCTGTTTCTGATGATAGCAGTCCAGCTTCTCTCTGTCTCAAACCATGTTCTGAACCAACCAAGAACCAACCAAGATGAAAATATCAACAGGCATCTTCGCTCTAGATCGGAATACATCTATGATGGACCTGTGGAGTTCAAAATACATTTACATGACATTACATCCAGGGTACTATAATAAAAAAAAATTATAATGACGTCAGCGACTCTGGCACCGACAAAGTGCTACCTCGCACTCCTGATTCAGGAACATCTTATTCACGCAGTAATGAAAAACGAAAAAATGTCAAGAAATTACAGGCTGACTACACTTTAATGGTCAAGAAACAGACATTACTATTCAGAGTCCATACCGTTAAGCTTTCAGTGATATTAAAATACAGAGATTCAATATAGCGTGTTTCTAATGTTCAAGTAAAGGCTGTTTTCCCTCTTCACTAACACAGGATTTCTCCTTCCTTGACACCTTATCAGCGGCCATAGCCAGGGGACGGTTCGTTTGCTGAACTCTCGCGATTCTTGCATGTTTAATTTGGAATTCAATCAGCCTGCTTTTTCCTCATCGGTACAAAGAAAATTGCCAATGCTAATGAATAGCAAAGGAGACTGGCGAGGCAACAGTTTAGGCCAAAATAAACACTGTTTAATTTCCCCGATAAATTAAGGTAGAGTGTGCCCCTGCACCTTGATTTCAGCTGGGTAAATGCTACGAAGCTTGTGGCAGGTAATAGGTTGGACCAGGGGGGAGGGTGGTTAATAGGGCACCTCCTCAGTGATTCATGGAGGGAAAAAAGACTCTCGAGGCTGGATGTCATACAAAGAAGGGGGTGGGGGGGTCACCCATTGTCTTCGTGTTCCGATTAGAGAGATTTGAATGAAGGGATTGGACATCGTTTAAAAGGAGCGACCACGGATGTCAGGAGTGAAATGTCTCCGTCGGGAAGATCGAATGTGACGTGAAGGGCGGCCTCGTCTGGTGGCTCTCGCGTGATTGGTTGAGACACGTGCTCGTCTCCCAGCCAACCAGTAGACAGCAGCTGCAGGGGCTTTATCTAACCTCCAGAGAGACACTAAATTGGTCTGGTGCTTTCCTCCCTCCTCCCTCCCTCCCTCCCTCCCTCCCTCCCTCCCTCCCTCCCTCCCTCCCTCCCTCCCTCCCAGATGAGAGCAGACAGCAGCAGAGTCAGTGGAGCCCCACATGGGTGAGAATGGTCTTTCCTTCTGAACAAGGGACAATTACAGAGGCTACAACCACTGTTGGACAGAACTACTGTATTTGTGGACATGCACTGCAAATGAATGCCCTCCGCCAGATTATGAATCTGTTTTTGTTGTTGTGTGCGGACCATTTAAGGAAGCTAATCCCTTATCTTTACTTTTGCAGTCATTTCTCCACAGTGGCGTTTCCATTTCAGAAAAAGGCTCTAAAGCCATCGCAGCTTGAATTAAAGCTACAGAGCGCCGTCATTTCCTCTCAACAGCTAGCGTACCGTGTCAGGTAGGGCGTTCCACACATCACCCTTGCACCTACCCTCCCTCTCACTATGCTAAATAATCTATGAGCTCCCACATTACCACAATCACATTTAGACATCAAAGGCAATCAGAAGCGAGGCACAAACCCAAACCCTTAAAACCCGTCTTACAGAAAGTATCCAAGAGGCCTGCGGTAGTTCAGAAGGATTTAAACCATGCAAACCCCAGCTTAATCTGCCCCTTGGAGCCCCCCCCCCCCCCCCCCCATGGCCATGCGACTGCCAAGCATCTCCCTCCGTTTATTTTATATTTCTTTTTCGAGAGAGAGAGAGATATGCTCTAATTAAAACAGAAGGAGGCTTCAAATGTCCTTAACTTTAATCCAACCTTCTGAAGCTCTGCCAGATGCCTATAACGGCATCTGTCACAGGACCAGGCTGAAATCAAACCAGGGCTGTTTCATGCTACTGATGGAAATACCTAGGAGATCGGGGGGAATGGAGTCATCTTCGGCCTTGTCATAATCCAGGCTTCTCTCGGTGTCTCACTGTAGCGATACCACACACCATACCACACACCATACCACACACCATACCACACACGTGTTTTGTATTTTTGAAATGAAATCAGGGAAAAATGAACGAGAAAAAATGACAACATTCCGGGAACAGGAAATAATGTCAACCTGTTCTTCACGTTATTTTTCAAAGGGTGACATTTTCCCACATCTGCCCCCCCCCCCCATCTACCCAGGACCTGTAACATTTACCAGGCATGGACGTCACTGTCCTCATGATATTCAGGAAAGAAGAAGCAATTATAAGATTAGGAACAATACATGAGACCAGATCGGCCACCGCGTTTAATGGCTGCTTCCTCTGAAATGAAAGGCGACGAGCCAATCAGAAAGTGGGATGGGAACAACATATGAGGTGAATAGGAAGGGTGGATGTGCAGGAAAAAGGACAATTCCTTTCTCTGGGATTCTGTAATGGTGTTGAGGCCCGTACACACTGCTAAAACCAGCCTTGGCGTTGTTACAGGGAGGAATGGTTCGCTTGGAAACTGAGTTTTTCTTCGATGACGTCTGGAGCAGGCTTGTCCAACCGCATATCTTCCAACCTGATGAAACCGTCTAAGAATTTATCTCCGGTCAGGCAGGAGATTCAGAGTTCCTTGTTTTAAGTCCAATAGGACAAAGAACTCTTTTGTACCAAGTGCAATCAGGTGACTAAATTTGCACAATTTTAGTGTAACAGTGTTTTTAACTATGTGTTATGTGGATGTGGATGTGCCTTTTAACTGTATGTTGTATGCTGACTGTATGCTATCTGTATGTTTTTACCTGCTGCAAGACAAGTTTCCTCCTTGGGGGACAGTAAACTTTAACTGAACTGAACTGTGATTGACAAAGAGATATAGTTACTTGGTGAACAGTAAGTGCATGTACTGTAGGTCCATTTGGAACACAGTTCAGAACACAGAACAGTTCAGCAGTCCACAAGTGCCATTTTACGACGCTAAAAAGCGGGGTCCACCAAATACGTTGTCATCGAGTCGGCTGTGTCTCCATGACGATCTAGGTTTCCAGACGAAAAGTCCGCTCCAGCTGAAATTCCCAGCAGACTCGCCGTGAAGCCGTCTGCTGTTGGCGAACGTTCGTTACGATTCCCCCCCCGACCGAACCGTGTGAGAGGCGAAGCTGCCTCTGGAACTGAGGCCAGGCTTCCTGTGCTGCCTCGCCTCTGGAACTGAGGCCAGGCTTCCTGTGCTGCCTCGCGGTGGCAGTGATCGGAGGAATGAGTTAGGGGAGCAGGTTACGATAGACTCCGGACTCTTTCTCATTGGGTTAGCCACTGCAGGGATGAAGTTAGGCTCGGCTACGCCACATCAATGTGGGGGTTTTGTTGATACAATGTCCCAGGGAAGTGGATTCAGAAGAGTGGACCAGAACCAAGACGGATGCGTGAGAACACAGCATACGCTGCCGAATGAAGACCTTTCTCACTTCTGAGACTTAAATGGGAATTCAAATGTCAGAACTTTATTAAGAATTTATCTTCTCTTCCCTTCTCTTTCTCACAGCTGGAGACAGACGGAGATCTCTCTGCCAGTTATCAGACACTCCTTCCCCTTCTGATCGCCAGAAGAGAAGGAGAGAGAGAGAGAGAAGGAGGGAGGGAAGATGTAGAGATAGAGAGAGAAAGCGAGAGAGGGACGCGAAAAGCAGGGAGAGCGAGAGAGAGAGAAAGACG
>CM059307.1:452500-482500 GCA_030340665.1 Neosalanx taihuensis
AAAGATACAATGAACTTTGAAAGAATCCCAAGGCTTTCAAAGATTTGCACTGTCGTCGCAAACACTTCGACAGTGGAGATGAGAGTTTAAGCCGTACGTTTTCGTGTCAGCACATAAACGATTTATTTGTTGAACTCAATATCTCAGTGTAGTGTGGTAGTGCCCCCCCCCCCACCCCCCCCCCCCCCCACCCCCAAGTACCTAAAACAGAATCACATTTGTATTTCTAAAACACATTTCCTGTTTGGAAAATATCAATAGCTGACGCAGCTGCTAAGCTATCGGAACAGTTGTCAGCCTGGAACGCTTGTTCAGCGAACGCAATCTCAACCCTTTCAAGAACTGTTTGCGGACGTCGCTACGCCTCCCCCTCCTACTTGATTGGAGTGCTTCCGCCCCCTTGTCTCTCATCCCATCCTTCTGATTGGCTCATCCTCCTTGTGTACTCTCCTTCACCCTGCCTTGGGCCCTAGCCACCGGACTCATTTCTCCCCCGACAGATGAGTGGCACTTTATACGAGGACAGTTAGGACAATAACAGACGTTCTCGCTGCTCAGAGCGCTGATGTCTTTGTAGGTCTCATTATCCGTTTTTCATTTCCCTCATTTCTTCGTTCAAGCCGTTGCCTGTCTTCATTTGAGGAGCTTCATGAACTGAATACTGAATAATATCAGGGGGGGGTTTAGGCGTCACGGTGTCATCGACACGTACCGAGATGTCATTCGGCTTGTCAGTTTTATTCGGCTTCCCATCGTTCCCAACCTTCCCGCGGGATAGGGACAGCGCCCCGCCCCCCCCGCCCCGCCCCCCCCCCCCCCCCCAATCACTGCTAATTGCGCCATCGCTTGTTTAACACTTTAATGTCCGGCTGCCGTTTTCTCGCAAAGCGCGTCCTTGGTTGGCCGGTTTCTTACCGGATTAAATTCAAAATTTTGGTGCTGCCTTCCAGAGCCTTACATGGTCAGGCCCCATTGTACATCAGAGATCTGATTACACCGTACACTCCCTCTCGCTCATTGAGGTCCTTAGATCAGAAGCTGCTGATGGTTCCCCGAACCCGTTTTCGGACCAGAGGAGATCGATCATTCCAGAGTGTCGCTCCTAGACTCTGGAATGATCTTCCTTCTCACTTCGCTCTCTTGACTCTGTCAATATTTTTAAAAGTAAACTCAAAACCTTGCTTTTTATCCAAGCATTTTAATCCTTTTTACAGCAGTTTGTCAGGGATTGTTTTACTGTCTTTTTACTCTATGTCTGTATTTTATTATTATTATCTGTATTTTATTATTAGTAGTAGTATTCACTGTAAAGCGCTTTGAAACTGTATTTTATTATTATTATCTGTACTTTATTATTTCATTGTGAAGCGCTTTGTGACCTCATGTCTGTGAAAGGCGCTATATAAATAAACTTTACTTACTTACTTACTTACTTGGTTATGGCGGGCTAGTCAGCAGCATGGTCTGGCCCACATCAATGGGCTACCGCTCTCGTGCTGTCAGGACGACACGATGGTCTTCATGAAAAAAAAGGGGATTTCTTGCACATCAGTTAAATGAACTGTCTTTATATGGTCGAACTCAATCCTAATGACACACAATAGTTGTGTCCACGATACTGGACTTTATCGTGCCCGCCTATTGTTATTGTTATTATTGCTATATTTTTTACCCTGCAACTCTGTGTGCTGTACTTTACCCTGCTGCTGTTGTGAACTGCAATTTCCACCCCCTGGAGGACAAATAAAGGTTTATCTAATCTCATGTTATCTAATCTATTTCCAGGCATGGCTGTTTTTCGACTATCACTCTACTCTTCATCCTTGAAGACAGGGGTGTCCAATCCTGGTCCTCGAGAGCCACTGTCCTGACGGTTCTAGATGTTTCCCTGCTCTAGCACACCTGATTCTAATGAAGGGGTTATTATCAAGCTCTGTGGAAGCCTCATAATAATCGTTCATTAGAATCAGGTGTGCTAATCCCATTCCATAGCACATGTACCCTGCTGGTTTTACACTAACAACCTTGAGAAGAGTACTCATTTGGGAAAGGTAAGCTGTTAGATAAGAGCAAGGAGTATATGTACATTGTTTAATTTTTTTTAATCTGTATTTGTGTTATCGGAATGGAAACTGCAAACACAACAAAGGTCAAATTGTTCTTTTCAATATTTCATGAAAGCTTGAGTCTCTCAAAGTCACCTCGGACGTACAGACTTTTTTAAAAATCATTGCTGCACACGGACGTATAGAAATACATACCAGATGAATACCTGCATAGGAGGGAGAGTGAGGAGAACCTGGGTTCTCTCTGCTGTTCGCTGTGTGTGTGGCAAATCCCAGCATGGCTGACCTTAGTGTCCTCAGCATGGCCAGAGCTGCCAGCACTGTAATGGCTATCATATCTCAACACCTCCGCCCAATACATCCCTTTCTCTTTTTCTCTCCACCTTCCTCCCCACCACACACACACACACACACACACACCCCACACACACACCCTTTCTCTTGCTCGCTCCTCAGCACAGACAGAGGGCCAGCCAACACACACCTTTCTCGCATCCTATGCTGACAGAGACCGACGAGCTGTTTGTCCGTCTTTGTCATGACAGAGCCTCTCATTAATGTTCTTCCGTACGAGTTGCCTCTGCGGCTCCCGGCTGATGGACATGCTTAATCTAATCTAATGACCAAATTACTGACGAGTCTAATTCAGTGTACAAATACAGGACAGTTCAAGCAGCTTACATGGTTACAGGTGCATTTTTAGCAGAAACTAAAAGAGTCAACGCAGATTGAGAATGATACAACTGATACTTGAGGGGTTAGGGCGTCGGGCTTGTGAGCAAAGGTCGCCGGTTTGATTCCCGGCTGAGCCAACATGGTGTTGTTTCTTTGGGCAAGGCACTTCACCCTACTACACCCTACTACCCTAGAATGTCCCTGTACTTGCTGTAAGTCTCTCTGGATAAGAGCGTCTGTGAAAGGACACAAACCTTAACGTAACATGACCTGGGCCTTCTGGTCCAATTCATTATACTTTATCAAAACTGGTTTGTGCTTCTCAGTGCGTTAAGCCATCCACCCACTGCAGGAGGCTAAAAACGTCACATTAAATATCTGAAGCGCAAGTAAACCATTCCCCATAACTGAATAAAGGACACTGAACAACATCGAGCAAAGTGGCCACTGCGCCTGTAAAACAAGTAATAGTCTTGCGTGACCTTGTGTTTGAGGGGAAGCGATGGCACGCTATTCCACAGCAAAAAAACATTGGTGAATGGAGTTGCAGCCTACTTAATATCAGTTATGTAACGTGGCAGTTACTTTGCAGTGTTGTTTCCAATGAACGTCATTGGATTGGAGACTGTATCCTTTACATTCATAACTGTCCTTGCTAAAAGAGAAGAATACGTTCTAAATTGGGTGCCTAGCAGACACTCGCTACAGAGAATACTTGCACTGGAAGAGAACAAGATGAGGAAGAGAACCATGAGGTGGAAGCAAGACAGATCTGTTAAATAAATTCTAATACAGGCTTGCATGTCAATAAATCATCAGGAAGTTTATCATGCAACACAAGGCTTCCTCAGTTGCGATTCCTCATTAATATCAAACACTGTCCCTCGCCAACGTACAGGCCGTAAGTCGAATGCTATATTTCCAGTAACAGATGTTCCGGAAAGGTCTTTCTCCCTTGAATTACAGCCCACTGGAGATGGATGGAGTAGAATTGGGCTGCCCAGTGATGAAGGGGAGGGGCAGGGGGGGGGGCAGGGGGGGCAGGAGGGGGTAAGAGGTGGCAGGAGGGGTAGGAGGGGGTAGAAGGGGGGCAGGGGGGGCAGGAGGGGGCAGGAGGGGGCAGGAGGGGGCAGGGGGGGCGGCAGGGGGGGGGGCAGGAGGGGGCAGGAGGGGCGGGGGGGGGGCAGGAGGGGCAGGGACACAGAATGCGATCGACCTCTGGAAACAACATGCTGGCCGCATGCTTCCCTTTTTCCTGGCTCCGGAACGTTCTAATCCACGTTCCCAGTGAAATGGCCAGATGGTATTATTATCCAGCTCTGAGGCAGCAGCACAGCAACAATAACCTCGCCTCCACTGTACTTGTACTTCTATGTTATTTGTATCCTATTTGTATTGTATTTTACATTATATTTTTTGTAATCCTGTTTCATTTTTTATTATTATGTCACATATATGTTCTATGTTTGCTTCTTTCTGCCACAGTGAATTCTATGTTTGTAAACCTTGCATAGCGATTAAACCTGATTCTGATTCTGAAACGTGGAGCTGCAGAAATGCATGAATTAACAGAGATGACTCTTAAAACACACATATATATATATATATATACTGTACGCTCAGCAAACTGTCTGGTCGCGTTTGGCTTTCTCCATTGAGCAACATTGAGTCAACAACCTAAAAAGACCCCGGGATAATGTTAGTGCAACATAGTGTCCGTCCATAATCTAATCACAACTTCCAATGACCGTGATAATCCTACATCTTCATCACCAACCAGACATCTTTGTGAGGGGGAAAAGGGAGGAAATAGTCCCTTGGGGGGGGCCTCTTCATCTCATCTACTCTGGACCTTAAGCAGGACCCTTCTTGGGTGGGCAAATAATGACAAGCAATGGCATTACAGAAGCAGAGAGGAATATTTAAGATGAATCATTGTAGGATGAGTCCAGCAGGGTCTAAAGAGACCAGATTGATGAATCCAGTGGAGGGAGATTCGCTTGGGCGCAGGCATCTCTGGCAAATCGGCTGAATATTATGAATCCTGCCCAATTACCGATTCAGCCATGATCGTGCCAAGACAATGGCAGCTACGCGGCACAAATCTGTTCCTTCACGTTTCACCGACTCTCTGACCAGATTGTTTCAAATCAAGGTTGCCCGTAAAGTCATTTGGGGGGGGGGGGGGGGGGGGGTGGGGGGGGGGGGGGGGGGTTAATAAATCTGCTTTTCTAATGCCGGCATTTGTTATTTTAATGCAACAAATAACTCCTTTCTACCGAGCTTTCGTATCTCCTGGTGTTGCTGAAGCGAGTCTTATTTAAATGATAAAAGAGTTCTTCTCCCAGATATCTCTCCTGATCTACTTAGCCATCGCTTCCAGCCTGTACATGACAGAATGTTATGGCTGGCGCTCTGCCTGGCTCTCTGCCTGTTCCTCAGAGACTCAAGGACTGGGCTTTACCGCCTCCTGCAGCACAGTTTCTGCCTGTCTGTCTGACCGTCTGCCCGTCTGTCTGAATGTCAGCGAGGTCTCCTCCCAGGAGGGAACAGGTGCAGGGAGCCCTCTCTGAGACCAGGTCTGAACTGAGTGTCAGGATAGGCTGCCCAAGTCCTCCAATCAGAAGCCGCCTCCCCCCGGGGAGATACCGCCGATTGGAAAAGTAGGAACCGGCCTCTAGCTCTGCTGCGTGACCCCCCCCCCCCCCCCCCACCTCCGAGCGCCGTTCGAACCCCCGGTGCTCTCTGCACAGTACCGTGCCTTCCAGGACCTCCATCAGTCCTTCTGACCCCCCTGACCACCTTCCTGCGCGCAGCTGTGACCGCTGGCTCCGTCTCCAAGTGTGAAGAGATGCCAGAACTCTTTGCATCGTTGGCTCAGCATGCACGCTTGCTGCACGATGTACTTTCCAAGAAGGATTAAGCTCATTCTCGGCTGACCTTATTTACTACGTGGTTTATTACTGGTGTCCTTTAAAAATGCAATCCTGTGCTACCTATTTACATTACCTGATTTATTGTAAACTCCTGCGATGTGGATTGATAAAGATAAAGAGTCCCCCCTGTCCTGCTCCATGTTTATTCATGGGCTTTATTCTGCTTTACTTCTCATCAGAGTTAGACGGAGTGCCAGGAAGGAAAGAATATCACGGGGGGGAGAGAGAGAGAGAGAGAGGGGGTGGATGGGAGAGAGAGAAAGGGAAGGAGGGAGAGAGGGAGGAGGGGTTGAGAAAAAGGGGGGGTGGGTGGGGAGGAGAGAGGGGGGAGAGGGATTGTGAGTAAGTGTGTGTGTGTGTGAGTGAAAGAGAGAGAAAGAGAGAGAGAAAGAGGAAGAGAGAGAGAGAGAGAGAGAAAGAGGAGAGAGAGAGAGAGAGAGAGAGAGAGAATATCAATACTCAAAAATGCTGAATGAATCTGACTGGACCGAGAACTTCTCGTCGAATGGGGAAAAGAAATGGGATATGAAAGATGACCTGCCATAAAAATCCGATATCCCACAATGCCATCTGTCAGACAGCGGGGAGGAATAATGACGAGTCTAATGAAAGTTGAGCTCTGGTTCAGCGGAGGTTTAAATCAGCTCAGCCCTGCCGAAGAAACGACGGGCCACGGCGACCGGCTGACTCAGCACTTCCCCTACCAGCCGTGATTGGCTCAACACCACTTAAGCAACGCTTACAGCGTCGGAATTCCAATCTGTCCAATCAGGAAGCTTCTGTCAAACGAACTAGTGCTAGGTAACAAGTGTAACCACGCCAACCAGGAGTGTATAGCTTGTTTACAGCGTGCCGCTAGCGTGTGGTGTAATGGGATGTTCCATACGTAAGTGTTTCATTACGTCCAATGAGATACCGCTATTCCAGTCCATAGATTAATTGCAGGTTTACGTCGATGGGCCTCCCCTACTCTTATGGAAATAGGGCGCTGATTAAATAAGGGGTTGTTGTTTTCGCTGCATGATTGGCCAAGTGCCGCTTCCACAGGAAGCACTTCATACGATTGTTATTAGCCGTTGAACGGTCAGGGTTATAGGAACAACATGACGTGATCGCTACCGAGCGCCCATCCTAGACCGGACCAGCCAATGAAGCGACAACGTGGCAGGCGATGAGCAATCGACAGCATTTGCCCCGAGCAGCTACGGTCCCGGACAGCTGCATGCTGGGATACGGGTGGCTTTGGGGGGGGCTGGGAGGGAGGGGGAGGGGGAGGGGGGGGCTGTAACCAGCTCTATATTTCATTTCAAAGCAGTGTATGTAAAGTTAATGGCCTCTTAAATAAACTGTCAGTCCTGACGCTGAGGCCTTGTGACACACACACCTCTTTGTTTTCCTCCGTGAACGATATTACCCAGGACAACCGGCAGGCACCTCCTCCTCTTCCTCCTCCTCCTCCTCCTCTTCCTCCTCCTCCTCCTCCTCCTCCTCCTCTTCTCTCCTCCTCTTCCTCCTCCTCCTCCTCCTCCTCCTCCTCCTCCTCCTCCACCTCCTCCTCCTCCTCCTCCTCTTCTCTCCTCCTCCTCCTCCTCCTCCTCCTCCTCTTCCTCCTCCTCCTCTTCTCTCCTCCTCCTCCTCCTCCTCCTCCTCCTCCTCCTCTTCCTCCTCCTCCTTCTCTCTCTACTAACGTCAAACGAAAAGGATTTAAAAAATTGATCCGTCTCATCCGCAGATTTCCATTTCAATCTCGTCCTCCCCCCCCTCCGCGGCGGGAAGGTCGTCTTCCCCAGGAAGTCTGCATCGGACCGGGAGGAGAATGCGTGATGAGAAATCGCAGGTGAGCAACGTTAGAGACCTCTTTTAAGTTGTAGTTTCATTCAGATTTACTCCGCTGCTAGACTGTCAGGTTTGACTCATAGCCTAACGTTTTCTCTGGGCCAAAAGTGGAATTAGCAATATTGAATCTGCGGTTGAATTTCAAACCCCTTGTATCCATTTTTCCCTCCTCTTGCCCAGACACAGAAACCTGAGAACGGTCGTAAATGTCATCGAGAAAATGCGCAGAAATGGGCAAACAAGAGATTAACTTTCACGACTCCATTACCGGGATGAGACGCGTCGCAGATTTATGAGCGGACTTTTCCGTCACCAGACGAAGGCAGATCACGTACTTGCCGTTGAAGATTCCCTCTGGAAGGTTCCAGACAAGAAGTGCTTCTTTTACGTGACTCTGTCCCGACAATCCACACCGTACCCTAGCGTGGCATCCCCAGAATCCTGAGGTCGGAAATCAAAATGCTCCTCGTTACCCCTCAGGAGTTTGCGGCGTGGTTTCCGAGGGCGGGTTTTAAAAACACGCCTTCGTGAAATATGCATGCGTCCTTTCTCTTTCGGTCAGCTAGGTTCTGCGAACGCTGTATCTGTGTTTTCGGCGGCTGGGCTTTAACGGACCGTGACGAGCGTGCTCGCGAAAGAACCCTTGACGGAGGTTCCGACGGCCGAAATAACACGAGAGTAACATCTGCGTTCGCCTGAACCTTTGTGTCAGAGCGAGTCTGGGCGAACACCTTTGTTAGCGAGCGTCTGCCGGAGGTAAACATTTATTCTGCCCGAGTCTGAACGAACATGTTTGTCTGCGAAAGTCGTCTCTCCGTGCGCAGTACAGTTTGTCTACAGGCCATGTCAACTGGTGGCAAAGCCATTTCTCTGGGATCCATGTAAAATGAATCAATGAGATTTACAGATTCTGTGAGGAGGTGAGGGAGGAGGAGGAGGAGGAGGAGGAGAATATTCTTGCATGACCTTCCCAGCTCTGGATCTACGAGGGCCCGTGTGTCTCTCACTCTCACCCCCGACACCCTCTTATCAAATCTGGAACATTTCACGTCCTTGAGAGAAACCTGCTTGTAATAAGTGGTACCCAATCTTCCACAGGATTCAGTTTTAATTGACAAAAGCACCATCAAAGACAACTTCATAGCAGGGACTAAGCACAAATCATGTTTTAATTAAGGGGGATATACGAGTTTCTCTCCTCCCACTGAGTGCACGGTGTCCCCCTATGGACTGAATTCAAATTCATCAGCACTGTTACTCCAAATAGCTTAACCAACTGTTAATTGGAAGCAGTGTAATCCAAAAGGAGTTTACATTGTTTTTAATCAGTCTTTTATGTATTAGGGCAATACCTCTGTACGTACTTTGAAAGAAACCAACGTGCCGACAAAACAAAATAAAACATTGAGAAGAAAAGCGACAAACTTTAAAGGCAACATATTTTTTTGCAAGCATGAGAGAAAGAGTTGGACGGAGTCAGCAAATACGTCTTTTCATGATTCTTTTCTTGAGAGCAACTGTAAAACAATGATAAACAGCCCCCAGGAGAAACATCCAATTAAAAATAAAACTTAAAAAAACATCTAACAGAATGTCTTAGAGACAATTTTGCTTGAACCTCATTAAACGTGGTTAAAAGAAGAATGTGGATGTTGTAACAGGGTGAACATTTAGCGTCTCTTCTCTAACAGCAGCGTTGACATCTTTCTTATTGTTATTATCAACTTGTCAGGAGGGGAAGAAAAATGTATCATTGAACAATCCAACAACAAACACCAGACCAGTCAATGGCAGCAGGTGGACGATGATTACAGGCCCCGCAATTTACTGCTGCCGAAGACACCTTGAGGAAAACTATTAAAATGACAATACATTTAAGACTATAAAAGCCTGGCTTATGGAGCAGATGTTCAAACTCAGCTGTTCCTGGTAGCTGGGGATAGCTAAAAACGATAACCTTGAGGTATGGCTGTCAGAGATTATACTAATAACCAGCATGCTCTCGGTACCTACGGAGGTCATCGGGGTGTCGTTATGCACGCTGGGCGGGGCGGAGAACAGGATAATCAGAGTTTGTAGAAGAAGGAAAAGACCTCGTAATGCCTGCTGTGTTCCAGCGTGCCGTAAACACTACGCTGTCTGACAAGCTCTCCGCCCCCCGACACACCCACACTCGCACGCACCGCACACACACACGTCATAATGATCGGAGGCTGAGGAGGGATGGTGCTTGATGGGTCTGGGCGGGGGGGGGGGGGGGGGGGGCTGTAGATCACCGGGGGTGTTCGACATGCGGCAGGCATCCAAATCTGGTGGGCATCCTCAAACTCGGACAAGCCCAAGGTTTGTAGTTAGCTGATCGAGGCTCCCAGCAGGCCAGTCTCATGGACGCTGGCTTGGCGTGTGCGAGCGTTCGTGTGTGTCTGCGTGTGCATTTCGGGGGGGAATGTTTACATGTCAGACGAGACACAGCAGGAAGCTGTAAGGACGTACTGGGGCTGGCAGCAGTAGCTGGAGAGAAGGAGAGGTATGTGTAGGTAGCACAGCTCTGGGCTAAAGCCCTAGAAGATCAATTACACTTCAGAGTACGATGATTAATGTTGAAATAGATGGATAATCCCCCCCCCGTTCCCCCATTTGTTAAATGATCATCTATTCCAGATCATGAACTGAGCCACCCATGCGCCTGACGGTGTTAATGGAATAGTAGCTGTCCTCTACGGAAGGCTCGTCTTAAGATACTCAACTTCTGGCAGGAACACCACATTACATGGGGGTGTGTGTGTGTGTGTGTGTGGGGGGGGGGGGGGGGTTAGGGTTAAGGTTGGGGGGGGGTCAAACCACATCACAGAGGTCAGAACAGCCCTGCCAGCTCCACACACGCACCAACATACACACAAACATGGATGCACAGCCATCGCACACTAACACACTCCTCCCCAAGCAGGAGCACTCATAAACACGCTGCCCTCTCTCTGACACTCGCACAAACAAACACACACACCCACGCACACACGCACAGGCACACACACGGAGTACGGTATCTGCACGTACACATACTCAAAGAAACGCACTAATGAATGTTGTGGCTAATTAGCCCTTTCTTCTCCTTTCTCAATCCCTTAACAGGGATCACAGGGGCTGGCGTGGTCCCACTGTGTGTGTGTGTGCGTGCGTGTGTGTGCATGTGTGTGTGCGCGTGCGCAGGGCACACTGTTCCCCGGAGAGCTTGCAGCGTTCAAAGGCACCAAGATGCTGAGCAGCTTGTCTGATTAGTACTTATTACCCTCTAATTGCAGTTCTCCAAAACAAGATGACCTCTGCTTTGTTTACTGATGGGATTCATCGTGGTCTGGCAGCATTCTAAATCCCAGCAGAATGAATTCCTTCCTCATTATTGTGGAAGTGGCTTGAGGCTCTGTCCTCCTGCCTGCCACTGGTCACGTTGAAGATGTTGGCTTTGGTTTGATCTCCCATGCTGACTCGATCCACGCTCATGTAAGCTCACACGTTGACCTGCTTTGCATGATATCCTTGAAAGAGAGATACGGAGCGAGACATAGACAGAGAGAGAGAGATACAGAGAGAGACAGAGACACAGAGAGAGAGAGACACAGAGAGAGAGAGATACAGAGAGAGACAGAGAGAGAGAGATACATAGAGAGACAGAGAGAGAGAGAGATACAGAGAGAGACAGATGGAGAGAGAGAGAGAGAGAGACAGAGACAGAGAGAGAGACAGAAAGCAGTGCAGCACAGAGCAGATTCTCAGGGCTGTCCCCCCCACCCCCCCTCCCCCACCCATCAGAAGCAGTGTGTCTACAGACAGAGTACAGATCAGTGGTGACAGCAGATATCTCACTACTGGAGGAGCCAGAGTACCAGAAGCTGTTTCTATTCTGCTGGGAACATCCTAGACAGGTCTGCTGGCTGGAGGCTGGGGGACTGGAGACTGGGGGACTGGGGGGCAGGGGACTGGAGGCTGGGGACTGGAGGGCAGGGGACTGGAGGGCAGGGGACTGGAGGCTGGGGGACTGGAGACTGGGGGACTGGGGGGCAGGGGACTGGGGGGCAGGGGATTGGAGGGCAGGGGACTGGAGGCTGGGGGACTGGAGACTGGGGGACTGGAGGGCAGGGGACTGGAGGCTGGGGACTGGAGGGCAGGGGACTGGAGGCTGGGGGACTGGAGACTGGGGGACTGGAGGCTAGGGGACTGGAGGCTGGGGACTGGAGGGCAGGGGACTGGAGGCTGGGGGACTGGAGGCTGGGGGACTGGAGGCTAGGGGACTGGAGGCTGGGGACTGGAGGGCAGGGGACTGGAGGCTGGGGGACTGGAGGCTGGGGACTGGAGGCTAGGGGACTGGAGGCTAGGGGATTGAAAGCTGGGGACTGGAGGGCAGGGGACTGGAGGCTGGGGACTGGGGGCAGGGAACTGAAGGCTGGAGACTGGGGGCAGGGGACTGGAGGCTGGGGACTGGAGGCTGGGGACTGGGGGCAGGGGACTGGAGGCTGAAGATTGGAAGCTAGGGGACTGGAGGCTGGGGACTGGGGGCAGGGGACTGGAGGCTGGGGACTGGAGGCTGGGGACTGGAGGCTGGGGACTGGAGGGCAGGGGACTGGAGGGCAGGGGACTGGAGGCTGGGGGACTGGAGACTGGGGGACTGGGGGGCAGGGGACTGGGGGGCAGGGGATTGGAGGGCAGGGGACTGGAGGCTGGGGGACTGGAGACTGGGGGACTGGAGGGCAGGGGACTGGAGGCTGGGGACTGGAGGGCAGGGGACTGGAGGCTGGGGGACTGGAGACTGGGGGACTGGAGGCTAGGGGACTGGAGGCTGGGGACTGGAGGGCAGGGGACTGGAGGCTGGGGGACTGGAGGCTGGGGGACTGGAGGCTAGGGGACTGGAGGCTGGGGACTGGAGGGCAGGGGACTGGAGGCTGGGGGACTGGAGGCTGGGGACTGGAGGCTAGGGGACTGGAGGCTAGGGGATTGAAAGCTGGGGACTGGAGGGCAGGGGACTGGAGGCTGGGGACTGGGGGCAGGGAACTGAAGGCTGGAGACTGGGGGCAGGGGACTGGAGGCTGGGGACTGGAGGCTGGGGACTGGGGGCAGGGGACTGGAGGCTGAAGATTGGAAGCTAGGGGACTGGAGGCTGGGGACTGGGGGCAGGGGACTGGAGGCTGGGGACTGGAGGCTGGGGACTGGGGGCAGGGGACTGGAGGCTGGGGACTGGAGGCTAGGGGACTGGAGGCTGAAGACTGGAGGCTAGGGGACTGGAGGCTGGGGACTGGAGGCTAGGGGACTGGAGGTTGGGGACTGGAGATAAGCAGGTTTTAGATGAATTACAATACATCTATTATTCCTACTAAGGTTGGCTTGTTAAGATTGCATCTCCTTTTCCTATCATGCGAAGGGTAACTGTCCGACCTGTGACCGGCTGACTCCATCAGAGCGATCAGGCTGACAGAAGACAAAGCGGTTTGTCTGGAGCGTCATGGACATCAAGGGTGCTTCCTCATTAAACAA
The DNA here is from genome assembly GCA_030340665.1 of Neosalanx taihuensis. Lineage (NCBI taxonomy): Eukaryota > Metazoa > Chordata > Actinopteri > Osmeriformes > Salangidae > Neosalanx > Neosalanx taihuensis. The sequence goes on from CM059307.1 coordinate 465,537, forward strand.
TCGAGTTTTATTCCAAAAAGGGGTCAAAATAGACAAATCTAGCTCTCGGTTAATTTTTTCCAGGGAAAGACTGATTGGGGACGATACAGAAGATAGACAGCAGGACTGTATCATGCCTCCGGACAACATCTCACAACACTGAACCGAAATCCCTCCTCCAATATCCAAGATATCTTGACATTTCTGTGTCTTTTGAAGCTAATTATAACCAGACTGACACCAGAGACATCCTTACCCTGGACAGGGGATCGTGGTGCCGCTGTACCCCTGCCTGGTAGTGCCAGCGCTGCGGGTTGACGCTAATGAGCGTACAGGCTAATGGAACTGTGGTCTGCTGCTTTTTAATCTGACAACTGCTCCCATCAAATTAAGAACAGGAACTGACTTCAGATGCTGGAGGAAAGCTGCATGCTCAATGCCTTGTATATTTTTTACGAATGAAATTGAGTTCATTGATGCGGTCATATAAAAAATTCTAGAAAAGATTCGTCATTTTTTGGTGGATTCTTTCCAGGGACGTTTTTTTGGGGTGAGAGGTCCTTTTCTACTTTGTACAGTGGTTCTCACTTGCTGCGTTGGTGCCTTCAAAATTCTTGTCACAGCTCTCCAAAACCGAAATATTTCAGTCTTCCCATTTTTCCCCAACGGTGAAAGTGATGAGGTCACCAAAGATACCGAACACAAGAAATGGAAAGGGCAGAATTTTTACAAAGGGTTCCCGTCCGGGGAACCGGATGAGGAGACGATTAAAAGATATCTGCATCGTCGCGCTTCCGTTTGGGGTTAGAAGCCCCACAGGAACCCCATCCACCACATCCCATGTTCAGCTGTCTTTTGAAGAGCGAGCCCTAATCACACGGTGTCATTTGAACACTATCAAAGCCAAACACTGAATGGATACACGATAGAAGTTCAGCTTTAAATCTTGAAGATGAAATAGTGGACTTTTCGGGGCCGAATTGTCTTATCTTGTCGTGAAGAGGGTTCGAAAACCATCTCAAACACTTAAGTGGAAGCAACCAATTACACTAGCATTGATCTGGATTGAGTTATTTCTGACTTCCTACCTTTAATGTGTTCTCGCTCGCCTAGATGACAAGATAGTTTGGCTGGAGAGGACAGATAAAATAGTCTTACCATTAAAACTTTGGCGTGAGGTAATGACACAGTCCCCTGGCACTCAGGGAAGCAGATCGCACGGGAGACGGAGGAGTGTTGACAATAATGACCCTGAAGTGCATTAATGGTGTGCAATTGCTCCTCAGCGTCCCGTACAGGTACGAAGCAATCAACCTGAAGGACAACCTCATTGAAGTCCAGTCTCCTCTCTGCCTGCGCCGCTTCTGCAGTCAAGATGCCTTTTATTTCTGGGATGTTTTCATGAAGTTGGAACTAATCGACTTTGTGGGAAATCGGAAAAGTGTCCTTGACACTGGTTCAACTCCGGGGATCGCAACTCCGCCGGTCGAGCGGTATTTCACCGTGCTTCTCTCGTGATATCTTTACCACATGCACACACACACATGCACACACACACACGCTCTCTGAACGCTGCACCTGCAGTCGTCCCCAACAACCCCACGTTGCCCCTGCGGATCTTCATCAGCGGCTAACGCCCAGCTAGCCTCGTTTCTCGTGACCCCTAGGCTTCACCAGCTCGTCTCCTGCCAGCGGGCCGGTCGCGTCTGACGTTTCCATGCTAGCGGACAGAATACAAACGACACGTCGCTGGCGACGCAGGAGTCCAGCCAGTCAAGAGCAGACGGGACAGAGCACGCCTTCGCAGCCGCTAACGCGTCTCATTAATCTCCATCTGGGAGGTTACAGAGACAGGCTGATGGAAACGTTGAGACCATGTGACTTCCGCCTCACGTGACGCGTCGCTACAGCTCAGGAAGTCTGCACTCTGAGGTCTCAAATATTCAGGACTTTCAAATTCAGATTTCTTTTACTGATGTGTTGATGCTTGTGTGGTGTTCTGGTCTGTAAGACTCGTTTTACTTTTTTATCGAACGAAAAAGTTATACGATGAATTATACGATTAATATTGATTTATATGATTTATATGATATATGATTATGTGTATGATTATTATAACTCAGACTTTTTTATGACTTTTTTTTCTTTTTACAAAGAAAAATTAGTGGCACCGTAATACATAAATTTGATCCTACAAAGGTCAAAAACAACTATTAACAATATACACTGTTTATATTGTTTGTAATTGGGATCAAGTAAACGTCTGTTGAGGTTTTTTTACTTGTTTGTGTTCACAGAAATATGAAAAACCCTACCAGGGTTGAGAATGGAGATCTTGCTTCCTTTCATACGGCCACCGAGGAACGGATTGTCAAATAAATAGGCAAATTCTCTTGCTGGTTTTTATGTGCGTAATGTTTGACTCTGAAACAAGCTGCCAACTTGTGGTGTGGGTTAGCCTTTTAGCTAACACTGCAGCCTGTTAAATTGACCACAGCATACAGTTAAATCATAATGCGCTCTCTCTCTCTCTCTCTCTCTCTCTCTCTCTCTCCCTCTCTCTCTCCCTCTCTCTCTATCAGCAGGCCTGTTGCACTTTGGCCCGCCATCTTTAAAAGACTCTCCCAATCTTACATGCCCTAATCAAAAACTGCCCTCGCCTGTGGATCACTTGAGGTTATCCTCATGAAATATGGTCCTGTGTAGCTCCGCTACACACACACACACACACACACACACACACACACACACACACACACACACACACACACACAGGGGTGTTATCACCTCTTCATCGTTATCCGTTTCATTATCTGGACTGATTGAAGGCGTGTCTATGCAGTCACATGTGAGAGCTTTATGGGAACTGCTGTCTTACATAAACACTGAGTCATTCAGCAGACGCTCTTATCCAGAGCAACTTAACAGTAAGTACAGGGACATTCCCCCTGAGGCAAGCAGGGTGAAGTGCCTTGCCCAAGGACACAACATCATGTAGCCACAGCCGAGAATCAAACTCATAACCTTCTCATCATGAGCCCAACACCTTAACCACCCAGCCACGGCAATACTACTTTTCTCATGTGACATGATGGCATTTTTAGTTCAGATAACTGTGTTAAGCAGCCAGCTGCCCCCTCAAACCCTTTGTAATAGGCTAAACAAACAGTTCAAAAAATCCTCTTTGAATACACATAATTGGTTCGTCATGCGATACATCACGATACGCCTTGGCAAGGAATTTTGCAATACTACTTTTTAAATGTTGATGGCACCCCTGATCAAAAGTGTTTTACAAGCTCATTTCCAGGTTCAGTGAGTAACAAAAACAAAATAACCCTGATTTGGCCTTGCTGACACATCAGGATTCATTGCTGCGAAAGTCATCGGACCACTGACCACAGCTGAAACTATAAAAAAAACAAATGAATAACAATGTAACAACGTGGCAATAACTGGTAAAAAGTTTAATAACAATGTTATAACAGTGTAACAATGTAGTAATAACTGGTATTAAGTGTAATAACAACTTAATAACAGTGTAACAACGTGGTAATAACTGGTGAAAAGTTTAATTACAATGTCATAACAGTGTAACAATGTAGTAATAACTGGTATTAAGTGTAATAACAACTTAATAACAGTGTAACAACGTGGTAATAACTGGTGAAAAGTTTAATAACAATGTTATAACAGTGTAACAATGTAGTAATAACTGGTATTAAGTGTAATAACAACTTAATAACAGTGTAACAACGTGGTAATAACTGGTGAAAAGTTTAATAACAATGTTATAACAGTGTAACAATGTAGTAATAACTGGTATTAAGTGTAATAACAACTTAATAACAGTGTAACAACGTGGTAATAACTGGTGAAAAGTTTAATTACAATGTCATAACAGTGTAACAATGTAGTAATAACTGGTATTAAGTGTAATAACAACTTAATAACAGTGTAACAACGTGGTAATAACTGGTGAAAAGTTTAATAACAATGTTATAACAGTGTAACAATGTAGTAATAACTGGTATTAAGTGTAATAACAACTTAATAACAGTGTAACAACGTGGTAATAACTGGTGAAAAGTTTAATTACAATGTCATAACAGTGTAACAATGTAGTAATGACTGGTATAAAGTGTAATAACAACTTAATAACAGTGTAACAACGTGGTAATAACTGGTAAAAAGTTTAATAACAATGTTATAACAGTGTAACAATGTAGTAATAACTGGTATTAAGTGTAATAACAACTTAATAACCAGTGTTGGGTAGTAACGCGTTATTAGTGACGCCGTTACGTAACGCCGTTACTTTTTTCAGTAACTAATAACGTAACGCGTTGTTTTTTAAAATTCAGTAACTCCGTTAACGTTACCATACGCAGCGTTACTCCGTTCCTTTTGGATAAAAAAAGAGGGTTTGGTTGTACAACGGCACACAGTTCCAATAACATAGTGATCAATAAAGTTTAATTGAATTGAAAAACAAAGCATTTGTCGCATTTGTCCCACACATAATCAAACACGCATCATGAAGAGGACTGGACAGGTCAGGGGCGGGCACGGTATGATGGCGAGCGAGAAGGGGGAGATAAGTTTCTACTCGTGGAGGTTTTCACATTATTTTAAACTGTTTTTGAATACCAAATAAGAAAGATAGGCTTGCAGTTTATAGCCTATGGAAGACTTTATGGGCTGACTGAAATAAATAGGCATTGAAAAAATACTTTGGTGTTTGTGTCAAGGTTTGTGTTGGTGCACAACGGATCATATTGCTTGGATGATTACATCCAGTGATATGGATGCAAATGAATTGAAACAGTTGTTTTAATCAACAGTCTGTATTACTCAGTATCAGTACAGAACTGAAATGACGGCTAGAGGGGAACTCAATCAATCAACCTTTATTTAATGGGGACATTGGAAAAACGTTGTACAGTAACTAAAAAGTTACTTTCTCAGTAACGCATTACTTTTTGGTTTAAGTAACTGAGTTACTAACTGAGTTACTTTTTTACAAAGTAACTAGTAACTGTAACTAGTTACTATTTTTCAGTAACTAGCACAACACTGTTAATAACAGTGTAACAACGTGGTAATAACTGGTGAAAAGTTTAATTACAATGTCATAACAGTGTAACAATGTAGTAATAAATGGTATTAAGCGTAATAACAACTTAATAACAGTGTAACAATGTGGTAATAACTGGTAAAAAGTTTAATAACAATGTCATAACAGTGTAACAATGTAGTAATAACTGGTATAAAGTGTAATAACAACTTAATAACAGTGTAACAATGTGGTAATAACTGGTATTAAGAGTAATACCAACTTAATACCAGCTTATTCGCTTTGTAGAAAGTATAATAACATAATAACAGTATAGCAACTTAAAATCTTCATATAAATTGTTCTTCTTTCTACTGCCGTTTTTCAAACTTTTAGTCATCCATGGTTTGATTCTTTCTGGATTTAACTCAAAGTATAAACACAATCAAAAGCGTTTTATAAGCTCATTTCCAGGTTCAGTGAGTAACAAAAACAAAATAACCCTGATTTGGCTTTGCTGACACATCAGGATTCATTGCTGCGAAAGTCATCGACCACTGACCAGAGCTGAAACTATAAAAAAACAAATGAATAACAATGTAACAACGTGGCAATAACTGGTAAAAAGTTTAATAACAATGTTATAACAGTGTAACAATGTAGTAATAACTGATATTAAGTGTAATAACAACTTAATAACAGTGTAACAACGTGGTAATAACTGGTAAAAAGTTTAATAACAATGTTATAACAGTGTAACAATGTAGTAATAACTGGTATTAAGTGTAATAACAACTTAATAACAGTGTAACAACGTGGTAATAACTGGTGAAAAGTTTAATTACAATGTCATAACAGTGTAACAATGTAGTAATAACTGGTATAAAGTGTAATAACAACTTAATAACAGTGTAACAATGTGGTAATAACTGGTATTAAGAGTAATACCAACTTAATACCAGCTTATTCGCTTTGTAGAAAGTATAATAACATAATAACAGTATAGCAACTTAAAATCTTCATATAAATTGTTCTTCTTTCTACTGCCTTTTTTCAAACTTTTAGCAATCCATGGTTGTATTCCTTTTGGATTTTACACAATGTATAAACACAATCCTCCTTGAATACACATAATTGGGTCGTCGTGCTATACAACACCACAGGCCTGGGCAAAACATTTGGCAATACTACTTTTAAAATGGTAATGGCTTCCCTGGAGACTCCTCCCTGTCGTACTGTTGAAGACACGGTGCAGTTTAAGAGAGATGCTTTAGAGAGCTTGTGTATGCTGGTTTGTGTGTGTGTGTGTGTGTGTGTGTTTTGGAAGGGTCTACATATAGTCCACAAATCATTACCAGTTTCAATATGTCCCTTTCCCTACACGAGAAAGATGAAAGGCTTGGCCTTTCAAAGAATCATTACTGTGGTTGGTTATTTACGGCCAAACAACACGCCAGAAATCTGGCAACTTTTACCGATGTGTTCTAGCTTCATTCCGCGAGTCATTCCTCGGAGGCCATCTTCGCGTCGCTCCACTGTGAACAAAACAACACAAACACACAAACACAACTCGCTTATGTTTTTTTTTCGGCATAAGAATTCCGGCGCTTTCCTTACAGACCGAAGTCCATAATCTCAGCTTTACACATGGGTCAGATGAGCTGAATGACTTTAGCCCCTGAGGCCCCCTAGCATTAGCATGGGGGGTGGGGGTGGGCGGGGGGGCATGGAAGGGGCATGGGAGGGGGGACAGAGCGGTTGGGGGCCAGCTGTACCATGTACCAGCCCTCGGTGAAGGTGTGGGGAGGAAGTAATATACTCCAGCGCTTCCTGAGACAAGACCCCAACAGTGACTGCTGTCAGTCTCTCTGTGCCTCCTCCATTTCCCTTTTATTCCTCCTTCCTCCTGTTCTCTCTCTCTCTCTCTCTCTCTCTCTCTCTCTCTATCTCTCTCTCTCTCTCCTCCCCCACTGTCTCTTGTGACATGCATGACAGGTTCAGAAGGAGGCAGAGTGACAAGGCTGAGATGGGTGACGTCTGTTCCTCTTAGTCATGATCACAACACCGAGGAGAGAGCTGGGGAGGGAGGATACAAGGGAGAGGAGGAGAGATGAGAAGAGGGAAGGAAAGGGAGGGGAGGGGAGGGGAGGAGGGGAGGAGGGGAGGAGAGGAGAGAAGAGATGAGAAGAGAAAAGGAAAGGGAGGAGAAGAGGGGAGGAGGGGAGGAGGAGAGGAGAGAAGAGATGAGAAGAGAAAAGGAAAGGGAGCGGAGGGGAGGAGGGGAGATGAGAGGAAAGGAGAGAAGAGATGAGAAGAGGGAGGGAAAGGGAGCGGAGGGGAGGAGGGGAGAGGAAAGGAAAGGAGGAGAGAGGACAGGAGAGGGGGAGAGAGAGGTGAATTGTACAGAAGCATGGCCCTGTCATGAGAGGACACACAACACACACACATTCACAAGCACACACACACAAACCCACACACCCACTCCAAAGGCTTTATCTAACTGATGAAAACAGCTCTTGTTTTTTCTCCCAGCACTATAGAAGATAACAGTGGAAATTAGAGCGTATAAAAAGATGCCCCACTGGGAGACATGTCAATGGGATGCTCAGCCCAGTGTATCTCTGTGGGTTTGAGTATGTGTCCTTGTGTGTTTGTGTGGTTGCTTTTGCATGCGTGTGTGTGTGTGTGTGTGTCAGTGTGTTGTGGATGTTGTGTGTGCTGGTGGGTGGTACCTTGGTGGGAGTAAAGAGAAGCAAATGTCACAGAAATGTTGTTTTGAGTATTCAGATTCTCTGCTTTGACATCTCTATCCCTTTATCCCTCTCTCTCTAGTCTCTCTCTGGTCTATCTCTCCCCTCTTTCTGGTCTCTCCATTTACATGTATTCATTTAGCAGATGCTTTTATCCAAAGTGACTTACAGTAAGTGCAGGGACATTTTTCCCTGAGGCAAGTAGGGTGAAGTGCCTTGCCCAAGAACACAACATCATATAGCCACAGGCGGGGCTCAATCTCACAACCTTCCGATCATGAGGCCAACGCCCTCTCTCTCTCTACTTTCTCTCCTCTCTCTCTAGTCTCTCTCCCCCCTCTCTCTGGTCTCTCTCCCCCCTCTCTCTGGTCTCTCTCCCCCCTCTCTCTGGTCTCTCTCCCCCCCTCTTTCTGGTCTCTCTCTCCTCTCTCTCTGGTCTCTCTCCCCCCTCTCTCTGGTCTCTCTCCCCCCTCTCTCTGGTCTCTCTCCCCTCTCTCTACTTTCTCTCCTCTCTCTCTAGTCTCTCTCCCCTCTCTCTAGTCTCTCTCCCCCTCTCTCTAGTCTCTCTCCCTTCTCTCTCTAGTCTCTCTCCCCCCCTCTCTCTCTTCTCTCCCCCGTGGGTTGGTTTGAGTCAGAGCTCCATCTTCTCCTTCCCCACCCTGAGAGCTGTTGATAAGGCCCCCTCCTGCTGCCACAGCATGGCAGAAAATTAAATTCCTCAGAAAGACAATGAGGACCATTTGCAGCGCTAAGCTGGATGAAAGTAGCACATTTAGCCGGTCACTGTTTCCCCTCCCATCCAAAGCCATTGTCAGAGGAGACAAATAAAGCTCATGTAACAGCAGAAAGTTCTGAAAATTGTTTTCCGGTGGTTGCTAATTAACCAGCGCAGCCTTCTGTCTTGCTTTTGTGTGTTTGTGCACTTCGCCTGGTGTGTGTATGTGCTGGTGTGTGTATGTGCTGGTGTGTGTATGTGCTGGTGTGTGTATGTGCTGGTGTGTGTATGTGCTGGTGTGTGTATGTGCTGGTGTGTGTATGTGCTGGTGTGTGTATGTGCTGGTGTGTGTATGTGCTGGTGTGTGTATGTGCTGGTGCATGTAGACACGACACATTCTGCAAATTCAGATAAGCATCTGTTTGTCCCTGTGCACGTCTTTTTTTTGAAACTCATTTAACCAATAAAGACGAACGCTTGCTTTTAAAAATCGGATCAATGCTATTCAATTAAGCATCCCCTCGGTGACGACTGCAAACCTTGAGTTGTTGCGGATAGCAAGATGGGTTTAAATCCACTCGACAGCCATACTTAGTGCCTGCTGCAACACCACACCCAGAACACAGCAACTAAGGACCAAACCATCTGCAACAAGGATTAGAAAACCAGTTCTGCTCATTCCTACTGTGCAGCGTTCCGCTAAATATAAAAGTGTTTAGTCTGAATGCTTGATGGAGAATTTCATGCACGCAAACCACCAGATCCAATCCGGCTCATTAAAATGGTTTAATTGTGATGAGCAATGACACGCTTGATTGGCTGTAATAAGATTCTTAGTGCTGGAGAAAGGCCTCCCCCCCCCCCCACGCTAATCATTTAAGACTGTTTACAGCAAACACAATCCCAAACACCAGGCCCTTCTTCCCAAAGCAAGGAGGTGACACTCATTAGCGGTTGTGTGTCTAATTGAGGGACATTATCCACTGATTGTACTGTACTGAGCTTCCAACAACCACACAGCACCCCCCCCCCCCCCACCCCCGAAAAAAACCTAATCTGGAGTTCATCCTGTTTCCTGAGCTCACTGGCTGCCATCTTGCCATGCTACAATTATTTCCCCGTCTTCCACCTGCTGCTCCTCCACCTCCTCCCCTTCCCCCTACTCCTCCTTCCCTTCCTCCTCTTCCTACCTCTCCTACTCCAATTCCCCCTCCTCTCCAGCCCTGGCCATCTCCGCCCCCCCCCACCCCTGGGTGAGGCAGGGAGGCAGGGCAGCATGGGTCTCTCCCCCTGCTCCTCCGTGAGGCAGGAGGCAGGGCAGCATGGGTCTCTCCCCCTGCTCCTGGGTGAGGCAGGGAGGCAGGGCAGCATGGGTCTCTCCCCCTGCTCCAGAGCTCTAATCGCCCCCCCCATGCCAGCCTAATGGAAGCCTTAATGCACCCCCAGCACGGCTCCATCCATACTTCATCAGTGCTGAAGGTCTATCCTCATTGGCTCCCCAACGTCAACCAGCCATAACCAACATCAAACACCCCCCCCCCCCCCCGACCTCCAATTATGCCGAGGGACTCTCATTTCAATATTTCTGGCTGGAGATCAAATGATTTTTCCCAGAGACCTGGGAAATCCATAGCCTTTTAACTTGTAACCAGCTTTGAGTTAAAAGGTTGGAATGGATTGAATGCACCTTGAGGAGATCTCCCCCTTTAAAAAGGGGGCCTATGGGGGTTTTTTCGATCATAATCAAACGTTACATCAAAACTCATCAGATCCCATGAATCTGTAATCTGACACTCTCCTGACGGTTGAAGGGTTGCCGTGGCAGCGCAGGGCGGGAGGTTAGAACGCTGGGTTGCCGTGGCGGCGGGAGGTTACCGTGGGTACCTGACAGCTGTTCCGGTGACTCATGAATAATCTAAGAGGACATCCTGGGTTGACCTTTAACCCTGTTAGGGATCAATTAGCAACCGTTTCCAGATTATGAGAGGCTGTGATGTTATACTTAGATGAGTTTAGATCTTTCTCAACTGCCGGAATCGCTTATCGATGTATTGTGATGGTTGTTGTGCGACAGGAAGTGTGTGTATGTGGAAGTGTGTGGAAATGTGTGTGTGTGTGTATCCCCTAGTTTGTGGGTGCAGACAGTCACGTGTGTGTTTCCTCTATTCTAAGACATATTGTAAGCAGTTACACAACCAGGAAATAGCCACCCCCCCACCCCCACCACACACACACACACACACACACACACACACCCTCCTTTGCCCTCTCATGCTAAATCACCGCTCATTAAAATAGTTTTATTGCCCTTGCTGAAAACGGGATGACCAGACCGTGTCCGCTTAACAAAAGCTTGACTTACACTTTGAAGACAATGGAGGCTGTTTTTATTATTATTATTATTATTCTTACACAACCATTCCAACGTAGGGAGGGTCAATAGGCTAGAGCCCACAGGCGTGAACTGGCCCCACTTACAGTCAAGTGATCCGAAGGATGTGACCCCTTTATCAGCCTTCTGCGACACCAATATTGTAAAAGATCAATATCGATTTTAAATCTCTTATTGGACAAAAATACCACCGGGACACTGTTCTGGTGTGTGTGTGTGTGTGTGTGTGTGTGTGTGTGTGTGTGTGTGTGTACCTTTGCAAACACACCGCCATTCAAAGAGCGTTATACAGAGAACCGGGTGCACCTTGAGCCCAAAGCTCAGCCGGAGAGAACATGATCCATGGGAACATGGAACATCTTTCCTCCGTCTAGAAACGCCGCCTGGCCGCTTTCGGCGGCGCTGGGCTCGCTTCTTGTTTGTCTCCCTTCCAACGTTTGATCTATGGCTCCTCTTGCACCCTGAAACAATACACACACCCCCCACCCACCCCACTACCCCCCCCCCCCAGGAAACGCACACAGCTTCAGATCGCATTCAGAATCGCGGAACAAACATGCTTTATACGCAAGGGGGTGACAGGATACGTTTCAAATAAATTAATAACAATTAAAAAACAATCTCTGCCACCGCAAGTTTAAATCTGTGTGGCTTAACGAGGAAATATGTCCAGCCCACAGCCAATAGTATTGTCCTTCGTGTCCATTCAGTGTTTTATCTATATTTTAAACACAACTGCCAGTAACACACAACACGGCAACAACACAAAGCGGCGGATCTCAGTCTGTCACCATCCTGAAGAAACACGCTGGACAGTGAGAGTAGATCTGCCAGAATGCCACAATCTAAAGTGTTTCATGATCATGTATTCCCACCTATGCATATGGATGACATGAGAAAAGCAATGCAATGTGCCAGTGAAATGCATGGACGTACAGTAGGGAGAGTATGAAAAAAAGACTCCCAGATCTACAAACAGACCCCCCACCCCCCCAGCACCCTGAACACTGTACACCCTCCAAGCAAGATCTCCATCTAGACCACATTCACAAATGTTGCGAGTGAAAAACCAGGACAGTTTTGGCAAAAAAACATCCAACTAGAATAAACTTACCGACGCCGTATTTCTCGTGTTCTGTCGGTATCCACATTTTCACGGTTCATGCATTGAATGAACGAGTCGGAACGGGCAGCTCAATAGAGAGATTTCGTTTTACTGAAACGCATTTCTAGTGGATCCCCTTCCTCCGTTCCGTGCGCCTCATTGTTCAGATCAGAGCTGCGGTCTGCTGGAGCTTCATAGTGAAGAGCAGAGCGGAGGAGGCGCAGTGCATTGCGGGAACTGTAGTCAAACTGAGTGACGTAGACCAACGGGATAAGAACAACAACATCAGTCCCTACATTCATGAACGTGTCTCTGGAATGATTCAGAGTGACTCTGGCGTAGATCCTGAATGTCAGATTTCACTTGGACAGAACTGAAGACAGAAGAGATAGACTAAGATAGACTGTGAGATTGTCCATTGTCCAGACCAGGGGTGGGCAAACCTGGTCCTCGAGGGCCGCTGTCCTGAAGGTTTTAGATGTTTCCCTGCTCCAGCACACCTGATACTCATTAAGGGTCGTTATCAGCCTTCCACAGAGCTCGATAACGACCCCTTCATTAGAATCAGGTGTGCTGGAGCAGGGAAACATCTAGAACCATCAGGACAGCCGTCCTCAAGGACCAGGTTTGCCCACCCCTGGTCCAGACCGTAAGCTCCAGGTGAGGTGATGGGGTTGTTCCTGCTGACAGACACACACCTCCTGGACAAGGTCAGCCTGGCCTCAGGAGCTTCAGCATAGGAACCCTCCAGCGAGAAGCTCCGCTGAGATGAGCCCATAAAGAATGGATGAGGGTGTGTGCGGAGTGGACGAGTGTGTGTGTGGAGTGTTTGATGACCGTGCGGAGCGTATGAGAGTGGGTAAACCTCTCGGAGTAGATATCGCAGCGCCGAGGATGATGGTGAATGTGTGTGTGTGCGCACGCGTGTGTCTCCAACCCACATTACAGATCTAACAGTAATAGGTCAGATGCCAACTCTTATCCCAGGAAATCAAAAAAACATCCCCATGCCCAATCCACTGCTGATGATCAGATGTAAGCCACGCCCCCCTGCCTCTCTCTCTCTCTCTCTCCTTCTCCCTCCCTCCCTCCCTCCCTCCCTCCCTCCCTCCCTCCCTCCCTCCCTCCCTCCCTCCCTCCCCCTCTCTACCTCTCCCTCTCTCTCTATCTCTTTCTCCCTCCTTCTTTCTCCCTCTCTCTCTCTCTCTCTCTCTCCTTCTCCCTCCCTCCCTCCCTCCCCTCCCTCCCTCCCTCTCTCTTTTCCCACATCATCCACCATCCCTCTCTCACACTCCGTCCCTTTAATCCAGGAAGTGGTACATGCTGTAAACATGCAAACAAACTCATATTCCTCCTGCTCTGCCAACAGCCTCTTCCCTTACCACAGGACGGACTCGTAACACCTCCTACCATCCCTGCCCTGCGCTGGAGGAACACCGCTCTGCCGTACGCATCGTGTCCCCATGGAGCTGGAGGAGCTGGGAGTGACTGCTACTACACCTCCCATGAATCAGTCATGGGCGCACTGACAAAAGTAGAAAGTTATTTCCGCACGCGTTCACTGCGGGTGTGGAAGAGAGAGGGTTTGCGTGTGCGTGTGTTAGAGAGAGAGAGAGAGAGTGATGGAGAGAGAGAGAGAGAAAGATAGCACACAAAAAGTGTGGTCTTTCGTGAAGAGAAAACCTGGCTCACTTCCACCTCAGCAGATCTCTCCCTCTCTCCCTCTCCTGTTCTCTCCTCACTCTCTCTCTCCACCAACTCCTCCAAGCAGCCAGCAGGAAGTCTCGAGGGACTCTTAGGGAGATGGTATGTAGGCCTTTCAAGCACGCAACGACCGGACTGCCAAGGCCATGGCCAGCCTGAAGGACTGCCTGCTACAGTATTTATCACATCCAACACGGTCTGTTTCATCAGACATACGACAGGTACATACCAATCAGAGATGTATCCATTTCCTCAGTCCCTATGAAATATTCACATGTACATGTATGAACAGCTGTAGGCACAAAAGCAAAGTCCTAAACCGTATTTTTGTGTTGACAGACCGTTCAATGTATATTCTTTTGGAGGGGGGGGAGGGGGGGGGGTGCAATCCCTCACTGAATTGCTCCTTCCAAGGTAGCGATTTCTTCTGGGAGTTTTTCCTTGTCTTCCTGGGTTTAGGTTCGTTGAGGGGGCAGTTCTATGTGCGTATGTGCAGCCCTCTGTGACATTATAAATAATAAACATTCATTTAGCAGAAACCTTAATCCAGAGCAATTTACAGTAAGTACAGGGACATTTCCCCCTGAGGCAAGTAGGGTGAAGTGCCTTGCCGAAGGACACAACATCACATAGCCACAGCCGGGAATCAAACTCACAACCTTTTGATCAAGAGGCCAACACCTTAACCGCTAAGCCACCTGACTCCCATCTGACATTGCTGGTTAGAAGGGTTATACAAATAACTGATGATTTGATCTTGATCTCTAACCACACTGTCAGCACAGCGGCAGGTCAGGTTCCTTCACAGGAGCTCCTCTGCCAAGGGCACGGCTCTCGTCCTCTGCCTGCTGTGCAGTCTGGCGTGACGGGGTAAGCCGGGGTCTTTGAAGTGGGATGATGAGGGGAGGGACAGGAGCTGATGGAGATGGAGGAGGGGGGAGGAGGGGGAGGAGGGGGAGGGAGGAGAGGTGAGAGAAGAGTCAGGTAGCTCAGTAAGTTAAGTCATTGGCCTCATGATCAGAAGGGAGTTTGATTCCCCGGCTGTGGCTACATGATGTTGTGTCCTTGGGCAAGGCACTTCACCCTACTTGCCTCAGGGGGAATGTCCCTGCATTTGCTGTAAACCGCTCTGGATAAGAGCGTCTGCTAAATGAACCAGGTGTGACCAGGTGAGAGGGCAGGCAGAGTCCAGAAGAGCTTCGAGGAAACAGACCACCTCCGAGTCCACGAAAGGTTTCTTGTGTCACACAGGTGAACAGACTTCCGTCAGCCATCGCCCATCACGTCCCCTCTCCTTCGCACAACCCTGCGCCAAGAGAACGAACTGCTTTCGCACTTTACTCATCCTGAAAAACAGACCCCCCCCCCCCCCCAGCCTCCCGTGTTCCCCCCAGGGCTGGAGGACAGGAGCCAGGCTGAGCGTCCCATTCTGCTGCCACATGACCATCTGAGACAGCGCATACCAGGAACATACCGGAAGGAAGTCCAGGCCACAGCTTTTATCCAGAGTGACTTACAGTAAGTACAGGGACATTCTCCCTGAGGCAAGTAGGGTGAAGTGCCTTGCCCAAGGACACAACATCACATAGCCACAGCAGGGGCTTGATCTCACAACCTTCCGATCATGAGGCCTTAACCGTTGAGCGATACGGCCAGCCTCGGCTCCTGTAGGATGGCTGTCTGGCTCTGGGCTCCGGGCTCCGGGCTCTGGGCTCCGGGCTCTGGGCTCTGGGCTCTGGGCTCCAGGCTCCGGGCTCCAGGCTCCGGGCTCCGGGCTCCGGGCTCTGGGCTCCGGGCTCCAGGCTCCGGGCTCCGGGCTCCAGGCTCCGGGCTCCGGGCTCCAGGCTCCGGGCTCCGGGCTCCGGGCTCTGGTGTGGCTCACAGCCTGGCTGCTGCCAGGGGGCCGGTCTCTGCAAACCATATGGCTCTTCCCGCAGATGCTCCGCGGGTCATTTCCTGCCTTACAGGAAGACGTTTTTCTAAATATAAACCCATAGAAAGAAATCTCTTCTTTTTTTTTTCTTTTTTTTTACGGGAGGCAAGTGGGTGTGTGACCTTTATGATTCAGAGCAAAAACACCTCTTCAACCAGAGACAAACGTTGTTTTCTGGAAATAGAAGGCAGTGAGTTAGCGGTACCTAGACAGCTAAGTACTGGCTTATGCAACACTGGGATCAACTAGGCTTCTGGCTCTGTGAGCTAATGTCTAACTGCTGTTTGTAGTTTCCTTTCTGCGGGCCTTTATCAGCATACACCTCCCAGCATGCATCAGAGACGAATGCTAGGCCACGTTTCTTTACCAGGATGCTCAGAAGCGGTCTAGAGCCCCCAAAAAAGGCGGATTACCCGGGGTTACAAATATGTCAGAGAGACAAATGTGAGTGAAATAAGCTTAACGTGTAGGATAATCCTAACCTTAAATCACAGGAAGCAAACACTGACACGCACACACAGACACACACAGACACACACAGACACGCACACGCATGCAGTCTTTACAGATCTTCTGCGAGGAACCCGCCGCCCCCCCCCCCCCCCCCCTCCACCCCGCCTCCCCGCGACCGACTCTGCACTTCAAAACCCTGTTTCCTGTACGTATAAATAGCTTCCTCCCCGATCTGCCTGCTGCACTAAAGCCTGTACATGTTGAACACCATGGGGACCTCGTTCCCTGGATTTGAAATGTAAAAGAGCATTTAGACGAGGAGAAACGGGATTCAAGCTTACGGAAAGCAAATCCTGTCATCCTGCCTTTCCAAATCAAACAGATATAACGCTCGGAGTCGTCGCGCCGCGTCGAGTGAGCGTTGTTATTTGGAAGGGGGGGGGGGGTCGATGAAGGGGGGGGATGTTTAGCAGGGCCTCCTTCACACCATGAGGGGGGAGGATCCAGGCTTCTCCTCCCTGTGTAGACGCTGGGGTCAGGGGACAGACAGAGAAGTGAGAAGACTGCAATCCTGCCTGTCGCTGGACTCTGGGGTGGGGGGTGGGGGGGGGGGATCCTCCATCCCCCTTGTGGAGCTGTCCTGGACTAACACCACACACACACACACACTCAACCAGGTTCAGGAATAGAGGTGGCCCAGTGTGGGCCTGTGTGTGTTGACTGTGTGTGTTGACTGTGTGTGTGTTGACTGTGTGTGTGTGTCTGTTGACTGTGTGTGTTGACTGTGTGTGTGTGTCTGTTGACTGTGTGTGTTGACTGTGTGTGTTGACTGTGTGTGTGTGTGTGTGTGTTGACTGTGTGTGTGTCTCTCCCTGTT
>CM059307.1:487500-517500 GCA_030340665.1 Neosalanx taihuensis
CAGCCCTGCGGTGAGACAAGAGGACCGCTGATCCTCCGAGAGGCTGCGACAGGCCGTACGACCGGAGGAAGCGCGCCCGTATCGAATGCCGCCGAAACCGTTACTCTGCTAGGGGGGGTTCTCAGAGAAACACGCCTATCTGGTGACCCTGAGTGTCTTAGGTTTTCCTGGTTCAGATGGACCAGGGGCAGGCAGCTCATCCTTCTATCCCAGGATGGGAGCTCGCTGAGGGGGCTGGGGGGTGGCGGCGGCTGGGCGGGGTGGGGTTGATAATGCTGCCATGTGATTCTGTGCTTTTCGCCTCTGCGCTTTCGCCAGGCAACAAGACAGCGTCGAAAAACCGAATTCCCCCCTTGGAATCTCCGAGAGGGAAGTTCTCTCTCCCACCAATCACTGTTGCGGTTTGCAAGACGTCAAACGAGCCGCCGCAACCGTCTCTCTATTCCTCTCTCGCTCTCTCTCTCTCTTTCTTTCTCTGGACAGATCGAGGCAAAGGGGTTGCTAGGCAACTCACAGAACAGGCTTCCTGCAAGCTCTAACCTTTAGTGCAGAGAGCGAAGGAGAGAGACGGAGAGAAGGAAAAAGAGAGAACGACAGAGAGAGAGAGAGAGAGAGAGAGAGAGAGATGAGAGAAATCCTTCCTCCTCAAGCTGCTGGACCAAAACCCCTTTAACGCCCCTTTTCCCTCTCTCCGATTTTCACCCACTCGAGTCTTCTGGGCTTTGACGCGTTCTGGGTTCCATCCGAAAAGGCGTCGGAAAAGAGAAGTAAAACAACAAAAAAACACCTCAGGTTTTTTTCTTCTAGCAGTTTCCCTTGCAGCATGGCTTCCTTCCAGCGCTTCCTCCCATCTCCAGGCTGTCTCAACAGTCTCACCCACGCCGCGGCCGACTTCCTCTCTTTGTCCCCCCCTTCCTCTTCGTCCGCAGACATCTGGACGCAGCAGGGGCCGTTCTTCTCCTCGCGAGCCGTTCCTCCTCTCCCTCTCTCCTCCTCCTCCTCCCCCCCTCTCTCCTGCTAAAGGGGGGGGGTGGACAGAGGGGGACCAGGACGACAGGAAGGTATGCAGAGTTGAAATCCCCGTCTGACCAACTGACACGCGTTCGCCAATCTGACTCACACACACACACACACACACACACACATACGTAGCGCATATGACTTTGGAACGATCCCTATGTGTCTTAATATGGCAGATCTGAAATAATTCTTCTTCCCCGGAACTTGACGATGAGCTGCTCTGATGGAAGACAATCTGCTGACCACGCCGCTGCCCTCTCACAGCAGCGCTGCCATTGGTCCAGGGAGAACGAGCTTCATGACTGCAGAAACACACAGGAGGAGGTGGAGGAGGAGGTGAAGGAGGTGGAGGAGGAGGTGAAGGAAGTGGAGGAGGTGAAGGAGGTGGAGGAGGAGGGTGAAGGAGGTGGAGGAGGGGAAGGAGGTGGAGGAGGAGGTGAAGGAGGTGGAGGAGGAGGTGAAGGAGGTGGAGGAGGGAAGGAGGTGGAGGAGGAGGTGAAGGAGGTGGAGGAGGGGAAGGAGGTGGAGGAGGAGGTGAAGGAGGAGGAGGAGGAGGAGGTGAAGGAGGAGGACCGAGACATTTAGAACGACCAGTCTGTCTGGGTCTAGGCATTTTCAGAGAAAACATCGCGCATTTCTCGTTTGGGTCCGCAGCGTTGGTTAAACCAGCACACACTGACAGGTTTAAACAAATAATGACGATAAACTATAGAGAGATGAGGAGGGTGGGGGAGAGGGGAAGGTCCTGCAGGGAGCTGAGGGGGGAGGGGAGGAGGGAGGGAGGAAAGAGGGAGGAAAACTCACTCTGGATGGTGTATAGTTTCAGACATTTCCAGTCAAATAAAGCAGAGGACCAAAGTTCAAACAATCCATCCTAGCCATGTTATTCTGGCCTGGGGCAATATTCTCTCTTCTGATACCCGTATTGTTGCTCGCAGTTTCTGGAGGGCCAAGGTAAATTACCTGAGGATGATGGCCCTAAGATATTTGTTTCTCTGACCTCTGAAAAACTAACAAGAACGTACGTCTCCAGCGACGGACTTTAGTCCAGTGTTTATAGGAAGGAAAAGCATCTAATTCCTTAAATAATGCATTCCTATCCAGCAGATAGAAGTCACATTGACTTGGCTGCGTTTGGAGCCAAAGTGATTCTGCCTGGCCCTCGCTGTGCGTCTAACGGCCTTCTGAATGAACCCCCCCCGCCCCCATTTACAAACGCCCCTGCAACTTTTTCCGATTTCTCTTTCCTCCTTACCGTCTTCGAGGAGAAGACGGGAGGAAATTCCGACGAAGCACGCGTTGCCTCGGAGGAAGTGGAATTCATCGAGCTCTCTTTGACTGGCTGAGAAGAAGCGGTTCGGAGAGAACATGGAAAATGGACGCGGTGTCCTCTGACCAGTGTTGGGTAGTAACGCGTTAGTAACGCCGTTACGTAACGCCGTTACTTTTTTCAGTAACTAATAACGTAACGCGTTGTTTTTTAAAATTCAGTAACTCCGTTAACGTTACCATACGCTGCGTTACTCCGTTCCTTTTGGATAAAAAAAGAGGGTTTGGTTGTACAACGGCACACAGTTCCAATAACATAGTGATCAATAAAGTTTAATTGAATTGAAAAACAAAGCATTTGTCGCATTTGTCCCACACATAATCAAACACGCACCATGAAGAGGACTGGACAGGTCAGGGGCGGGCACGGTATGATGGCGAGCGAGAAGGGGAAGATAAGTTTCTACTTTGCTTTTACTTTCTGCTTTTAAGCCACTTTAATTTTTTGCAGTTTGTTTTTGAATACCAAATAAGAAAGATAGGCTTGCAGTTTATAGCCTATGGAAGACTTTATGGCCTGACTGAAATAAATAGGCATTGAAAAAATACTTTGGTGTTTGTGTCAAGGTTTGTGTTGGTGCACAACGGATCATATTGCTTGGATGATTAGATCCAGTGATATGGATGCAAATGAATTGAAACAGTTGTTTTAATCAACAGTCCTGTATTACTCAGTATCAGTACAGAACTGAAATGACGGCTAGAGGGGAACTCAATCAATCAACCTTTATTTAATGGGGACATTGGAAAAACGTTGTACAGTAACTAAAAAGTTACTTTCTCAGTAACGCATTACTTTTTGGTTTAAGTAACTGAGTTACTAACTGAGTTACTTTTTTACAAAGTAACTAGTAACTGTAACTAGTTACTATTTTTCAGTAACTAGCACAACACTGCCTCTGACAAACGTGGCCATAATAAACCGGAGAAGGTCCCATGGAGGTTTGGCTCTAGAGCATCGTGATATTTTATATCAAATAATCCTGCTTATTCATTCTGGGACTATAGCTGTACTGAGTACAAATGATCAATACTATGTTGATGGGTCCAAGCCCAGTGGCTGCAAACTGACTTTGTGCCACCTCAGACCCAAGTTGAGCATTGAATTGTGATGTTTTAACAACTTATTAGCTCTCTCTAGAGATGTGACTGTTTTAGCCTGTGTTCTGCTCCTCACTATCTCCAACCGTCCCTGGAGGAGGGGATCCCTCACTGAATTGCTCCTCCCGAGGTTTCTTCACAATTTTTTCTCCCTTGTGAGTTTTTCTGGGAGTTTTTCCTCGTCTTCCTTGAGGGTTTAGTTGGTTGAGGGGCAGTTCTATGGGCGTATGTGAAGCCCTTTGTGACATTGCTTGTAAAAAGGGCTATACACATAAATGTTGATTTAATTTGATTTGAACAGGCCTCATTCTAAATTCAGATGAAGGATTCTGCAAAAAAAAAACAACTACTGAATGCTATATTGGCACAAGGAATAGATTGAGGGACAAGTGATTCCTATCCCAGAGTTAACCTGAGGATTTATTGACGGAATAATTCAGTAAATGGCCACAGAGCAGCTTCAGATGTGGC
The DNA here is from genome assembly GCA_030340665.1 of Neosalanx taihuensis. NCBI lineage: Eukaryota > Metazoa > Chordata > Actinopteri > Osmeriformes > Salangidae > Neosalanx > Neosalanx taihuensis. Next base: position 491,422 of record CM059307.1, read on the forward strand.
TTCTGGCCCATGAGCTTGATGGGGTTTGAAGTGGAGATGAAGAAAGAGAGAGACGAACAGTACGCTCTGGTCTCTCTCTCTCTTTTCACATACACTTGCATAGATCCCTCTCTCTCTTGCTCCCCCCCCTCTCTCTCTCTCTCTTCCTCTCCCTCTCTCTCTCTCTCTCTCTCTCTCTCCCTTTCTCTCTCTCTCTCTCTCCTCTCTCCTCCTCTCTCTCTCTCTCTCTCTCTCTCTCTTTCCTCTCTCTCTCTCTCTCTCTCTCTCTCTCTTCCTCTCTCTCCTCTCTCTCTCTCTCTCTCCTCTCTCTCTCTCTTCCTCTCTCTCTCTCTTTCTCTCTCTCTCTCTCTCTCTCTCTCTCTCTCTCCCTCTCTCCCTCTCTCTCTCTCGTCCTCTCTCTCTCTCTCTCTCTCTCTCTCTATCTCTCTCTCTCTCTCTCTCTCTTTGATCAATTCAAATCCGTTAGGGATCTCTTGGGTACGGTTGGCTACCACAGCACAGCATCACAGCATAGGAACCTTCTCTTTTAATCTCCCTCTCCATCCATTCCCTTCCCTTCCTCTCTTTTTATAACTCACCCCTGTACTCCGGGCTCCAGATCTCAGTTGAGCAATCTCCTTGAAAAGGTCAAGGGATTGAGAGTTAAGTCTAGCTGCCAGTAGAGGACTTGAGAGTGAAAGGGAAATGAAGACATCCCATAGTACTCTGCCCACTGTGCGTGCATGCGCGTGCGCGCGTGCAAAAACACAAACCCCGCCCACCTCCGCAGTCATTTGGCTCCAATTGGTTTGGATGAACGGCAAGGAGCAAAAGTTGAACCGAGAGAGGGCGGGGGGGGTGGGGTGGGGGTGGGGGGGAGTCTGGGCGTCTGCAGGGCGCGTGTCCGAGCTGCCGTGTCCAATCCTGTCTCCGCCACGACCGCACAAACCAGCGTGGGGGGGAGAGGGGGGGGGGGGAGCCAGCCAGGAGCGAGCAACCACTCCTGGAGCGGCCGTATCCAAGAGACCGTCATCACCCCCCGCATGTTTCATCCACATCAAGGTTTGGTCCAACCGCACATGAAACATGGCCCCTACCCCCCCCCCCCCACACCCCCCACCCCCCTTTCACCCTCACACTGTAAAAACGCCCCGGGCCATGTTATATGAATTATTAAACCTGCTGGAGCGCTGAACATGAAAGGAATATTCAGATTGTTCTATCTAGTCTGTTTGGCTCGGCAGCACTCTACCTTTCTGTCCTGATCTGTATTCAGGGCTGACGCTGGACTTGGAAGGGGGGGCTTCCACAAACGTGACCGGCACGCTGAAACAGACTGTCCCACAGAGGAGGCTCTGTTACCCCCCCCCGGACCCCTGCTGGGTTGCCAGCAGGGGACACACACACACACACACAAGACAATTACACACCCAGACGCACACACACACACACACACCAGACTACGGATGGATGTGAGCTTGAACCAGTCTACCTGTAGGAGAGGGAGATAGTTTGAGGAGGAGTTCTAAAGATCCAAAGTGCCAAAGAGGTATATTTGTCACACACACCCAGTAGAATAACACATCTGCATTATTGGTAGCCTACAAACAATATTAAATATTAAAGAACAAACACAAAATAAATCATATTTTCTAATATAATATCATGTACTATAAAGATCCTAATAGGAAACACTTGGTGTCAACCATAATTTTAAAATGTTTACATCAGAAAATATATATATTTGAAGGCCTGAATTGGCTTGTGATTGAGGTTTCTTGCTCTTCATACCTGAGTTAGTATGATGCTTTGAGGCGCAACAGTACAAAACTCGCTGAACACAGTTCAGTGTCTCAATAAGGTCGCAGGTGCATTGCAGGAGCGTCCTCTAGTGTCAAAAGATGAGAATGACAGGCAAAGCTCAGATTAAAGCAGGCCTTTAATAAAGAACACCTTAGCGCCACGGGTCTGTGGACGTGTGGTCAGAAATGGCGGAGAGGAATGGTGGCTTGATAAAGTGGCTCTGTGTGTCGGGCATTTTGGCGTAACCCAGAGACGTGTTGTTTTATATACGGTTCCGGCATGGCCTATCTAATGTACCACGTTACGGAATATGCAACATCTTCAACACTGGAGTGGCTTAGATTGACATCTGAGACATTTACAAGGTTGTCAGTGTTGAACTGGGTCCATAGGCCGGGCATCAGACATTAATATCAAAGCTAACTGGCATATCTTCTGTTACCCCCAACAGAACAGCAAAATAGTTTGATCAACAGTTAATAGACGAACTCAGTAATGCCATAGGTTATCGGCTGTTTAGAATACAACGCTAAATATGCCACACTATTTAGATGATTTTACAAACACTGGATTAATTTAGTGTACTGTATAGTGAGCAAAGAAGATTAGATTAGATTCAACTTTATTGTCATTACACAGGTACAAGTACAGGGTAACGAAATACAGTTAGTAATATAGAAATCACCAACGGACTGCATACGGACATATATTTTGTATTTTAAGAAGAACATGTCACTTAATTGCCCTTTTTTTCCTAATTAGATCGTATACAGTTCAGTTGACGTTAATTATGGGGTCTGTTATTGTGGGAAATCACGTGACAAAGGATGCGACACCACGTGGTCAAATTCCTCCCGCACTGACGTCACGGCGTTAATAGAAATATCATTGGTCAATTGTGCAAAGAACCCGCCCATATTGGCACGTGACACGTCTGGTATATAAACGGTCAGATTCGCGCGGTCGGCGCAGCCCAAGTTTTTTTTGAGGGAAAATGTTTCGTCTCGGCTCAAAGTCTTTCTCCAGGATCGCTTTCAACTCCTTTTTATCCACTGTGCCGCGGGAAGAATTACATTTTATTAGACAATACAATAAAAACTGGTCTTGTATTGGCTGATTTTTGCACATTTTTTATTAACTGCACGAAAATGCCGAGGTCAAAGAAGAGGACCACCCGGGGTAAGCCGAAACCGCCTAGCAGCTGGTTTGTTATGGCCGCTCCCAACTGGGAAATGTAGTTCTTAAGGTGTGACGTTTCTTTGGCGTTCAACCACTGGTCAACGCGAAAAGAACTACAAAACGCAGTGCGTCATGGCCTATAAATCTCCTCTTCTCAAGACTAAAGGCTAGCAGATAAGCGAGCCAGCGATATGATACTGTTGAGACAAAGGACTGTAATCTTGTCATATTAAAACAAGAACAGCCTTAAATTATATATTATAGTTTATAACAAGCCGCATGGCTGAGCAGATGCGAAATAAGACGTGTCGGAAAGACGTCGGGTCGAGTCTAACCGGCTAAAATCCAGATATGTTCTGAAAACACGTCCCTTTCTCCCAGACAAGAGGCTGTTTCCCCCCCCCTAACATGACCATGGAAGCCATGCAGGATCTTATGGGGACAGCGACCCATTATAACTCAGCGACCGTTATTATAATAGATCCATGACAGCGACACGTGCCTCAAGGTTTAAGGTTGGCTGACTACCTCACTGCTTATGTAACCGTCTCGCTTGCGGCATCTTTCCCACCGGTTAAATAAGATAAGATAAGAAAATCCTTTATTTGTCCTCCAGAGGGAACATGTCGGCTCCCATTTCTAAGATGGGGTGATTTATTGTACCCATTATTCTAGATCAATCAGTCAATCGCTATTGATTGTAGTTAATCGCCAGTTTGCTTGTTTATTTATTATTTTATTATTATTATTATGTATTAATATTATTTGGTAGACTAAACATAGGCAGCTCAAATAATATAATTATTGGAGTTGTAGTAAGTCAACCCTGCAGATAACTGTGTGGTTCTCCATGGCAACGAGTGGCAGAAAACAGGAAATGCGTCATCAGCTGTTGTATAAACAAACACGTTTGTTTTCATTGTGCCTGGCTTGTGATCCTTTGAGTAATAACAAACTGGAAAACATTACCTGTCATTGTATCTCTGGAGAAAGGAGACCTTTACAGATGTTTAACATCGTCACCAGAATGGCAGGTTGTCCTTTAAACGGAAACAAACGATACAAAACTAGAGTCTGGGGTTTACATTTACATGTATTCATTTAGCAGACGCTTTTATCCAAAGCGACTTACAAGAGGGTTCATAACTATCCAGGGCACCTATCTGGACATGACAGAAGATGCAAACATATAGTCATTTTATATGGAGTCATTTAGCAGACGCTTTTATCCAAAGTGACTTACAGTAAGTACAGGGACATTCTCCCTGAGGCAAGTAGGGTGAAGTGCCTTGCCCAAGGACACAACATCACATAGCCACAGCTGGGGTTCGATCTCACAACGTTCCAATCATGAGGCCAACGCCTTAACCCGCTGAGCTATCTGACCCCCCCCAAACGTTATTTAGTGGGAGTCTAGTGTGACCTGATAATGTTAGCGATGAAACGTGAGGCAATGGAGTGTGTCTGTCTGTGTGTGTGTATTCCAGGGGGCCAGCATGGTGCTGTGCAGTCGTTCAGTGATGAGGATGCCTCCATTGAGACCCTCAGCCACTGCAGCACCTGCAGCGATGTCATGAGCGTGGCAGACGAAGGTGAGGGAGCGTGCACGTGTGTGTGTGTGCAAGCGCACGTGAGTGCTGGTCACCAGGCAGGAAACACCCAGGCCACAGTCCAAGCTTTTTACATGGCAATATTTAATGAACAACACTTGTCTGAGTCACTCTCCACCAAGCTCAAAGTCTAAATGTGAAAAAATACATATATAAATATATATTTTACTGCTTATTTTGTACACTTGTTTTTTTTAGCAGACACTTTTATCCAAAGCGAAATAATGATGATAATTATCTTGATCCGAAAAGGCAAATCCTCAAACGCGTGGTCTGGTTAGAGTGGAAGGGAGGCCAGTCTCTGCAGAGCTGTGTCTCACTGTGCTGTCTCTGCTGCTGTCTCTGCTGCTGTCTCACTGTGCTGTCTTTGCTGCTGTCTCTGCTGCTGTCTCACTGTGCTGTCTCTGCTGCTGTCACTGTGCTGTCTCACTGTGCTGTCTCACTGTGCTGTCTTTGCTGCTGTCTCACTGTGCTGTCTCTGCTGCTGTCTCACTGTGCTGTCTTTGCTGCTGTCTCTGCTGCTGTCTCACTGTGCTGTCTCACTGTGCTGTCTTTGCTGCTGTCTCTGCTGCTGTCTCACTGTGCTGTCTCTGCTGCTGTCTCACTGTGCTGTCTCACTGTGCTGTCTCACTGTGCTGTCTCACTGTGCTGTCTCTGCTGCTGTCTCACTGTGCTGTCTTTGCTGCTGTCTCTGCTGCTGTCTCACTGCTGCTGTCTCACTGTGCTGTCTCACTGTGCTGTCTCACTGTGCTGTCTCACTGTGCTGTCTCTGCTGCTGTCTCACTGCTGCTGTCTCTGCTGCTGTCTCACTGCTGCTGTCTCACTGTGCTGTCTCACTGTGCTGTCTCACTGTGCTGTCTCACTGTGCTGTCTCTGCTGCTGTCTCACTGTGCGGTCTCACTGTGCTGTCTCACTGTGCTGTCTCTGCTGCTGTCTCACTGTGCTGTCTTTGCTGCTGTCTCTGCTGCTGTCTCACTGCTGCTGTCTCACTGTGCTGTCTCACTGTGCTGTCTCACTGTGCTGTCTCTGCTGCTGTCTCACTGTGCGGTCTCACTGTGCTGTGTCTGCCCCTGTCAGTAGGGGAGGCGAGGGAAGACAGCGCCCAGGAGGATTTCCAGTACAAGCTGAAGGGCTTCATCGACAGCACAGTGGACAAGAGGTCAGTAGGGGCTCGGACCAGGAGGATATCACCTGGCTGAATGTTGTTAGAATCTGCCTTATTGCCTGCTTGTGTTTAAACCCCTTGGATGATGTACGAACCCCCCACCCCCCCTCCCTCCCTCCAGTGCCAAGACCAGACAGGGAGCCCTGGACGGCCTGAAGAGCGCCATGGCAACCAGGCTCCTGTACGAGTTCATCCTGGAGCGCAGGATGACGGTGACGGACAGCATCGAGCGCTGCCTGAAGAAAGGTAACGCCCCGCCCATCCTCCCTCCCTCCACCAGAGAGCCTCCTGGGCCTCATGCTGACTCCTCCCTCTCTCCTCCAGGTAAGGGGGAGGAGCAGCGAGCGGCCGCCTCCCTGGCCTGCCTGCTCTGCATCCAGCTGGGCTCCGGCATCGAGAGCGAGGAGGTGTTCAAGAGCCTCAAGCCCATCTTCAAGAACATCCTGTCGGACGGAGCGGCCAACATCCAGGCCAGACAAGCCGTGAGTTCCTGGAGGCCTAGGCTCCCTCTCAGGGACGGGGGGGGGACGGGGGGGGGGGGGGGGGGGGGGTCCACTGACTGACTGGTGACCGTTCTTCTCTTTTCCCACTGCAGGTTGCTACCAGTTTGGGCTTGTGCACTCTAGTGGCAGAAGATGATATTCTGGTGAGTCTTTGGGGGGATAATGTGGAGGATTTCAGTTGGAATGTGTTCACTACAGTACACCACACTTTTTTTGCCAGCTTGTTGCTGGGAAGACCTTCCATCAGAAGCTACACTGACCCTTCTCAGTCATTTCACATCCAGGGATATTCTGATTACTAGCCTGACACTCTCACCGCTCAGCCACCTGACTCCCACACAGCATCGCTCCTCCCAGAGCGCCTCCCCTCCTCCAGAGCCCCTCCCCCTCTGACCCTGTCCCTCCCCCAGGATGTGTACGCCACCATGCAGGGCTTCGAGAGCCTGTTCACCCGCTCGTACAGCCGGGAGGACGGCAGCAGGCCGGCCCTGAACCCCCAGACCTCCCTCCTCCACACCAACGCCCTCCTCTCCTGGAGCCTGCTGCTCACCATCTGCTCTGCCAGCCAGCTCCGGGACATCATAGACAGGTAGGAGCTCCACCCCATCACCTGTCTGCACACAGCTGTACTGCAGCCATCACCAAGCTGCCTGTAGGAGTGTGTGTGTGTGTGTGTGTGTGAGATCTAGCTGTGTCTTGTTGATGGTGCTGGTTCTGACTGCGTGGTTCTGGCTGTGTTCTGTGTGTGGTCTCGGTCAGACACCTGCCCAAACTGCCTCGCCTGCTGGAGAGTGAAGACGTCAACATGAGGATCGCTGCTGGAGAGACCATCGCCCTGCTGTTTGAGCTGGCCAGAGACATGGACCCTGTACGTCTGACTCACACACACACACACACACACACACACAGGACTGATGGCTTTTGTCTATGTTATCTGTTTGTACTTGATTATGACTGTGTGTGTGTGTTTGTCAGGAGTTTGAAAGTGACCAATGGGAGCCTCTGTGTGTGAAGCTGGGCGCCCTGGCAACAGACTGCAACAAGCACCGCGCCAAGACAGACAAGAGGAAGCAGAGGTCTGTGTTCCGGGACGTTCTGAAGGCTGTGGAGGTGAGCTGACCAGGGGAACACAGAAAGTTTTTTTTTTTTTTTTCGTGGTCATTTGTGCCTTAACTAACCCCCCCCCCCCCCCCCCCCCCCCCCGCTTCTGCAGGAAGGAACGTTCCAGAACGAGAGCATCCGGTTTGGGACCGAGCGCATGACCATCGACAGCTGGGTGAAGAAGAGGACCTACGACGCCTTCAGGGAGTTTGTTGGATCTGGGATGAACTACCACCTCCAGGTGAGAGGCATGACCGCAACATGACCGCAGTACGACCACAACATGACCACAACATGACTGCAGCACAACCACAACCTGAACTACCACCTCCAGGTGAGGGTAGAATCACAGGATATTCTTCTCACGTCATGTTTTCACTGTAACTCTCTTAACGGCTGGCTGATCCTGCCTGGTCTGTCCCTCTGACGCTGCGTCTCGTTCTCCAGGCCAACGAGTTCATCCGTGACGTGTTTGAGCTGGGGCCTCCCATGCTGGTGGACCAGGCCACTCTGAAGGCCATGAAGATCTCCCGCTTCCAGAGGGTGAGGGGAACACTTCCAAGCGGTTACACCGCCGTGTCGTTTGCGAAAGCGTCCTGTCCCGTTACGTCGAATGAGACGACTCGTTCTTTTTTACGCGTGACCCCATCGAAAACGAGGTCCGTTTCCCATGTGTACCTGGGTGATCTGCCCCCCCCCCCGGTCTAACCTAACCACACCTGTCTGTCTTCCAGCACCTCTACAATGCGGCAGCATTCAAGGCTCGCACCAAAGCCAGGAGCAAGTTCAGGGACAAGAGGTCCGACGTCGGAGAGTTCTAAATTCCCTCCTGTTGTCCATTCCCATTGTAACAAACATTTTTTTTAATTGTCTTTCTTTTATTTGTTACTAATTGTTTGTGTAAATATTGGTGATCATGTATTTGCTTCCTAAATATCTAATTTATCCCTTTAACATTCTTGTATTGTTTCAATGTTGTAACAGTGATATACTAAGTCAACTTGACTGTTTGGTATAGTTAGCAACGGTGTAACGTGACTCTGGTGACTATCTCACACTGATAAATCATGCTGATCTATATGTAAATATAAGTTAACACTAGTTGACCATTGGAGTTTTTTCCTTGTACCCTCTGCTTGGTGGCGTTTAGTTACAGTAACGAACTTGATGTGAGAAAACTGAATAAACGAACGAACGATGTGATGTTGGAGTCTTGAACTTGTCTGCAGTACATCCTGAACAGCTGGTTTACTGACATGCAGATCACATGTCTAGATTAGTGCAAAACAGGCAGCTAAGCGGAACAGGGTATATGCAAGGTATTGAAAGTGATTTGTAAGTACAGATTTATTGTACAAAACTCAACAGTATTTTTTAACAGTTGGCAGTATTTACAGTGTTGTATGTACAGTAGGGCTGCAGCTATCGATTAATCGGATAAGTACTTTATTTTCAAGAAACGGCCAATAAAGCTATAAACATTACTCAAATCACTTATCACATTTATTAACAATTGCATAACCAACAATAAATTGGGGTACTGAAATGAATACAATCACTGACCAGTTGTCAAATAATATATAATATATAAATGTTTACGCACACCACAAAAGGCACTTTCAAAGGCAGCTGTTTCTTGTAGCCTTAACATTTATTTTGGGATGAACCTGAGTTTTCAGCTGAGCTTTATTGGCCGTTTCTTGAAAATAAAGTACATTAGTCCGATTAATCGATAGCTGCAGCCCTACTGTACAGATAATGCAAAATGGTACAGGTGGTGCAAAATGATTGACCAGAGTGGACAATGTTGAGCATCGATTGTTTTGGTAGCCATGACATAACACAGTAAAGTGGTACAGTGTAAAGTTGTAGTTACACTGGGCCCCTCCCCTGTGTATATCCAGGGGAAAATAGGCAGCTGTGCAGAAGAATCTCCTTCTAATGATCGTTAGGGTTTCCCAGAAGGCCTGTCTCCATGACTTCAGGTTAATAGAGCAGTGATGAGCGTGCAGTAGCTGTGAGCTCTTCATTACCGCGCAGCATGTTCAGCGGTCCTCCCTGGTCCCCTCCAGAGGGCGCTGTAGTGACGCTCAGCCTGTATCTGTCCTCCATCTCCCGGCCCTCTGGGAAGCTGGTGGACCAGCTCTGCGTCTGAGCAGGAGGCAAGGGGCGCTAAACCTGGCGCTAAAGCCATGACATGACGCTGGACTAGAGACACTCGATGCAATCTCTGCTACTTAATAAACACCACAAGTGGCAAAACAGCGCTAAGCCATATCATTTTTTTTTAATGAAAAACAAACAGCGTACCATATTAAATATGAGCTGCAGACATCTGCAATAAACACCCAAGGATGAGAACATAATCACAATTAAATAGCACATAAATATAATGCAATGTGGGTTTACAGTGTTTTAAGGGTTTCTTTATACACAAAGTGGGATGAACAGTGTATGAAATCAAGCCAAGTGAGTTCCTTGGCATTTCTACTGGGTGCATGACTGGCATTGTTTTAACGTAGGTCGCAGAGGACGACCCCTTCTAGAAGGAATGGAACTTAACTCTGACTAGCGGTTCCTCTGATGTGTAACCTCCACAACAGTAACATTTACATGAAAGATCATTTTGTAAGCATCATGAAGGTTTAGCCTTGATGAACTCCTCTATGAAACGCTGGTCTTTAATTCCTAAATGTTCATACTACCTAGACCACAATAGTGCACTTGAACAGAGGCATCCTTCTGTCTCATGGACATGCAGCATTTGGCTTCTCCACCCCTCTTCAACATCTTCCCTTGAACCTTAACGTTGACAGTTTATATAGTATATTCTTGACTGTAACCGTGGTTTGAACATTGGCAACTTGGGAGTTCCTTCAGACGAGATGAAAAAACACGGATTTCTTTCCAGGCGTGCTGAGACGATGGCAGAGCGCGTCCTCACCACAGGTGTGTCTCTCTGATCTCTGCAATCACCTGGCTGGCCTTCTGCAGAGCCTACAGACACAACAGAGGGCGTGGTCAGCTGGTACCATGGCAACACGTTTCCTCACCCTGAGCCCGTCGTCGTTCATCATACGCCCAAACGGGGGAATTTGAATCGTATTGGCGCAAGTTCGAAGGTCCGAATGCTGATTGGTCGTGGTGAGACGAGGGGGGGGGCGTTCCCATACCTGCAGCATGTCTGCAGCCTCCTTGCGTCTCTGGGCCATATCCTCCGACTCCGTCAGCAGGTCGTCGAGGAGGCCGGACTTGTAAAGCTGACCAACCAGCTCGCTCTGGAGGCTGTCCTTCACGTGGTTCACCAGGAAGTGCATCACTGCCTTAGGAACGCTAGCGGACAGGAAGATGAAAGGGATGAAAGGATGGAGAGAACAGAGAGGCATCATCATCCCTGAGGTAGAAGAAGATCTAAATGGTTTGGGGAGAGGAGGAGGGGGGGGGTAGAAGAGATGACGCGATCGACGAAGAGCAGGAAGTCAGGCGGGCGGCGGGCGGATGAGGAAGGGGGGAGCGATCGGGTTCACCTGTCTTGGATGTTCTTGCGAACGATGAGAAAGTACGACTTGATGAGGCGCTCGATGACCTCGCAGTCCCGCTGTTCCCTCGACGACAGCTTCCTGGCAACAGGGACCGGCTGGGGAGGGGGGGGGGGGGGGGAGTGAGAGACAGCACCAGAGGACTCAACAGCATCACGTCCTTCTGAACCGGACAGAAATCCTCCATCTTGGCTCCATCTTACCACATCCAGCAGGTTAACGGCTCCTTTCAAGGGGCTTCCCGGTCCGGAGGAGGGGGCCTCGTCTCCCTTCTTCAGCATGCCTCTCCAGTTCCCTGTCCCCTCCCCTTCTGCTGGGGGGGCAGCAGATGATGGTGCCTGGGGGGGGGGAGGGGGATGGGGGAGCACAGAGCTTGGAATGACGATATCTCCAGGCTAGCACGACTGTTAGCCCTGTTGGCCCTTTGGCTGGGATGATCGCCCACAGCCAGCGTGATTCGAGCCAAGCTGAACAACACAGCAACAGACACCTCAACCTCCTCTGGAAAGTGAGAGCTGAGCTGAGGGTTAATACAGGATTACAGCAGAGGAGAGCCGGGCAGGAGGGTAGCTCATAAGACACAGCATCGACCTAAATGTTGACTTACAAGGTGCATGATGGTCAGCGATCTCAACTGCTCAACACGTCTTCAAACCAAAGCGGACATGCACACACACATACATACAGTACAAATCTCCCATTAGCATAATAATCACTACCAGATGCTCCTACACAGGGATCTGAACAGTGTTTTGAGGTTAGACACTGATTAGAACAAGGACCATGCCAGCATCCATGCCCAAGCCCAGACACAGCCAGCCAACCAGGGGTGGAGCCCACCTTGGCACCCTCCGCTTCCCCAGGGCCAGGGGGGTCGACAGGGAGGGGGGACTGGCCCGGATGACCTTTAGCAGACTAGGAAGAGGAAACGAGAGAGAGAGAGAACTAAGGGGGAGGTGAAGAGCAGAGAGAGTGGCAGGGAGGTTTATCCAGTGAGTGTGAAGGTATAGGAGGGTATAGGAGATGAGAGGGGGGAAATGCAGAACATCAAAGACTTGATCCAGGCTGGGTTCCACACGGTACGGTAGCGGGGGAGGGGGGAGTGTTTACCTTGTCCCTGGGAACTGAGGCGGGCATTTCTCTCATCCTGTTCCTCCGGGCCTCCTACAACACAGTATCCATGAATGAGACTGGGTGGAAAAAGTGTCACAACCTTGTACAGGCATTTATACAGTATACTGTATGTTTCATTGAATGAACAGAGAGCCAGTGAGTCACCTCTATGTTGTTGTTCATCACTCCACACGCATCAGCGAAGTCCGGGTGCTTGGTGTTGATGTAAGCTAACTCTATGGCAACCAGGTTGTGAACCTAGAACCAGACGGCCACAGACAGTCAGACAGTCAGTCAGACAGACAGACAGACAGACAGACAGGAGGCTGGATGGGGGGGATGGTCCTGTACCAGGCCAGCCTCACCATCTCGTTGGTGACAGGAAGTCTCTTCCTCAGGAGTGATGTCACCACCTCCACGATGGCATCGTGAAGCTTAGGGAACCTCAGCAGCTCCTGAGAATCACACACACAACACATTACACACACACACACACAGAAGGTAAACGGTCAGGAGTTGTTTATGTGTGTGTATACTGTACATGTGTGTGTGCGCATGTACAGTATGGACGTACACCTGTGGGTATATGTATGTGTACCTGTGTGTGTGTGTGTGTGTGTTCGTGTATGTACACCTGTGTGTGTGTGTACCTGTGTGTGTGTGTGTGTGTTTGTACACCTGTGTGTGTGTGTACCTGTGTGTGTACCTGGGTGTGTGTGTGTGTGTGTACCTGTGTGTGTACACTGGTGTGTGTGTACCTGCGTGCTGTAGTTGCTGCAGTGCTGGATGATCCTCTGCATCTCCTCGTGGACCAGCTCCACACAGCGCAGGCTGGGCTCCTCCAGGCGCTTCACCTGCTTCTTCACCAGCAGCTCGAAGGACACCTCCGGCACGAACAGGGAGGGCCGGGGCCCCTGGGGGACCACACAAGAGGGACACACGTTCCGTTCACCCTCCCTGTCTGAGCCTGGTTTCCTGGGAGGTCCCCTGGGGCCGGTCGACCCCCCCCCCACCCCCCACCCCCCCTGGGCAGGACTAACCGTGGCGTTCCGGATGGCGGTCAGGATGTCGAGGGTATTCAGCCCCCCCAGTGGGTCCACGGACTCCAGCGTCCGGCCAAACGTCTCGTGGAAGATGTAGCAGATCCTGGCTCCACCGCACCTGAAGCACGGAGAAGAGCATCGGGTTAGACTGCAGGACTGTGACGGAACACAGAGCCCAAAATCACTCTCATGACTGGACCATAGAGAGATTCAGATAGCAAATAACTAGTGAATAGTTACATTTACATTTAGCAGACGCTTACAGTAAGTACAGGAACATTCTCCCCTGAGGCAAGTAGGGTGAAGTGCCTTGCCCAAGAACACAACATCACATAGCCACAGCCGGGAATCAAACTCACAACCTTTCGATCATGAGCCCAACGCCTTAACCGCTGAGCCACCTGACTCCTAGTTGACGTTTATTGGATTAACTCTGCAAGGCTGAATGACAAATAAACCACATCTACTACTGTTAAACGTGGCTACAATTGGCTCGTGTCGTCGTCCACAGCGACCGGCCGACGGCGGTCCTACCCGCTACTCACAGCTCGGCGGTCTCGATGTACTTGGCGGTGCCCTCGATGGTGTTGCAGTATTCGGCGGCGAACTTGGTGATGAGCTGGAGGAGCGTGGCGCTCTGGTCCTCCACGGGTTCACCGTAGCTGTTGAGCAGGGACTGGTACTGGGCTGCCAGCACGTTGATGCGGGTCTTCAGCTCCGGGAGGCAGTCCCGGATGTGGTGCATCAGCAACCTGCACCAAGGATCACCCAGTTAGGTGGGTCGGGGTGGGGGTCACCTGATTGAAGAGGTGCGTCCGTGTGAGGGAGACCTGTTGAGGGTCCTGGCCAGGTATTTGGTCCCGTTTCGGTTGGCCAGGGAGGGATACTTCTTCTGCAGGAAGGCGTGTTCGTCTCGGATGGCGTCGGCGACCGTTTTCTTGTTGTTGATGTCCAGCTGGCTCCTGGGACACACAGGGACGAAGACGAGAGACTGAGAGGGACGGTTGACGCCATGGTGTGTGTGTTTGTGTGTGTGAGAGAGGAAAAACGCTTCATTGTCAAGGCCTGGTTCTGTGCGTACCGATTTACCACGCCGATGAGGCCCAGTTTGACCGGGATGACGCGGCCCATCAGAACATCCATGGCATCGGTCCCAGCGTCCATCAGGTCCAGCTTAGTCACCACGGCCAGGGTTCTCCTACCTAGACATAGAGAGAGAGAACAGATCTTAAGGGGAACAGAGGTCTGGGCCACAGACACACAGATACTGCAGCAGTGTTGGTACCATCAAGGTCGACCTCGCGGGCCACCTTCAGGGCCTCGGAGGTGGCCATGTCCGTGTTGGCAGCGGTGACGGCCAGGATGATGGAGTTTGGGTTGGAGATGTGCTTCACGATGAGGTCTTTGATCTGAAGCTCGATGTCATTGGGCTGGTCCCCTACTGGCACCTGGGGGAGGAGAACACAAGGAAGCAAGGGAGTCAGGCGGCTGACCGGTTAGGGAATCGGGCTGGTAATCAGAAGGTTGCGAGTTCGAATCCCGGCCGTGCCAACATGACGTTGTGTCCTTGGGCAAGGCACTTCACCCTACTTGCCTCAGGGGGAATGTCCCTGTACTTGCTGTAGATCGCTCTGGATAAGAGTGTCTGCTAAATGACTAAATGGAAATAAAGCAAGGTTCTCTTCAGTCTTTATGACAGCACCCCCCTGATTTCTGGCAGCGTTACCTTGGTGATACCTGGCAGGTCCACCAGCGTGAGGTTGACCACATGAGGGGAGAATATCTTCAGGTGGATGGGCTCATCGCTGATCCCCTGCAGAATACAGAGGCACAGGCTGAATCTTTATCTCTACTTAGTTTCATTATAGAAGGTGACAATTCATCTGACCGGATTATTCCAAATCCTGGATGGATGATCCCCTTCAATTGGGATTAGACGGGTGTTTAGGTTTACAAATAGGTTTAGTCAGGTACTGAGCAGTCAATACAGTGAAACATCTGAGTCTAATCTTCTCACCTTGTTACTCCCTGAGATTCTCTCTGTTTCGTTTTCGATCTCTTGCCGGATTTCATCAAAGTCTGTGTATATCTACAAATAGAAACTAAAAATTACTTTGGAATGTTCTGGAACACAAGCACATTATGCAAAACCTTAATTAGTATTAAACTGGAATAAATGTATGTTTTGACATCTTTACATTTGACAGTCATACCTTGTTTTTGGTGTGTAAGAATTTCCCCCATTCTTCCCCCTCTGTGCCTGCAGATGACAGTGGGGTTCATCATCTATTTCATTTATAATTCAGTTATAGGGGGCTAAAACAGAGGCTTTACCTGCTCCTCAAGGCTACTATGGTGACATTGTTACTGACAGTCATGCTGTCAGCCTATGGAAGAGCAGTAAGTGATTAGGCTTTAAGCCGGTGGTCCCCAACCCTGGTCCTCAGGACCCACTGTCCTGCATGTTTTTGATGTTTACCCATTCCAACACACCTGATTCAAATAAAGGGTCATTATCAGGCTTCTGCAGAGCTTCATAAGGACCTATTCATTTGAATCAGGTGTGTTGGAGCAGGGAAACATCTAAAACATACAGGACAGTGAAGCCCTGAGGACCAGGGTTGGGGATCACTGCTTTAAGCGCTCCATCTATGAGTTCTCTATTTCGCCTACCGTTCTCATCACTCTTCCTGGCATCTCCGGGGTCGACATGGACCAGCTGCAAGATCAGAGGTCGTCGGGTCACAACACCCGTCCCGCGTGGAAGCAGATCACGACCCACCAGACTTTCCAGTACCGAACTCTTCCCGCTGCTCTGGAGACAGAATGAACCGTCATCTTAAAGGAACCAAGTGTTCTCCACTCCATAATCAGTGCAGGACAGATGCAGCCTGATGATAATGCAGAATCACGCCGAACTGACGTGGGCACTGTCTGTTACATGATGTACCTGCCCTGGATAGCGGTAACCGTGCCAATGAAATAAATAAAATGCACTGAGAGTCTGTGGCTCCACAAATGAATAATCAAAGCAATGATTTCCAAATAAGACACATTAACACTTGCTTGTTTTATAATCGTTTTGAAACATATTAATGTATTGTGATGAGACTGCACCGATCGAGCCATGCAAATACCTAAATGACTCTGTGGTCTCTATTCGTCCATGCATGAAGATGTAGGAACACCGTAGATTTTGAATGTTATCCCCCTTATCGAGCTTTGATTACCTGGGTGCCCACGACCGCGATCTGCGGCAGCTGAATGATGTCCGCTCCCACTGTGTTGAACACATCTTGAAGCTTGTTTATAACGGGGATCAGGGCCTCCATGTTCAAGCAGACCAGAAAGGCTTTTTTCGTGAAATGTAATGATTAAAATGCGATGTTATGTCCTTCTGATTGTGGGCACTGTCATACAAAGTCATTCAATGTCCCGAAGACACCATTGAAAAAAGCCACTTCTGCGTGCAGGGTGAAATGAATTGAGATACTGGGACTTGTAGTTTATAAGATTCCAATCATTGTTACGACGATGGTGAAAAAGACTACATCTCGAAGGATCCAGCGTACGCGTCATTTTATAGGCATCATGGGAATTGTAGTTTACGAGCCTCCTAGCACTGAGCGTATGGAGTCATTAAATACTTCATATTTATATCTTACAGTAAATATTTTATTTTCCAACATTTGTAATCACACATCAGGTTTCAACACACACACACACACACACACAACTTGGTAAAAGTGCTGGTATTTCTTTTTTTAACAAGACAGCAAGGTCTGAGGCAGCATGAATGACGCCAGCTTGTCTATATTGCACATTATCAGAAGGCAAATCAGGCAACATTACAGAAACAAAACAAACGAGGTAACAGTCGATTATGGAGAAGTGGGCTGAATGCAATTTCGAGAAACTGTTTCATACATTCTGGATTGTTCTAAGAATAGAGAAGCATGACGATGTTCTTTACATGGAATTCCTCTGAGTTGAATAATACAATATTAGATTAATACAATCTTAAAGTGTTTGGCACTTTAGTGCCCTGTTGAATTAAAATATTCACAATACCATTCTCAATCCTGAATCCTGAGAATGGGAGCATCAATATGAAAGGCTCCGACTGACCGATGTAAACAAAAACAATGTCAAACTTAAGACGGACAAAACATGCATGGCTTTCAAAAGTCCAGATTGACAGAGTCAAACTTGAGCATTATTGCTTAAAAAGCCTCTTATTTGTACCGTGAAATCAGAGTTGTTTGTAGATATAATAATCATAACCACACACATTCCCTCAAAAAGTGATAATTTAACATCAATTCAAAGACAAAGAAAATGACACAAACGTGTAGGTCTTAAAGACGATTGGACAGGAGCAGACTCAGCTGATCTCTGATAGGCTGGCTGACCAGTCTGACTTCAATATCCAATCCTTTCTAGAAAACACAGTAGGGCCTCTGCGTTTGGGGGAGGCGGTGAGGGGGGCGATCGAAAGAGGGGGGCGGTGAGGGGGATGCGTACGGGCGGAGCATCGCCTCAGGAGCAGTCTGTGTACGTGGTCACCATGTTCCCTCTGCGCTGCGTCACCGTCCTGCAGTGAAGCTTAGCAGAACCCTGGAACCTGCTGTCCGTCCTGGCCGAGTGCCCGCCGAAGGAGAACATCTTCTCCAAGTCCTCGAACATGTCGTCAAACAGTCCTCCGCCACCGAAGCCCCCCTGGAGCGGCCTCTTGTGTCCGCCCTGCGAGGCCTCTTGGTGGGCATGGAACTGACTGTCAAAGTGCCTCTTGTGCTGGGAGTGCTGGTGATGCTGCTGCTGCTGTTGTTTTTGTTGGCCGAACACGTCAAAGTCCGCGAACATGTCGTCGAAGTTGAAGCTGAAGGGCTTGTGGTTAAAGTGCTGGCTCCCCCCTCCTCCTCCTCCTCCTCCTGCTGCTCCTGGCCAATCAGAAGGCCTGTGACCAACATGGTCATACTCCCTCCGCCTCTGATCGTCTGATAGCGTCTCATACGCTGAATGAGAAACAGAGAGATACACCATTAGCTTTCCTCTACATATGTGGAAAAGTGAGCATGCAGGTGGATGTAACTTCATGTTTTGTTCCCCTAGGAAACGACAAACCACAACCAGGTTTGGAACAACCGACCGGTTCTCAGGCTAGACTCACCTTCTGCTATCTCCCTGAACTTGGCCTCGGCCCCGGGGCTCTTATTCCGGTCCGGGTGGTGTTTCATGGCCAGCCGGTGGAAGGCCTTCTTGATCTGCCGCTGGGTCGCGTCTCTGGGCACCCCCAGGATGTCGTAGTAGTCCCGCTTGGCCAGGATGAACTCTGTGATCATCAGAATGCACACCGCCAGCAGCAACACTGACTGGGTTGAAGCCATATTGGAGTGCAGCTTCAGAAGGTCTCCGGTGCAGAAGAGAGTCTCTAACCAGGTTGGTAGTTTCTGATCCTGTAAAATACACAGCAGAGTCATGAAGTGGGACCTCAGCTATTTGGACGCCTGATGAAAGCGGTATTCATTTGGTGCGCATGCGCAAATGAATGCGTCATTGAAAATCATAAGAATTGTATTTTGCGTTTCAGTAATAATTAGGTCTACCTAACAATTATTTTAAAAGACTGAGATTACGTGTGCTCGTGAACTCAGAAGTAAAGATGTTTCAGCTAGCAAGTTAACTAGCTGGTTTACAGTAACGACATACAGTAGAAGGTTCAGATTACAGTCAAATAAAATATTAAAATAAAGCTGCCGTGTATATTATGCGGTCCATGACACTGTTAATATACTAGCCTTAGAACTTATCATATTTATATAAATTAAATCAGGATATTGACTTACTTGATGCAGAAGAGGCAACACCCTCGGGCAACTAACGTTAAGTAACGAAAGTATTCCAGCTGATGTCGAACTGTAACACCGTCAAACCTCAGAGGCCGCGTGCCAAAGCGCTTACACCACGAATCGCAACGCCATTGGTCGGTTTCTTCAGACACTGACTCCCAGCCCTGTGATTGGATAGTGCCGGGAGCACGTGGGAACCTCCACAGCCGAGCGCTCCGCTTATGAAAACCTTTCTGAGTTGCCAGGTTTGTTTTTTACTTAACCCTCGGAAGATGATTTCTCGGAAATATGTGTCGTAAAGTAAAAACACAGATGAACACTTTTGACTTCATTACCACAATAAAATAAAAAATCTTATAAAAACACACAAATGGACACCATACTATCTTTGGATATTATTTAGTTCATTTCACGGATACAAAGGGATTATTACATGTTTGGCAACCACGAGTACACACCAGGAAGTCGAGTGTTTTCCAAAATATGAAGTCTTAGCGTGTAAATGTCATGATCGTTATAACCAACATGCCCCGTTACTGTGCAGTAAAAGTTTGCAAAAGTCGCGGAGGGACTGCTTCGAAAGACAACCAGAGAATCAGCTTTTACCCGTAAGAATGCACCCGTTCAACGCCATGGTAGAGAAAAATACATTTACATGTATTCATTTAGCAGACGCTTTTATCCAAAGCGACTTACAAGAGAGAGCTTTTATATTTTAAATACAAAGCAATGCATGTCTAAAGAAAAGGCTCCGTATTCTTAGTTGGCACCGTGTTTACATAATCGATCCCCCCTGGTAGGTTCCCTCTGCAGGATAAAGCCAGACTGCAAAGGTGGGTGGACAACATGAGGAGAGACGAATGGACCCCCAGCCGACACCAGTACCTCTGCAGTGCGCACTTCACTGAAGACTCCTTCGATGTCAGGTGGGGGATCCGATACCTCAAACACACGGCAGTCCCCACCATCTTCCCATCCAGCAAAGGTGTAAGTCATTGCAGAGATCAATTAGGCATAACCTATCAAAGATTGCTTATATAGTCAGTATATTGATGAATGAATGATTAATTGTAAGATGCATGGCATTACCTAAATGACTAAAGCCCAAATGAAAGGTGGTGTCACCGTTATGTTGTTGGCATGCGGTGGTTGGTATCACATCTTTTCATCCTTAGGATGGGGAGGGAGGACCCTCTGTTCGGAAGAGCTCCAAGCCCAGGACGAGGCCTTGCATCTCTGAGATCCACCCCGTTAGACCAGACCCGCTGCCCAGTAAGAAACCAATCATCCTCAGAAGAACCAGACTAGCCAATGTATCAAATGACAACCTCAGTACTCCTGACACTGTTGTCCACCAGTCAGATGCCCCCACAGCTTCAGAAAGAAGGCTGTCCTCATGCCTTAGCGAGGCTGCCTTCGATGAAACGTTGCCCTCGGAGCCCCACGCAGAAGGGCTTGGCCGTTCCAGCCGGCTACCTGGAGACACAGAAGGGGCTCTGCCTTCGTCCTCCTCAGGTCTGTCTGGAGGTGTGGAGACCCAGCAGACAGACTCCACCACCGCTGAAGTGACTGTACTCCACTGTGAGTCCCTGGGCCCGCTGTCAGAGAGACAGCCCCTTCCAGCGTGTCCCCTGGTGGGACAGATGTTTAGGATAGTCCCCGTGGAACTGAAGGGGGAGGGACAACCAGACAACCCCAGCTTCAGGGAGTGGGCGGGGCCAGGCGAGGCTGAGCCGATGTGGGCGTACGAGCACTCCTACTCCAGGCAGGACACGGACAGAGAGCAGCTGTGGAGCCGGATCATGAGCCTGCACGCTAAGATCGTGGAGCTGGACAGGCGAGAGGAGACCACCGTGGCCAAGATCCAGGCTCTGGAGGGCGAGATAGCTCATCTGAAAAGGGATAGTGTGGTGTTCAACGAGAAACAGAGAGTCTTGGAGGATTACATCTCATCTGTGCTGCTTTGACGTCTTGTACTGTATGTTGTTTGTGGTTATTTAATTTCAGTGTGTGTGTGTGTGTGTCAGTCCTATATCTTCCACTTGGTGGCAGTGTAACACTGAGAGCTTAAACAGTGGATCGGCTAGTGAGTCTTGCATCCTCAACTGTCTCCTTGTGAGATGTTACAAGGGGGGTCTTAATGCATGATGCATGTTCTCTATTCTCATGTCAGTATTCTCATATCAAGCATTCCATTGTCGTGAGGTATCTGACAGCATGTCATTTAAGTGATGTGCATCAGGAAGTCTGCAGTTTGCATATTCAGGATAATGATACTCATTTCTAAATGGATCTCTGGGAGGTTTGTCTCATGAGTTATCTAAGTGTTCCATTACTCTCGTATGAATGGACATTTTTCCAACTGTTTTAAAGCCGATGTTTACACTTAATGTGTCATCCAGATGCAGTGTCTTGAATTGGATGAGGTTTCATGACAAGGTAATTTCCTTCACACACACCTTGATTGCTTTACCACTCCACTGCATGTGGAAGACATTTTCTGTTGAATTTTCTGATGCTGGAGACAGTGGGATACTGTTTTAAGTGTCGCATGTCGCAGTAAAATACGGATAGATTTTGTATTTATTTTTTAATCTACGCTGTCATTGGAATGTGTTTTTTTCAAGTATGTTACTGTGAAGAGCAACTCCAGTCAATATTATGCATTTCCTAGTATATTACCTTGGCTTTAGCCGCGATTTGCTGGGCCATCTTATTGGAAACAACATCAACAATACCTAATGTCATGTTCTCAAAACCAAATAGGTCTTGACTCTTGTTTGTATGTCCATGTCTCAGTAGAATAGTGTAAAAGTCAATTGACTTTAGATGGAAAAATGACCCTCATAATTTGTGTGGAACATCAAAAGACTAGCTGTGGCTCTATTTTTAGTTTCAGTTACTTTAGTTTCTGTACTTTCCAGTCCAATTCTCTGTTGCCTTCAGCATTTCTTCATGAGTATGATATATTCCATGAGCTCCCAGCTCTATCGACAGGGGGACCGGGGTCATGGTTCTTCAGCCCCAGGGGCCTGGAGCTGAATCACCAGAAATCTTGTGTCTCGGGTCTAGTAAGAGAACTAATCCTGTTCGAGGCTGCTATCTAGACTGCAGACAGCCATGGGCTCTGAGACTACAGCATCCAGCCCTGATAGCAGAGAGATGCCCTGATTGGTTGGGCAGAGAGACGCCCTGATTGGTTGGGCAGTTGCACCTCACCCAGAGACACAGAGCAAAAACTGGATATGCTTCTAACTAGTTTTATTCTCTTGAATACCATAAGAAACAACAATAAGAACAATCATAGACAGCAGTGCAACACAGGACTGCACCAATCAAATAAATTGTGCTTTGTTCAAATTAATGTTGTGCAAACATAACATGTAACCAACCTTCATAACAAAAGAACAATAGTTTGTAATACTGAAGCTGTGTCGCTCCATATATGGAGCTGCATTGAACCACTCTATCAAATGTGGCTTGGACCCCCCCCCCCACCCCAAGTACTTACTGTTGCTGTCAGAAAATGCTCTCTTTCTTTGAGTGCATGACTGAGCAGCACTTTCAAATCTCACACGGTGTTAATGTTCAAACTCTAACCACTTTCAGCATGTTCTTTCAGGTGGTGGATAAAAACATAATACCTGGTTGCTATGGGGGACGTAAATAAGTGGGATGTAGACAATAGCCTTAATTAAAGGTTGTGTGGTTGTAGGTTGGGTAGTGGTGTGTGCAGTGTGTAGTTCCAAACCATCTTATCCTACCCCCCTCCCTTCAAAGCCACTCGCACTAAAGTCAGATGTCAGATGAATATCGTATGGCTGTAAAAACCTTTTTCTATATCCCAGATGCATCATGAGTAACCATGAGTTTCATGCATGTCACACTTTCCTAGTCACAGTTAGAAGGGGGTTCCTTCATGGCAAGAAACCAGCCTGCAATGAAAGATACCCCCATCTATTTCAGCTCTGCAGAGCTATATCCCAGGATCAGATGGTTCTTACTGTACGCTGAGGGGACTCAGTGACCAGACTAAGTTTCAGGCATGGGAGACAAGGAGTGCCTTTCATGGCAAGAAGTCTTACAAGCCAGCTGTGAAAGATGGTGTGATCATATTTGACACTTTTAAATTTTGTATTTTATCAACATTGATGTGCGTGGAAAGCTGATTGGACGATACTGGGACCCCATTACCTTTGGATCCTTTGGATAAAAGCCTCTGCTAAATAAATGAGGTATTATAGCCTACAGGTTAGGCCAACACTACGAAGAAGAAGAAAAAACAATCTGATGAAAAACACGTGTTTATCTCTCTCCAAGGTTCTGAAAAGAAGTCTAGAGGTAAACAGATGCGATCTCAACAAGAGAACCATGCTCCGATCTAGTGGCACGTCCTACCAAAATCATCCAATCAGAATTCTGATTTTGATTCTGATCCAATCAGAACGAGCACCCGCGTCACGTGGTGCACCGCACTTCCTGTATTTTGGCCCCGAAGTCTCCAGTGAATACTGAATGAAGTACAACACGTCAACAAACCAGGAATATGAATAATACATTTAATAAAATAGAAGAATAGAAGACTGACAGTGGTAAGGGTCTCCTTTTACAAGCAGCTTACTTCAACGTCCGGTATTTATTCATTAAAGTAGCGTGACAGCAGCAGCAGCAGCAGCAGGATAGTACAGGCCAGCGATAGAATAACATTTGTTATACACTATATATAGTATAGTACAGTATAGTATAGCATATATAGCAGTATACAGTATGGCATATATATATATACTGTTAAACATTGTTATGTCTACCGCTCTTGTACAGGCTAGCTAGCTTTAGAGGCTAGCTGGACGCTAAAGTAGGTATCCATCAGTTCTCACTCATTACTAATATGTATGACTAATACTGTACTAATACTACATTTGACAACGTGTATGTATTATTTATTACTTTGAAGCGGACGGATGCGTCGGTGTTATTTTCTCCGTAGGTACGACATCGTGAATGGTAGCTAGCCTCTGGCTGTACGGACAGTAAATAGACATTTATTTGATCAAATACTGTCCTGTTTGCTAAAACTTTTATCCTTTTTATAGTTAATTTATATTAAAAGTTAACAGTGTTTCGAAGAAGAATCTTGCTTTCAATCACATCCTTCAGCCACTTCTCTCTGAATCTACACCTCCCCGGCTGGTGAACCAGCGTGGTGGACTCGGTGATGAAGTGCACCTCCACTGGGAGAGACTGGGGTTTGATCTGGGAGGTCTCGATGATGAAGTAAACACTGGCTGTGGCCTGGGGGATGGGGGTCCGGGGGGTGGGGAGGCTCCACCGAGCCTGGTAGAGATACTGCCTGGAGAACTGCAGCTGTCTCTCCCGGAGGAACTGAACACTGAACAGCCAGCTGGGGTGCATCTCCCAGGTGTGGATGTAGTCCTCGATCTGCTTCTTCCCCAGTTCTACTGTGAAGTTCTGGCAGGTGATCCAGTCGATGTTCTTCATCTGGTACTCAGGGAGGTTCTCCTGGTTCTGTGTTATAGACAGGGATCTAAGCACCTTCTCCAAAACATCGGTCACTATTTCATCCGCTCTCAGACTAAGATTGGATGATGGTCGATCGGTCGTGTCTTCCATGTCTCGAAAGCTTTTTTAAAAGCTATTTTTAAACAGATCCTATAATTGGAGGTATAAAATAATAGTTATGCAGCTAAACTAGTACTATATTCAGGGTAGATAAACCAGGTCTGACTCGGAATATTCTCCAACTTTATATTGTTGTTTTGAATGGTCACCATGGCAACCATAGAAGTGGGTAGGCTGACATCCGGGCAACCTGCAGGGCTTAATGAAATACTGTAACCCCAAAAAGAAAAGAAAATAAATACATATAAATAAAAAGATTCATATGAAATGTGGCACTATGAAGATTTTTATGTATATATATATATTTTTTTTAAATTGCATGCTATATTCAGTTGACATATATCTTCTCTCTTTTTTTCAGAGAGAAAATAGGGTGCAGCTTCCCCCCCTCGGGCCTGGCCGGCCAAACTGCTGACCGAGACGGAATGACCCACGACTAGTTCCATACCAAAATGGCCAAACGCTCCCCCACTTTGCACCCGGTCTAGTCTGTAGACGCGCCGTTTATATTCCGCATCGTTCTCGTCAGTTAGCAGACGCATGTCGCGGATCAGAACCACCCTGGACACCGTCACTAAAGCGGTGGGAAGCACAGACTTCATCTCCAAGTTCTCTCGCATCAAAACCGGATCTGGCCTCGGCGCCACCACCTCCCAAGCCGATAAGGTCATCGAGCAAGCGGAGTCTCCCGCCAGCGAGTCCGGGGCCTCTGGAGGTATGAAACCTCCCGACGACGACGACAACAGCAAGGGGAAAGTTCCAGAACCACCTCAGCAGGAGGGAGAGGTGAAACAACAGCAGCAGCAGCTTACAGAGAAGCCCTTTGTAGCACCTAAGCAGGCACCGGTGGTAGCTAACGGTTCCTCCGCAGGATCCAGCTCCTCTGTAGCCAAGCACACCCTGCAGCTGTTCCACCCAGCAGCTCTCTCTGCCAACATCGAAGAGACCTACAGCTCCCTGTCCCAGCACGTCAACAGCTACTTCGGCAGCAAAGCCCCCGGTGATGAACCCGAGAGGGGCCCCCAGAGGCTGGACGCCCCCTCCTCCGCACCTCCGGCTGCGGGGCCGAGCCTGGTGCTGAAGCCAGGGGACCAGATCCCCGTGTTAGTCCCTGTAGCGGAGGCCAAGACCAAAGAACGTGTCGCTCCGCCTCCTCCCCCGGATCCACCCTCAGGTCCAGGCAGCCCGGCGCCCAGCGCCCCCGCCTCGGAGCCACAGCCCGCTGACAGCAACGCCTCAGCCGCCCCTGCCCCCACCACCTCCCCCAAGAAGGGCATCAGCCAGTACCTGTCCTACCCCCGGCCCAGCGTTCAGGCCTTCGTGGGCAGCTACATCGCCCCGCTGGTGCCCAAATTCCGAGCGGACACCAAGAGTGCCGCCGTGGAGAAGGAGGAGGCGCCCGTCGAGGACGGGGACGCGGCCAAGAAGGCGCAGAAGGAGGAGGAGAAAACGGCGGAGGACAGAGCCAAGCAGCTCCTGAGCCAGAGAGAGAAGGTACAGCACCCCCCCCCCCCCGTTAGCACACACTCAGGTCTTGTCAGCAAGTGTTATCAGA
>CM059307.1:522500-537500 GCA_030340665.1 Neosalanx taihuensis
GGCATACCAGTTATCCTGATATCAAACTGGCCTGTCTCCTTTAAGGTGCTGGAGGTTCTGATATCGTAACATCTGACCCGTCAGACTGCCCATCAGGGGGCTGCTTCACCCTGCCCCCCTCCCTCCAGGACCCCCCTCCCTCCAGGCCCCCCTCCCTCCAGGCCCCCCCTCCCTCCAGGCCCCCCCTCCCTCCAGGCCCCCCTCCCTCCAGGCCCCCCCTCCCTCCAGGCCCCCCCTCCCTCCAGGCCCCCCTCCCTCCAGCCCCCCCCTCCCTGAACGCTGCACCTTTCTTCGCCGCGTGTGATTGATTATTCTGGTCTGATGTGGAGAACCTCAGAGCAAGACCTGGAGCTAACATGAGCCCTAAGCTGCTGGAACACACAGTCATGAATGATGTGTGTGTGTGTGTAGTGTGTGTGTGTGTGTGTGTGTCTTATTGATTTGATAGCAGGGTTGTTTCATTAAATCCTGATCCCAGTGGGGGACCAGGTAAGAGGGAACACACTGACCCCCCCCTCCCCCCCAACCCCCTTCACCTCTTAATGAGGGCTGCCTGTCTGGCCATCTCCCCCCCCCCCCCCCCCCCCCCCCCCCCCCCCCCCCGGTGTGACGAGGGCTGGACGCCGGTACGTTTATCAACCGGAGGCTTCGAAACAGGAAGTCGCGTTCGTCTAATTGTTTGGTTTGCCGAGCGAGAACGTTTCCTGTCCGTCAACCATTTGTTTGCCAATTGATTCGTACGGCGTATGGAACCCTTACATTTATTTTCGGTGCATCTACTCCCCCCCCCAGTCAATATTAGCTTTCCCTTCATCCTCTCATTGTCTTGGAGGGATAGCAGCAGTGGTAAAGTTTGGCTTGAGGTGCAGATAAGGTCCGTCTCTATTAATAAGCGTGGTAAACAGTGGTTTTCAGCCTGTAAACATGGAGGTGTTGTTGTTGTGTTTGTCCAGGACGGAGGTCTCCTGATCAACAACCCCACAGCGCTGGCCATCCACGAGTGCAAGCTGCTGTGGCCCAACACGCCCCTGCAGTGTGTGGTGTCCCTGGGCACGGGCCGCTACGAGACCGCCGGCAAGAACAACCAGACCTCCACCAGCCTGAAGGCCAAGATCACCAACGTCATCAGCTCAGCCACCGACACGGAGGGTAGGGGGGGCGTGTGGCTGTGTGGCTGTGTGTGTGTGTGTGTGGTAGTGTGTGTGTGGCAGCATGTTGTTCCTGTGTGTGTGTGTGTGTGTGTGGCAGCATGTCATGCTTGTGTGTGTGTGTGTGTGCGTGTGTGGCAGCATGTCGTGCCAGTGTGTGTGTGTGTGGCTGTGTGTGTGTGTGTGGCGATTCCCCACCCACATCTGTCCTGCGACCGGATTAAATCCCACGTGTTTTTTATTTATAAACGTCAGATTAATCTGAAGTGTAATCCCCCCCCCCCCTCACTTCCTGTGCATCCCTCTCTCTCTGGCTGTCCGGTTTCTCTCTCTCATTCTTGAGGTGTTTGGATGAGCGTGTAGCCTCAACACTGCAGGATCAGAACCTCACTGTCCCAAACACCCTTGAACTGCCTCCTAACACTTGATCAGGGCTCTGACATATTACCCCCCCCCTCACCCTTCTCCCTCTCCTCCCCCTCCTCCCCCCAGAGGTGCACACCATGCTGGACGCCCTCCTCCCCGCCGACACCTACTTCCGCTTCAACCCCTACATGACCGAGGACATCCCGCTGGACGAGAGTCGGCGGGGAGAAGCTGAACTTCCTGCAGAGCGAGGGCGAGCGCTACCTGGTCCGCAACGAGGACAAGCTGAGGAGGGCGGCCAGCGTGCTGGGCCAGGAGAAGAGCGCCATCCAGAGGCTGGCCGAGTGGGCCAAGCTCAAGACGGACATGTACGACGGCTTGCCCTTCTCCAAGCTGTAGGGAGGCCATGCAGGGGGGGGGGGGTGAGGAGAGGTTAGGGGGGGTGAGGAGAGGTTAGGGGGGTTGGGGAGAGGTAGGGGGGGTTGGGGAGAGGTTGGCGGGGTTGGGGGGGTTGGGGAGAGGTTAGGGGGGTTGGGGAGAGGTTGGGGGGGGTTGGGGAGAGGTTAGGGGGGGTTGGGGAGAGGTTGGGGGGGTTGGGGAGAGGTTAGGGGGGTTGGGAGAGAAGTTGGGGGGGTTGGGGAGAGGTTTAGGGGGGTTGGGAGTGGTTGGGGGGGGGGGTTGGGGAGAGGTTAGGGGGGTTGGGGAGTGGTTGGGGGGGGGGGTTGGGGAGAGGTTAGGGGGGTTGGGGAGAGGTTGGGGGGGTTGGGGGAGAGGTTGGGGGGGTTGGGGGAGAGGTTGGGGGGGTTGGGGAGAGGTTAGGGGGTTGGGGAGAGGTTGGGGGTGGTTGGGGAGAGGTTAGGGGGGTTGGGGAGAGGTTGGGGGGGTTGGGGGAGGGGTTGGGGGAGAGGTTGGGGGGGGGGGTTGGGGAGAGGTTGGGGGGGGGTAGACATGAGTATTTTGTAAAGACAACGTCCTACCATCGCAACCTAGCATGTATAGTTCGAGCAACGTCCAATTACTGTAAGTATTTGTGAGCTACTGACCTTTCACCTTTCACCCTTCAACCTCATGTCCTGTAACTTGAAGTAGTGTTAACACCTTGGCATGTAGGACGGTGTTGACAGACATGGCTGCCTTTCCACTCTTCTCCATGAAGACTAAGCACTTTTGGAAACTCAATTGCTCTTATGTTTGATGTGTACATAGTTTGATAATGTGATTTTTGGATCAGGAATTAATTTATATCATGCTATCGATTTTAAATTTTGATGATATACACTGAGTGTAATGTAATGTGCCAGAAAGCAATGACTGATACAGTAATCAGTCAATAATGAAACTAATACTTGAGATGTTATAGGAGAACTAGATGTAATTCAACCTTGGAGGAGATTAATTTAGATCATCTTTGTTCTGCTATGTCAGGCCCCACCCCCATCCGACAGGAAACCAATCACAGTTTTGAACCAAACTGTAATTGTTTTGTTTGACTTGAAAATCTTTAGTATGACTGATATGAATATAATCCATCATTTCATCAAAATTCGAAAAAATGAAATAAAGGTTTTTTGGGAATTTTAATCCTTGATTCTATGATTCATTACTTTTCCAGCCCTTCTCTGACCTGTTTTTTTTTTTTTTTACCTCCTTTGTGGTAAGAAAGACCCCCCCCCACCACCACCACCCCCCCTTAACCTGCTAAGGGTCTGTCCTACCATCATGTGTGCTCTTTCATGAGGAGAATTTGAGATGTTTGCCCCTTTCTAGCAAAAGTAACAGGGGATACAGATTATATAATCAAAAATAAAGCATATATAACGTACCTGGCATGTATCCAGACTGAGAGTCAGTTCAGCCCACTGTTAACCGGCCGCTAGTTCAAGAGCAAAGTCGTTTAACGTTGCTAGAAGCTGCATGAACTTCAGCTAGCGAGCCTCTTCCCCTCCTATTAAACCTGTGTTTACTGTACCTCTTCTGCCAACAGACCGAGGGTTCAAGCAGGTCCAAACATTCAGAGAAAATCATCCAATCCAACCAGCTCTGTAACGGTGAGAGAAACAACAATGAAATGATGTGTTCACCAACCGGCTTACACGTATTGGGGATGTTATGTTACACAAAGACTTAGACTTGGAGCTACCACCACAGCCATGAGGGGCCCGGGGGCCCTGTGGACAACCAAGACACGTCTCCTGGATCTCTGAGCTTCAGGCCATGGAAACAGCCAGGGGCCTAGTAACCAATCAGGTTTGATCCCAGCAGTCTGGTGTACACACACACACACACACACACGGACCTATGACAATTCAATAGATGTGTGGTTGTAAAGTGTGTGTGTGTGTGTGTATGTGTACTGTGACCTCTTGGTCGGGTCGTAATTCTCGTTTATGTCCTTGGTGGACTAGCAGTACCTTGTTCTGGAATGTTCCCTCCTCTCCCTCTCAAGAGGCTCGCTAGCATGAGGAATCCTTCAGGTGTGTGTGAAGCGGCACTAGACAGCAGAGAGGCGCTGAAGCAGGCACCTGGGGGCCTTCCAGGTGGGGGCGATGTCTGGGGGCCAGGCTGGGGAGCTGGACGAACACTCATGCATGAACTTCTGAGGTGACTGAATGCAAATATTTTGGCATGGCCGCATTCCTGAAGATGATCTGACAACTGCTTCCTGGTTCACAGAGAGGTCAGAAGGTCAGAGGTGAGAGATTACAGAGCAGCAGGATTAAAGGACCTGACGCTACCTTGTCCTCACAGCCCAAGGCCATCTCTGTCTGTTTCATTCTTTCATTCGCTCTTTTCTTCACCCCTCTTTCCCCCTCTCCCTCTCTTTCTCACACTCTTTATTTTTTTTTTCCCTCCCTGTGGTGTTCCTTAGCAACCATCCCCAGCCTCCTCAGTGTACAGGAGCTGCCCTGAGCTCTGGGCCCGACATGTTACACAACCAACCAGCCTGTTGTTGTGTTTCTCTCTCATGACACCTGTGAATTAGAACACGATTGTTTCTACTGCTCAGAAGTTTAAAATGTCAACAATGAGGGGGGGGGGGGTGTTATGGTGTTCCTGACCTTCTGGTTGTTAGGGGCTTCTCTCCTGTGCCCTCAGACAGAGCAGGGTCACTGGTCGCCCCCTCCTGTTGCTGAGGAATGTTGTTTATACCTCAGATCGTTTGGATCGGAACGTCAGACTATCTTTTGCTTACATTTAACATTCAGTCGTGTAGCAGGCGCTCTTATCCAGAGCAACTTACAGCAAGTACAGGGACATTTCCCCCCCCCTGAGGCAAGTAGGGTGACGTTGCGAACCTAAGGACACAACGTCATGTTGGCACAGCCGGGATTCGAACCCGCGACCCTTCCGATCGCTAGCCCTATTCCCTCACCGCTGGGCCGCTCGACTCTGTCATAACTGTGTATTTGGTGTTTCCTAGGTCTTGGTGTGGTGTTATCTGCACTGGATGTTGCGCAGAGATATGAGCAGAGCCATGCAGTATCAGTAGGCACCAGTATCCCCTCCTGCCCTCGATCCACTGAACAACACCCACCCAATATGTTCTCACATGTAAACAACCACAGACCCCTCTCTTATCAACAATAGATTACAGCCACGCGTCTCAAGGCTGAAGCCGAGTGTTAGTGTGCTTGTCTGCAAGTGTGTTTGCTGCCATACATTGTAAAGCGTGGGATTATTAAGATCTGGGATTATTAAGATCTGGGTTTAAAGGTTTCTTTGGGGGATGGTTTGGATGTCTTAATGGAAGTGACCACCGCAACGCTACCGCCACATCCTCCGCAGACGAAGAGGCAGGAAACTGGAGCACAAGTGAGCTGCTGTGTCCTCTTCCTCTTCCTCCCTCCTATGGTAGCTCTCTCTTTCTCTCTCCATCTATTTTCTTCACTCACTCTCTCGCACACAAACTCCTTCCCACTCTTCCTCCCTCTCTCCCTCTCTCCCTCTCTCCCTTTCTCCAGCTCAAACCAAGTTAGGAGGTGTGAGGTGTGTACACCAATATTTGCCTCAGGTCTCTGGTTTAGCAGATACTGACAGGTAAGCACACAGACAGGTAGACAGGCAGACAGGCAGACAGGCAGGCAGGCAGACAGGCAGGTTGGCAAACAGGCAGGCAGACATTGTTTACAGTTTCCAGTTTAAGTTTGATATTTCAGTCCAGTCTGAGACCTCTGCTAGTGTGGAAACAGCTGAAACTCTCACACACTGCAGTGACTCTCCACACATCAATGCCTATTAGTCACACACACTCCCTACACACACACACACACACACACACACACACACACACACATTGTCTCTCACACACACACATACTCTCTCACACCAACACATCCCAACTGAACCTTACACACGTGCAATCCCAACACATCAACATACAACCTCTGGGTTCTGTCTAACCAACATATACAGTCATGACTCACACACACACAGGATACACAGATGGCTTTTGCCAGCAACACGCGTGTGTGTGCACACACACACACACACTCAAGGTCTCCACATCTCTCCCTTGAGCCTCCCATAGCTCGGCATAATCATATTACTCATCGCTGTTTTACGGTGTGAGGCACACACACACACACACACACACACACACACACACACACACACAGACTGCCTGGAGGAAGACAGACTGTGCTACAATTAGCGGCCGAGGGAGGGAGAGAGGGACAGGGAGGGAGGGAGAGGAGGAGGGAGGAGAGGGCAGGGAGGGAGGGAGAGGGGACAGGGAGGGAGGGAGAGGGCAGGAGGAGGGAGGAGAGAGGCAGGGAGGGAGGCAGGGAGGGAGGGAGAGGGCAGGGAGGGAGGCAGAGGGCAGGGAGGGAGGGCAGGAGGGAGGCAGGGAGGGAGGCAGGGGCAGGGAGGGCAGGGGGCAGGGAGGGAGGGGAGAGAGGCAGGGAGGGAGGGAGAGGGACAGGGAGGGAGGCAGGGCAGGGCAGGGAGGGAGGCAGGGAGGGAGGGAGAGGGGCAGGGAGGGAGGCAGGGCAGGGAGGGAGGCAGGACAGGGAGGCAGGGCAGGGCAGGGGAGGGAGGCAGGGAGGCAGGGCAGGGCAGGGAGGGAGGCAGGGAGGCAGGGCAGGGAGGGCAGGGCAGGGAGGGAGGCAGGGCAAGGAGGCAGGGAGGCAGGGCAGGGCAGGGGAGGCAGGGCAGGGAGGGAGGCAGGGAGGGAGGCAGGGCAGGGAGGCAGGGCAGGGAGGGAGGCAGGGCAGGGAGGCAGGGCAGGGAGGGAGGGCAGGGCAGGGGGAAACCAGAGAGCAGGGTCTGTTGGAGGGAGGAGAGCACCTGCTGTGTCCAGGCTCCCACCACCACAGAACACCACCGCTCTCTAGCAGATGGCGGGTAGAGGAGGTGGTGTTACACAGCTCTTTGTACCACTGACAACAAGGCATGGAACCTGCAATCAGAACCACAGATTTTTTTAATTTTACCGACTACATTTAACTAAGCAACATAAGCTATTTAAAGTCAATCGTGACTTTCCAAAGTATGAATTGATTCTAATCCTGGTCTTTTGAATGGGATGATGACATGATTGTTCTGGGCGAGCGTCAGGAAGTGTGTGTGTGTGTGTGTGTGTGTGTGTGTGTGGAGAGCAGACAGACGGGGCGTGTAGGAAGTGTGTGTTCCCTCGCTACTGTCGCTTATCGCTGCTCTGGGGTCCCTAAAACCACAGAGGATTATAGAGCTTTACCCCTTTACACACACACACACACACACACACACACACACTGCACACCATATTGTCGTTTTTGGATCAAGGTGCAGAACAACTAGACGGAGACATTCTTTATTCTTTTAATTCATTCTTAACATCAGCCTTCTGGAAGGCATTTTACCACAACAGCACACATTTAAACAACACACACACACACACACACAAAGTTTTCATCTTTCCCCATGCACTCCGGTCAGAGAGGACCAGTTACACACACACACAGCTACACTGTGGTGTGTATGTGTGTCTGTGTGTCGTATCCTGACTGTCCTACATCCTTCATGTTGTGTTGATAGATCTGCTTCATATCAGATTGGTGGGCCTGAACAGCACAGATTGGACCCTCACTGTCTGGTCTGGCCTCAGATCAGCAGGAGCTAGCTCACCTGAGGTGTTTGGAAATGAACAGAACCCACTAGAACACTTCACTGGAAAGCCTCCTTTAGAGAGTGCCTGCTGCTGTCCTCTATAGTATAGTCTCTCTCTCTCTCTCTCCCCCTCTCTCTCTCTCTCTCTCTCTCTCTCCCTCTCCCTCTCCCTCTCTCTCTCTCTCTCTCTCTCTCTCTCTCTCTCTCTCTCTCTCTCTCTTTCTCTCTCTCTCTCTCCCTCTCTCTCCCCCAACCTCAACTTTTTTCTCTCTCTCTCCTTTTACCGCTCTCTCTCCATCCGAATGATAAAGCGGTTTAGATCTATTGCTCAATAATGCATGCTCTATTTTCGATTCACACACACACACACACACACACTTTTCATCTATCTGTTTTTTCTTCTCCCATCCCGCTTCGCTCTCGCTCTCTTTCATTCTCTACCCCCCCCCCCCCCGCTCACAGCCGTTCTCCCTTTCTCCTTCTCTGTCTCCATAGTAACGGCGTAAGGCTGGGGGCGGGGGGGGGGGGGGGCGGGGGGGGGGGGGGGGGATGGCTAGGTGTGTGCAATGACTGTGCTTGTGTGTGAGAGTGTGTGTGTTAGTGCTTCTGTGTGTGTTAGTGCGTTAGCTCTTCTGTGTGTGTGTGTGTGCGTGCGTGTGTGTGTGTGTGTGTGTGTGCGCAGGGGAGCAGCTGTGACTGAAGGCTGTGAGGCCGTCCCTCAGAAAGGTCACCTCATGGTCCAGATCAAACAGACGCCCTGGACAGCTGAGTGGGGCTGAATCCTCCACACCGCCCTGGAAACTGCTGGAAAACGCTCTTTGTCATGTCTGCGCTGCCCGTGCTAAATGAATGGGTCTCTCTGGGAATTAGGATAATGTATTCATGGTCAGGCGTGTGTGTGCGCCTGTGTGTGTGTGTGCGTCTGTGTGTGTGTGTCTCCTGAGCCTTGCCTGAGGTGAATCCAGTCATGTTGGTGTGTTGATTGTCCGTGCCTGTCCTGTGTGCACAAACACAGTTGTTGGGCTGAGTCCCTCTGGGATTGGGAATGGCAGCCATGAATTCACGCTGCCTGTCACCGTGACAACCCTGAGGACAGTCTACCGGATTAAACACACTGCTCAGATGAAGTGTGTGTGCGTGAGCGTGGGTGGGTGGTTTCTGCCAAATGTTTCTTGCTGCATGTCCTATTTTTAAGATGTAGAACCTGGGGTGATGTGAAAGGTAGAGAGCTCTGCATGCCAAAATATGTGGGAACGTTCCGGTGTGTGAGGTTCTTCTGTGTGTTAGGTTCCTGTGTGTGTGTGAGGTTCCTGTGTGTGTGAGGTTCCTGTGTGTGTGAGGTTCCTCTGTGTGTGAGGTTCCTGTGTGTGAGGTTCTTCTGTGTGTGAGGTTCCTGTGTGTGTGAGGTTCCTGTGTGTGAGGTTCCTGTGTGTGAGGTTCCTGTGTGTGAGGTTCTTCTGTGTGTGAGGTTCCTGTGTGTGTGTGAGGTTCCTGTGTGTGTGAGGTTCCTGTGTGTGTGAGGTTCCTCTGTGTGTGAGGTTCCTGTGTGTGAGGTTCTTCTGTGTGTGAGGTTCCTGTGTGTGTGAGGTTCCTGTGTGTGAGGTTCCTGTGTGTGAAGCTCCAAGTTTGAACACAGCTAGCACCCCCTCTTCGCCCAGGTTGGGCAGGATACATAAGGCTATGGCTAGACACACACACACACACACACACACACACACACACATGCTAATGGTATCGAGGTTGAGGTGTAAGCAGAGCTGGTTTGAGTGTTTAGAGCATTGAGGTCTGCTGCAGCACAGGATTACGTAACCTTGAGTTGTGTTTGGGTAATACCTGGCCTCTATTGTGTCAGCACTGCAGTGTCTCTCTCTCTCTGCTATAATCCGGTTAGCTCTCCAATACAATAGACTGCACACTGTTTATTTGTTTCATACTGTACCTAGCTGTGGCATGGAAGCTCCCCTCTCCTCCCCTACCCTCTCCTG
The DNA here is from genome assembly GCA_030340665.1 of Neosalanx taihuensis. Taxonomy (NCBI): domain Eukaryota; kingdom Metazoa; phylum Chordata; class Actinopteri; order Osmeriformes; family Salangidae; genus Neosalanx; species Neosalanx taihuensis. Next base: position 532,087 of record CM059307.1, read on the forward strand.
GCTTCTCCTCCCCTCCCCTCCCCTCTCCTCTCCTCCCCTCTCCTCTCTCCTGGCTTCTCCTCCCCTCCCCTCTCCTCCCCTCTCCTCTCCTCCCCTCTCCTCTCTCCTGGCTTCTCCTCCCCTCCTTTCGTCTCTTCTCCTTTCCTCTCCTGGCTTCTCCTCCCCTCCTCTCCTCCTCTCCTCTCCCCTCGGTGAGTAATCCTGAAGGGTGAACAGATGGGGCGGAGGACGGCACACGAGGATGCCAGCTCTCACCCCCCCTCCCCCCCCCCGCCCTCCCTGCTCTCCTCCATCCCATCCTCCCATCCTCCACACACCTCTACCCTGTCCTCCCCTCATCTTGCTCCCACCCCTCCCTCCACCCCTCCCTCTACCCCTCCCTCCACCCCTCCCTCTACCCCTCCCTCTACCCATCCCTCACCGCACTTTGTAAGGAAGAAGGGAACGATAGCAGGTATGTCGTTTCGATCGGGGACAGGACCTTTGGCAACGCGTTACAGACATTTAGCTTGCCATTACGCCGGCCATAAAGGCCTGATTGGGTACTGGTGAAGGTCACTGTGGGGGTGTGGGTCATGGTATCACCGCAACTCATGTCATCGTTAAGCCCCTCAGTCACTCAGCGAGGCTGGGCTCCTGGTCACATCCTCCCAGCTGCCTCAGCTGCAACACAGGGCACTCTTTAACAGAGAGTACACTGGCGAAAAGCAGAGGAGGTTTCTTAAAAATCGGAGCATGTTGTTGATAGATATGTTCCAAGAGAGATGTGCGTTTTCGCTTACGTGTTGGGTGGGGGGGAGTGTGTTGTTAAGCGGCTTGTGTGGCCTGCCTGTTCTGGAGGGGGGGGGGGGTGTTGATGCGATTCGGGACAATTTCATGCTGACCTTGACGTGAACCTGATGGGGCCGACCCGACCCAGGCCGTTGCCGTGACGCTCACACACACACACACAAAGTATGGATCTGGCCAGCAGGACCACTGCCTCGCTGAGCCCAGTGGCCCAGTGAAGAAATGACTAGAGACAGGTGGACACACACCCAACACTTCCACACACACACACACACACACACTTACGCACAATCCCACTTCCGTACAAACACTCATGCACTTGCACACAATCCCACAGATACACACACACACACAAACCACCAAAGTGGGACAGAGATATTGGGAGTGTGTGACTGTAAGCCCCTCCCTGTTTCCCACAGTCTGAGAGCTGTCTCTCTCTGTATTGTGTATCCCATTGTTCTGTCTGTGTGCTGTGAGTCCTCAGGCTAAAGGCAAGTCTCCTTCACCTAGAGAAAAGAAACAGAGTCAATACTGAAGACATCTTGTTTGCCTGCCTGTCTGCCTGCCTGCCTGCCTGCCTGCCTGTCTGTCTGTCTGTCTGTCTGTCTGTCTGTCTGTCTGCCTGCCTCTCGTTCAGCCTGCCTGCCTGCCTGCCTGCCTGTCTGTCTGTCTGTCTGTCTGTCTGTCTGTCTGTTTGTATGTATGTATGTATGTCTGTCTGTGTGCCTGCATGTCTGTATGTCTGCCAGTCAGTCTGTCTGCCTGTCTGCCTGCCTCTCTGTCTGCCTGTCTATCTGTCTGTCTGTCTATCTGCCTGTCTGTCTTCCTGTCTGTCTGTATCTCTCTGTCTCTGAGTGGCCCTCAGTGGAACAGCTAGTGTGTCCAGCTTGTCCTCCTGGTCTCAGCAGACAGACAGGACTGTGGCGGGGCAGGTCCAGGACCCCCCACCCCCAAACCCCCCTGCAGTTTCAGCAGAACCCCACAGTAAACAACACACCGCTACAATGGGTTCAAGGGTGACGATGATTGGCGCGCTTGTGTGTGTGTGTGCGACGCGTGATGCGTGTGTGTGCTGACCATCAGCACTTCCTAAAGCCCGTGGATGGAGAGAGAGAGAGCCAGGGATTGGGGGATTCTGGGGACAATGCTGGAACGATTAACCGATGCGGTGAGTGACGTGCGTGTGTTCCTGTGTGTGGCTTCCTGTGCGTGTCCCGGAGTGTGTGTGATGTGTATGTGTGAGTGCACCAGCGTGTGTGTGTGTGTGTGTGTGTGTGTGTGAGAGAGAGAGTTAGAGAGAGAGAGAGAGGGAGAGACAGAGACAGATGGATAGGGACAGAGAGAGAGAAAGAGAGAGGGACATAGAGAGAGTGAAAGGGGCTGAGGTAGCTAGTTTGTCCTGGGCTCCAGTCCAGTCAGGGGTGCTGGTCTAGCCTGAGGCTGCATGGAGAGCCAGCGTTTGGGGGACAGAGAAACAGATACATCCCATCAGCTGGATCTCATATTCACCCAGCATCCTCAGGCACTAACACTCCCTCCACACCTATGGAAAGATCAGTGTAACTGTCCCATATTGTCTCATTATCGAATGTGCTCCACAAAACAACAATTTCTTGTGCGAGGGGGGTCAGATGGCTCAATGGTTAAGGCGTTGGCCTCATGATCGGAAGGTTGTGAGTTTGATTCCCGGCTGTGGCTTTGTGATGTTGTGTCCTTGGGCAAGGCACTTCACCCTACTTGCCTCAGGGAAAATGTCCCTGTACTTACCGTAAGTTGCTTTGGATAAAAGCGTCTGCTGAATGAATACACAGTCAGTCAGTTGGGCCGATTCATCGTTGGGGTCGATTTCCTCTCGCGTTTCGTTCGACTTCCATCAACGTTCAGGCAGCTCTCCTCACCCTGGTCATCCTTCCTGTCTTTCGCTATGACAGCTTCCTGTTTAACCCCTGTGATGCATTACAGACCTGGCCGACACACAGTCTCACAAACCTTTCTTACCTAAAGCTGGTATGTTAATGTTCAGGACAGGAATCAACAGGATGTTCAGCATGTGGTCTGTGTCATTGAGACCCGGGTTTGAATCCTGCGTGCTGGCACAGGTGGACTCCTGGAAGGCTTCGGTTCTTCAGGCTAACACGAGGTTAGAGTTGTGGGGTCTGCTGGTGTGGGGGTCCGCTGTCTGGCAAGTCTGAGTTTAGAACAGGCAGCAACTTCCAGGCCTAGCAACTGTGGCGTTCTCTGTGTGCAGCGGTTGTGATTGACAGGTCCATTCAGAGAGAGTCTTCTGCTTCTACTGCCCCTCATGAGGACATATACTGTCTCCTTGGCAACAGCCAGAAGCACTGACACCATTGCAGAATTACTTACGTGTGTGTGTGTGGTGTGTGTGTGGTGTGTGTGTGTGTGGATCACTGTTATTCCAAAAAAGACCACCTTACGTCCCCCATCTAAGAGACTATTGTTCCTGTCAAACTTGATTGATAATATGCCTCCACCTGCAAGGCTGCAATCTGGCGTATAGCAGTCCTATCATATGACTGTGAACAATGCACACGCTCTGAGAGGAAGATGACATCCAGTGTGATGGTATCTTCTTGGTGACTAGAGCACAGCTTCACCTTGAGATGGTGAGTGTGTGTATGTATGTGTGTGTATGTGTGTGTGTGTGTATGTGTGTGTATGTGTATATATGTGAGTGTGTGTTTATGTGTGTGTGTTTTTCTTTGTGCATCTCATCCATATGTGCTGTGCTCCGTATGGCAGGCAGGCAGGCAGGCAGGCAGGCAGGCAGGCAGACAGACAGGCATTCAGCCAGGCAGCAGGACAGGCAGACAGGCATTCAGCCAGGCAGCCAGACAGCCAGGCAGGCAGGCAGGGAGGCTGTCAGGACTACTATCACTAACCACAGCGGCTGTGATGTCACGGCTGGGATCACACACGCTCCCTGTTCCCAGCCAATCATCCGGGCCCTGGATCTCCTGAGACGCTCTCACAGTGCCTTCAGGGTGAATCCTAGTGATGTTGTGTTCCGTCCTCTGACGATCTTCTGCCTAAACACGCATCTCCAGTCACATCGTCTATGATCATTACATTGAGAAGTCACCAGAGAACAGGAAGCTTGTAATAGGGGGAGCTTGCTGACAGCTGTCCAAAGGTTCTGCTCGCAGAGGATGGTTCTGGGGTGGTCTGGGCCGAGCTGATGGCTTTAGACTGGAATGGGGCGTAGACCGATTTAAGAATCCGGAACAGACTGATTTAAGAATCTGCTGTAATAAGTCCCTCTCTCTCCCTCTCTCTCCCTCCATCTCTCTCTCTCCCTTCCCCCTTCTCTCTCCTCTCCCTCCCTTCTTCCCTCCGTCTCTCGCCCCCCTCTCCCCCTCTCAGATAAGTAGCGTGGATGCCCGTCTTCTCCGCCGGACTGGGCTGATCGTGGAGAGAGGAGGACCCTTGTGTTGACGCCCCAGGAGGGAGGCTTAAGAACCTCAGAGGCTTCAGAGCGTGTCGGACCATGGCCCGGGACAGGAAGTGGAAGTGGGCGTTCGTCGGTGGAACCGTGCTGCTGGTGGTGCTGCTGGGTCACCTGACCTCAGCGCTGGAGGTTCCTCTCGATCGTAAGTATCGTAACAGCATCCCACTGTGAGGCTATACGGTTTAACAACCACCATCAGTGACAGTAATCATACCTGCAAGCCTATTTGGGAGGGAAACATTGAGAATTACAAAGACTGATAAACTGTACATCCCGAACTGCTATCTGCTCCATGTACTTGAGGCGCGCTTGATTTATCTCATGGAGGTTGCACTTTCCCCACCTGATCCGCGATGACGCTGGGTTAGATAAATCAAGTGCACCCCATGTATCTCAGACCCTGTGCTTCCTTCTGAGCTTCTAAACACGCACCTCACTAGCGCCCAGCTAAACAGCTAGCTCTGCTCTCAGCACGGCATGGGGGGGGGTTCAGCTCAGAGGGGCGGGGTCTTCTCCGCTCCTGTCTAGCCTTTTATGATGCCTGTGACCATGTGACTAACGCCCCGCCTCTCCTCGTTCTGCTCGGGGCCCTGGCCTATCACGGGGGGACTAAAAGCTAAAGTTCTGGAAGGATGTAAGTGGTCTAGACTTCCTGTCCTGTGGTGGTGTTGTGGCGTGGATAGATGAGACATCTTTGATTTGCGATGCCGTGGATTTGGTTGTGTTTGCATGTGGGTGTTTAAACCCTTGCGTTGCCGACATCCTGTTTTCTCATTGTTTGTTTTATGTTGAGGTCAAATATTCATTTGAATCGAATGGTGAGACGATGACGATGATGATCATGATGAACGCATTCTTTTGTAGCATGCTGTTCAATGTGATTTTTTAGGGTTCAACTAACCAATTCACGCTTGGTTTGCCTTTGTGTTTTAACTCGTGTGAGTACGGGTGTTTTGAGAGAGAGGAAATGCGCAAAGCATGTTTGCGGTGCCAGTTTGTGCGTGTCTGTGTGCGCTTGTGCGTTTGTGACTGCGTGTGTTCGTCCATTTGAGCATCTCACCCTGTTCTCGCCCTCCAACAGTGCCTCAACCCCCCACCATCACCCTACAGTCCCCCAAGGATTACATCATCGACCCCAGGGAGAACATTGTCATTC
>CM059307.1:540000-587500 GCA_030340665.1 Neosalanx taihuensis
AGGAGAATGGAGATCTGCCTAGCGACAGGATGACCCTCCACAGCTTCCAGAAGACTCTGAACATCACGCAGGTGACCGAGGCCGATGCAGGCGACTACCGCTGCTCTGCCCAGAACAGCCTCGGCAACGCCCACCACATCATCAAGGTCATTGTCAAAGGTTAGTGCAGTGACTCATGGTCTCTCTCTCTCTCACTCTCTCTCTTTCTCTCTCTCTCTCTCGCTCTCACACACACACCTCTCTCTCTTTCTCTCTCTCTCTCTCTCTCTCTCTCTCTCTCTCTCTCTCTCTCCCTGAAATTGATTTGAACCGCTCCCCCCCCCCAGCCTCCCCTTACTGGATCAGCGCCCCCAGGAACTTGATCCTGGCCCCGAAGGAAACGGGCATCCTGACCTGCCGTGCGGGCGGAGACCCCAAGCCCAAGATCAGCTGGTCCGTCAACGGCGTCCCCATCGAGAGTGAGTAACACCGCCAGGCCGCCGTGACGTTGACGTGCCCCCCGTACGTGGCGTCTGACCACCAGCCTGTCTCCTTCTCCGATCCTCAGACTCTCCCAAGGACGCGAGCAGGAAGGTGGAGGACGACACGGTCATCCTGAGCGACGTCCAGACAGGATCCAGCGCCGTCTACCAGTGCAATGCCTCCAACCAGTTTGGCTACCTGTTGGCCAACGCGTTCGTCAGCGTTCTGGGTGAGTCTGGGACTCTGGCTTCACCAACGGTACAGGACATCCCGGGGTGACGACGCTGTTTAATCTTCAAACCTGCCTGTCTCCTCCAGCCGAACCACCCAGAGTCCTGACTCCTCCCAACAACCTGTACCAGGTGATCACCAACAGCCGTGCCCTGCTGGACTGCGCCTCCTTCGGGTCGCCCATACCCACCATCACATGGTACGCATGGCAGCGTGTAGCTCAGAGGTTCTTAACTGGGGTTTGATTGAACCCCAGGGGTTCAGTGAGTCAGTCTCAGGGGTTCGGCGGAGGTCAAGACACACATCCGACTCATATGATTCAGGATGACACGACCAATAAGGAAGGGTTTGGCCTATAAAGGAGAAGCACTTTAACGATACTGAAATAGTACTGCTGTATTACTGTAGTATTACTGTAGTGAAATAGTACTGCTGTATTACTGTAGTATTACTTTAGTGAAATAGTACTGCTGTATTACTGTAGTATTACTGTAGTGACACTTATCATTGGAGCTGAACAGGAATCACATAGATTTGCATTTTACATTTAGTCATTTATCAGACACTCTTATCCAGAGTGACTTACAGCAAGTACAGGGACATTCCCCCCTGAGGAAAGTAGGGTGAAGTGCCTTGCCCTAGGACACAACGTCATGTTACCTTAGCCGGGAATTGAACTTGCGACCTTTCCGATGGCTAGCCCTCCGCCTTAACCACTCAGCCACCTGACTCCCCCCATAGAACTATTAGAAGCTGAGCTATGATTGCTTGGCGTGTCCAGGTTCAAGGACAGCCAGACCAGCATTCTGAACGACGACCCGTACATCATCCACGAGAACGGAACGTTGGAGATCCACGGAGCTCAGCCGCTCAACAGCGGGAAGTACACCTGCATCGCCACCAACAACCTGGGCACCAAGGAGAACCACGTCTACCTGGAGGTCAAAGGTGAGCCACGGGCCGGGTCAGAACCACGTCCCATCCCGATGGGTTCCTGGCTGAGAATGTGCTGAGCGGTTATGGTGCTGGTGGTCTCTCCCCCCTCCTGCAGAACCGACCCGCATCCTGAGGCAGCCGGAGTACAAGGTGGTGGAGAGGAACAGAGTGGCTGTGTTTGAGTGTAGAGTGAAACACGACCCCAGCCTGGTGCCGACCATGACCTGGCTGAAGGACAACAGAGAGCTGCCCGCCAACGAAAGGTACACACACTGCACACACACACACACACTACACACACACACACACACTACAGACACACACACACACACACGTATATCCCTACAAACAAACAAACACACACATGTAGATCCCCACACACCACACTTGTATATCCATACACACACACACACATAGATCCCCACACACACACACACACACACACACACACACACACACATGTATATCCATACACACACACACACACACACATAGATCCCCACACACACACATGTATATCCCTACAAACAAACAAACAAACAAACAAACAAACAAACACACACATATCCACTCAAACACACACCCAGGTTTAGTGGTATATCACTGTTCTGCATGTGTATCATGATCATCAGTATTATGTTCTCCTGGCTTGCCTGACCGTGGTTGTGTGTCCAGGTTTGTGATGGAGGCAGACAGCCTGACCATCAGAGACGTGACAGATGAGGATGAGGGCACCTACACCTGCATCAGGAACACATCTCTGGACCAGGACTCTGCTAGCGCCATGCTAACAGTCATCGGTACGCTATCGTGCACCTTTCCTGCTCTGCTCTCTAGTCTTCTCTCTGTTTGGCACCGGGGCCTTTCCTTTGTGGTGTAAACCAGTGTAAGTTACCCGTTGAGTGGCCTCACTGAATGCCCTATCTCTGCAAGCATCTTCTTAGTTACAGAATGGAGACTCTGATCTCCGTAAACCGTGTTAGACAATCCTGTAGAACTCGTCTCTCCGAGTGAACTTGATCCGTGTTCCAGCGGGACGTCTGTGATAAACTTGCTCTGTCTCTGATTTCTTAACTAACTCCTCCCCTTCCTGCTGCGCTGGCTCGCTCAGAGCCCACGCCCCCTCCGCCGATCGTATACGGTAAACAACATTAGCAACTTTAGCTTAACATCATCATCATCATCCTCATCATCATCGCCAACCCTATCCTGAATGAACTTTGACCCTCATCTTCAGTGGAAATGATGTTAGAACTTTTCTCCCAGTGGAATGACTGCTGAATATCATTTTCTTAATGTACTTGTTTTCATTTTTTACTTTGTTTTCTGTGATTTGGGCCGTTTAGATACCCTATCACCCACATGTTCAAGTTTGGCTGAGGAGATTGGCTCTAGACCAGTGGTCCCCAACCCTGGTCCTCAAGAGCCACAGTCCTGAATGTTTTCAGATGTTTCCCTGCTCCAGCACACCTGATTCTAATGAATAGATCACTATGAAGCTCTACAGAAGCCTCATCATTAGAATCAGGTGTGCTGGAGCAGGGAAACATCTAAAACATTCAGGACTGTGGCTCTGTAGGACCAGGGTTTGGGACCACTGCTCTCAGCAGACAGGGTGGCTGGTTCTGACCCAGTGTTGCTGTTTCCAGAGAAACCGGATCCTCCCTCGGAGCTGGAGCTGACAGAGCAGAGAGACCGCAGCGTTCAGCTGAGCTGGACCCCCGGAGATGAACACAACAGCCCCACTCAGAGTACGTCCAGCCTGCTGGTGTCCACTGCAGTCGTGACTGCTGCCATCTACTGGTGTCTTCTGGTAGTAACTACAGTGGCCTGCCATAAGCTGCTGTAGTGTAGCGAACTGGTCCACAGCTTATTATAGCACACCACATCATCTCCAGTGTTGTTCATCTGCCGCGTTAACCCATTATCCCATATCCTAAATTGTGCGATCATACTGCTTGGAGTACCAGATGGATATCTGACCTGAGGAATGTGACTTTCTCATCTCCAGAGTTCCTGATCCAGTATGAGGATCTTCTCCATGATCCAGGGGTTTGGACCAACCTGTCTGAGGTGGATGGTGACAGGACCACAGCTCAGCTGGACCTCTCCCCCTACGTCTGGTATGCCTTCAGGGTGCTGGCCCAGAACGCAGTGGGCCTCAGCCTGCCCAGCGAGCCCTCCCGTCAGTACAGAACCAACCCTGCAGGTACAGGACCACTAGACAGGACAGCACCGGGTTGGGTTACCCGGTTATCCAGCCGTGACAATCATCCTTCATGTATTTTGACTCCATCTTGTCTCTCTTTCTCCGTCAGCTCCAGAGGTTAACCCATCAGAGGTCCACGCTGCGGGGACTGAACACGACAACCTGGTCATCTCCTGGAAGGTACGCTGGGAACCTCATTGACCAGGGGTGGGCAAACCTGGTCCTCGAAGGGCCACAGTCCTGAAGGTTTAAGATGTTTCCCTGCTCCGGCACACCTGATTCTAACGAATGGCTTGTTATCAAGCTCTCCGGAAGCCTCAGAACGACCCGTTCATTAGAATCAGGTGTGCTGGAGCAGGGAAACATCTAAAACACTCAGGACTGTGGCTCTCGAGGACCAGGTTTGCCCACCCCTGTCATAGACATATCCCTCGTCTTTGTGATGATCTCCTTAGTTGCATAGCTGTGACTGTTAGCCTGGTATCTGTTATGCAGTTATCAAACCTTCCTTTGCAGAAGCTATCAGGTCTGGAGGCTAACGGGCCCGGCCTCATGTACAAGGTCCAGTGGAGGCAGCAGGGGGTGGACCAGGAATGGGCTTCTGAGACGGTTCAGAACGTGTCCCAGTTTGTGGTGTCGGGCACGCCCACATTTGTTCCCTACGAGGTCAGAGTTCAAGCGGTCAACGACAACGGAGAGGCCCCGGAACCCCCGGTGGTTCTGGGATATTCCGGAGAGGACTGTGAGTACTGGGGGGGGGGGGGGGGGTTCAGGGCTGGGTACCTGAATGTGCATGGAGATGTCTTGTGTGCGTGAGAGAATGTGTGTGTGTGTTGGTGACAAACGCTGCCTCTCTGCGCCCTTCCCCCCTCGCCCTTCCCCCCCCCCTCCCCAGTGCCTCTGACAGCCCCAGGGAGTGTGGAGGTGCAGATCCAGAACGGAACCCTGGTGGAGGTCCACTGGAACCCCGTACCCCCCTTGTCTGTCAGGGGCCGACTGCACGGATACAAGGTACTGTCCTGGAACTCATGGTTACCACTAACACATCTATGCTGTTAAATCAAAGTCATCATGAGGAAACTGTGTAGTGCCTGTAGTAAGTGTGTGTGTGTGTGTGTCAGGTGTATTACTGGCGGGAGCGTAGCCTTCATGCGGAGCAGGAGGCAGGGGGGAAAACCCAGCAGGTGTTGTTGTTCAATGGGAACCGGAGCGAGGGCCGTCTCCCCGGCCTGCAGCCCTACAGCCTCTACAGGCTCTCTGTCAGGGTGATGAACGGGAAGGGGGAGGGGCCCGCCAGCCCCAATCAGACCTTCGAGACACCAGAGGGAGGTGAGTCAGGAAGTCAGGTCGGATTCGGGATACAGGAAGTCAGGTTGAGTCTTGATCTCGAATCGGTATTCAGAATCAACGGACATTTATTTGATGTCTATACTATTGTGGGCGTGTGTGTTTTGTTCTTTTGGGCAGCACTGGTGGTTCAGTGGTAGGATTCTTGCCTTTCATGTGCAGAAGGCCTGAGTTTCAGTCCTGGTGGGGGTTCGAATCTCGGCCAATGCATTGAATATGTGAACGCCTGTGAAGTTTCCCCACTGTGGGACTAATAATGGATCATTTCTTCTTTTCCAGTCCCTGGACCTCCTTCTTACCTGAAGATCAGGAACCCCAACGTGGACTCTCTGACGCTGGAGTGGGGCCCTCCTAAGGACAACAATGGCCGCCTCACCGGCTACACCCTCAAATACCAGCCCGGTGAGCTCCTCCACAGATGCATCATGGTCTTAAGGGCGTTCCCTTGACGATGTCTCTCTCGTAGACTTCCTAATGAGGCCCCTCCCCTTTCTCTCCCTCCAGTTAACAACACGAATGAGCTGGGTCCAGTGGAACAGTTGGTGTTCCCGCCCAATGAGACGTCCACCACGCTGTCGAACCTGAAGTACAGCACCCGATACAAGTTCTTCTTCAACGCTCAGACCATCAAAGGTTCTGGCCCCCCCGTCATCGAGGAGACGGTCATCATGGACGAAGGTGAGAGGTTCATACACACCGAACACCGATCATAGACGCACAGTTAGGTAGGCGTCTGAAGAATACTGATAGCACCGTAAAAGATGGATGCAATTCGAAAGTATAAAGTAGGCTGCAGTAAGTATTTGCCAACTTCTACGTCTTTTACGTTCTCTGTTCTTTCCTTCCTCTCTGTTCCTCTTCTCCTCCTTTCCGAAGCTTTAATCCAGCAGCCCTCGCTAGGTGGAGGGAAAGGTAAAACAAGGAGCCGCCGCATGTTTCCTCTTTAGCGGACGATATCCTCAGCCCCGTTTAGACAGAGACGCTTTTCGCGCCATCGCTAGTTTGCCTAGCACTTCCTGCATGTGCCTCCCATTAGGCCACGCTAGCAGTCAGCCGGAGGCTACGCTAGCAGTTAGCTGAAAGCTACGCTAGCTTCAGCTGAGCAGAAGCCTACATCATAGGACCTTCAGGCTATTCTAGCTTTAGCAGTGCCTTACGATTGGCTGTCTGAATGTTAATGGTTTCACCTGGCATGTTAAATGTCAAGAATACAGTATGAAGAACAGAAATCCATGAATATCTAGACTAGTCACATGGAGCCAAACCCTCCACCTCATCTACTAAAGCTTGACTGCATGATGTTCCCTCTAGACTGTACTAGCAGCGCTACAATGTCTTCTGTCCTGTTGTGATTCACCGATTGTGGATCAGTGGGGTGTCTGTGGGGTGGGGGTGTTCCACACCGGCTGAAGATCACGGCTCATAAACTGCATGCTTCTGAACCGTTCTCCCGCCCTGCACTGTGTCTTGTCGTTAAGGATGGAGCGTTTGTTGGTGTGCGGTGCTTCACTCTTCTTCGTGTTCTTTCAGATGTCACAGAGCCCCCCCACCCAACCTCACCCATCACTCAGCCTTCACTTTCCCCAACACGCAAGGGTACAAACACTCCCTGCCTCCCCCCCTCTCTCCCCCCCCCTCTCTCTCCCTCCCTCTCTCCCCTATTGTCTCTCTCTTGCTGCACGTTTAATGTTTGTCCAAGCTTTGCAAGCCCAAGCAGCGTGTCTTTTTTAAAAAACACTTTTTAAACGCTTTCTGCGACGGAAAGGAAATGGTTGAATGGCCATCCAGGGCCGCTGTCCTGAAGGTTTGAGATGTTTCCCTGCTCTAGCACACCTGATTCTAATGAAGGGGTTGTTATCAAGCTCTGTGGAGGTGTGCTGGAGCAGAGAAAACATCTCAAACTGTCAGGACAAGCGGCCCTCCAGGACTGGATTTTGACATCTGTGTATAGACAAACATTACGTTGATTCAGATCAGTCCGTGTGGGAATCAAATGAAACCGTTATGATCTACATACATCTGCACCGTAGTTATTCAGATTCAGAATACTTTATTAATCCCCTTGGGGAAACTCATTGGCAGGACAGTGCCCACCGAGGCAACACGACAAAGTAAATTTATCGGCGCACAAACCTTCTGAAATTGGGAAAACACAAATAGATTTTGAGGAGAAAAAAAGAATACAAGCCAGAGCCTGTAACAAAAAAAACCACCTCAGCAGACAGATAAGCAACAACAACAACAAGCAGCCTTCTATCGGGATGGATGTAGATCTGCACAACTTGTTTTGACATTAGATGATTTATTCACAGTATAATCTGGATTGGAGTTCATTGGAGTGTCTAGCTATAACGGCTGTGTGCACTCACACTGTTGCGGCTGACTAGCTGACTGTGTATGTGTGTGTCCGTGTGTGTGTGTGTTCTCTCTGTGGCCAGCGCCACCTAAAGGCCCGACATTCGGCAACGTTAACACCACAGTCACGGAGGACGGAGCAGGCATCAGTTGGGAGTTCTCGGGATCAGAAAAGAATGTGTTTGTGGAATATATAGTAGAGAACAGTAAGCATCACTTCCCTGACCAGCCACCTGCATGCTCAGCAATAGTCTCTGAATTACTAAAGCTAATGTTAAGTTACCATTAGAAATCCCCGTCTTAACTTGACCATCATCTTTGAGCGGGTTGAAGATTGTCTATGCTGCGAACATCCATGGAACCATCCTGCCACGATCAGGCTGATCCGAGCCTCCTCCCCCCCTCACTCCCCTCCACCCCTCCTCCCCTCTGTTCCAGGTAAAGAAGAGTGGAGGAAGGAGTTTGTTAACGGCTCCCAAAGCCATCAGATTAAAGGTTTAAAGCCTGGGATCTCTTATAGAGTGCGGGTGGTAGCTAGAGACCAGTCTGGGGCCAGCGTTCATAGCACTGAAGAGCACAGGATAACCATACCAGGTGAGGCAGCGCAGCAGCATGCCTCTGTATAGATGGTATTTGTAGTTCTCACGCATCACCCTCCATTTCTTTGTTTGTTTTTATTCATCTTTTTGTAGTCTCAACCATTCGTGGTGTCCAGTGTCTTGGTCGGTACGAGCATGACTCATCAAAAGCCATCCTTCGTTTGATTTTTGTTTGTTTTCCATCCCGTTTCTGTAGGTGAATCTCAGGAGTGCATTAGTGGTTATTTGTCACTGCATGTCATGTATGTTTACTGTGCCAACAGGGTTCCTGTTGCTGCAGGTTCGATATAGCATGGAATGCTATCACAATCAGGAACCCTGGGCTTCCAACAAGGAGGCCATGATAACACATTGAACTATGGTTTTTGCTCTTCCTCCCTGTGTGTGTGTGTGTGTGTGTGTGTGTGTGTGTTTAGCCATAGCCAGCAGACAGGTGGACATCGCGACTCAGGGCTGGTTTATCGGCCTGATGTGTGGCATCGCTCTCCTCATCCTGGTCCTTTTGATAGTCTGCTTCATCAAGAGGAACAAGGGAGGGAAATACCCTGGTAAGAAGCCGACACACACACACACACACATTCTCACACACACTCACACACACACACACACACACACACACAGGATAACCTAGTATAATAGGTGTTTCAGCGCCCCAGTCTTACAGCTGTCCTTGTCTCCCTCAGTGAAAGATAAAGAAGATGCTCACCAAGACCTGGAGATCCAGCCTATGAAGGAAGATGACGGGACATTCGGGGAGTATAGGTGAGAGACAGAGAGTAACACAAACACACAAACGCACAACCGGGACGGTACTACAAACAAGGAACAGACAAGAAAGGCACCTAGGTGGGTTAAACCAGAATATGAGAAGAAAACTGTGAGAAATCGTCTTCGTTCCTTACGTGAGCCGACGTATTTCCCCCACTGTCCAGTATGTTGTCTGTCTTTAGTACGATATCAAGCATTTTTATTCTGTGGCTCAGTGTCCATTTGCATGCAATCCTGTTCTACAGTGAAATCATTCCCATCTTGTGTGTACCGGTCCTCACCACCGTGGGGCGCCCTCACAAAACTGGGACCCGTCAGAGGGAGAAGTAGGTGGTCGCTAGAGAGCAATGATCATGTGACGTTAAAAGGGGCTCTCAGAATAGAATCTAACAATAGAACCTTCTACGAAGACTTTGTTTTCCGAGCGCTTCACGCATTAGTCACGAAGGTTTCCACACGGCTTGATCTTTATGTGTTCTGTTTTCGAACGGGGGGGGGGGGGGGGGGGGATGTACTGATTGTACTACCGTGTTGTAGCAGTGGGTTTCCAGTTTTAGCCTCTCTGTCTCATCCACTGTCTCTCGTCTGTGTGCCTCCATCTGGTGTCTCTCTGTGTGGGGGAACTTTAGGTCCACGGAAAGGTAAGCTGGGTCCTGCTAGCCTGGCATGCATTTAATAACACAACCTCTGCCGCAGGGCTGTGTGTCTGTCTGCCGTGAGGACTGCTCCTAAAGACAGGAGGGGCCTGGAGAAACCAGCACTGACATGTCAGTTAACTCACCGCTAACTTCTTAGTTAGCCCACCACCACCATAACCAGTGGTTAACCCTAGCTTTCATCAAGACTAGCTACCAACTACCTGCGTCTGTCTGGCTTTCGCCTGTACGGCCTCCTCTGTTGTCTCCTTTTGAGACACATGCATTCGCCACCAGCATTCGGTTGGATTGCCCGTAGTCTTGGTTCCTGGTTCTGGGGCGTACGATATTACAGAACACGTCCTGCAGGTTGCAATGCCCCCTGTTTGGTGAAACCTGACAGTATCTGCATTTTGAACCGATCCCCCCCTAACCCTGAGTTGCATGCGTCGAGCCATAGAGAACCTCCTGTCTGACCCTAGCTTCTCTCTAGTGCCTCTTAACATGTTTGCTGAAGGACCGAGCAGCACGTGTTGTGAAGCTACAGTCCTGTGGAGCAGTGAGCTGCTGGTCTGCTGGTCTGCTGGTCGGCTGGTCTGCTGGTCTGCTGGTCGGCTGGTCTGCTGGTCTGCAGGTCTGCAGGTCGGCTAGTTGGCCGGCCTGCTGGTCTGCTGGTCGGCTGGTCTGCTGGTCGGCTGGTCTGCTGGTCGGCTGGTCTGCAGGTCTGCAGGTCGGCTAGTTGGCAGGCCTGCTGGTCGGCTGGTCTGCTGGTCGGCTGGTCTGCTGGTCGGCTGGTCTGCTGGTCGGCTGGCCTGCTGGTCGGCTGGCCTGCTGGTCTGCTGGTCGGCTGGTCTGCTGGTCTGCTGGTCGGCTGGCCTGCTGGTCTGCTGGTCGGCTGGTCTGCTGGTCGGCTGGTCTGCTGGTCTGCTGGTCTGCTGGTCTGCTGGTCGGCTGGCCTGCTGGTCGGCTGGTCTGCTGGCTGGCTGGCTGCTGGCTGGCTGCTGCTCCTCAGGACGTCCCCTGGCCAGTCTGGTAACCTCCTGTCCTGCCTGTCCCCCGCAGCGACACAGAGGACCACAAGCCTCTGAAGGGCAGCCGGACGCCGTCGAACGGGACGGTACGCCGTGACGAGAGTGACGACAGCCTGGTGGACTATGGTGAGGGCGGGGACGGCCAGTTCAACGAGGACGGCTCCTTCATCGGCCAGTACAGCGGCAGGAAGGAGAAGGACACTCACGAAGGGAACGAGAGCTCCGAAGCGCCCTCGCCCGTTAACGCCAGCAACTCCTTCGTCTAGTCGTCGCCGCGGTGATCACGGGGCCGTGACGACCGTATCCGACGCGATGGCGACTGTCACCATGGTCACAGTCACCTCCGGTGACGCGCACCATGGTGACTTTCACCGTCGTGATCATCGCCATGGCCACCTGTCACCTCGGCGACTGCCATGATGGTGAAACACTGTTGCGGTGACTGTCGCCGTGATGACTGTCCCCCTGGTTGACCGTCACCATGGCAACCATCACCGTGACCAACCGCCACCAAGGCTACTGTCACAACCCTCATCACCCACGCTGTCCTGCCCGCTCCAGCCCCTCCCCCTATCGCACTGTGACCTTGCATCCTCACACACACACACACACACACATCACGCAAGCCCGTCTGCGTTCGACGAAGACTAGGAGCGAGGATGTAGACTGTCAGAGACAGAGAGATGAAGAGAGATGAGGAGAGGAGGAAGCAATATGGAGAACGAGGAGGACCGTACTTTCTGCTGGAGCTGAAGGAACCCATCAGCCTGCTCCCCCACACACCTCACACCTCACACCTCACACCACACACCTCACATGGACACGTGTGCGTTTGTGCCGTTTTCTCTTTTTGCAAACATATATAGTACACATAGATATAAAACGAATATATATTTTTTCTCAACATACACAACCCCACCGGCCACACATATAAAACCTGTCATCCGTTCGTCAGCTTCTTGTATATTGCATGGAATTACAGATGCTTTACCACTCATTGGAACACAGCGATGGCTTTTCACCAGTGTCTGTTGATTGGACCGTCACAAAGACTGTCACCGCGGTGCTCAGCGGTGCTAACAAACTGGTTATACCTTCTAGCATCTTCTGTCTGTCGTCTGTGCTTCATCCGTATGGTTAATGGTGAAATCTACCGCGCCCCCCCCCCCCCCCCCCCCCCCATGTCTTGGTGGAAGGTTTGCCCCGGTCAAACTTGCGGCTGCCATGATATTTTCGACGTCTTTCTCAGGGCGGGGGGTGCGAGTGTATATACTGTAATGTTCAAACTGGTCTACAGACAGACAGACAGCAGATGAGGCAGGTATGGAGAACTGGCTCTCCAAATTGAGGTCGACACCCCCTATCCCAACCCCTCCCCCCCGCCTCCCTCCTCCACATCCAGACAGAGCTTGGGTCTGTTCCTGGTCCTTTGGTGGGCTGGTTTGGGTTGTCTTCTGCTTGTCTTCTGCTTGTTTTCTGGCCCGTGTTTCTTATTGTTTCGTTCCTTTCCCCCCCTCCACCGGACACACGCTCCTGTTTTCTGCTGCACTGAACACCAATCAGAACTGAAACAAGCCCTCAGCGCTGACCTGGAACCAGTTGTCCTTTTAAACCGAACCTCAAAACTTGCAATCGTTGAGTATTTTCAATCTGATTCGAGATCAGCGTCTGAGAGGGTAACCTCAACCTTCTCTGCAGTCTCTGGAGAGAGAATCCTGGTCAAGGTTATTCCCCAGTCCGCTGATCCACCTTCACCTAACACAGTTCAAACAGCATTTCTGCCTTGTGTGCTGAGAGAGACAGAGATGGACAAAGGGAAGAGAGAAGTAGAGAGGTGGACATTTTGGTGCTAGTTTCAAGACATCTAGACGGCGTTAACGTTCAAGAACCCCTCAGCATGGTTAATAGTGCCTTCGCAGAGAACCGACTCCTATTGTTTTTGAGTTCTAGTGTTCCAGGTCTACTCCTGAATTCTGCTACCATCACCAGAACCAACCAGTCCGGTTCTAGCGCTAGTTCTTGTGAGGCATGAGTTTTCATAGTCTACTTAGGCAACTGATGGGCCACAGAGTAGAAATGATCATTATTACAATGAAGGCTCTCTAGACAGTCATACAGCTCTCTAATGCAGAAACGTCTTCATGCCTGTAGGAGGCCCAACTGGTTATACAGTATGTGGACGCTTCATAGGTCAGTCATAAGGACCTCCCATTGCGTTCTTCATGACAGGTAAACAATATAGGACTTATAGGCTTTTGTTGTTGTTGTTGAAGCTTCTACAACTGTTCCGCCATCTTTAGGGTCTGAGGTTCCAAACAACAGCAGGTGATCACGTTCAATCATGCCCCTCTCCTCCCTCCATCTCCTCCCCTCTCCTCCCTCCATCTCCTCCCCTCTCCTCCCTCCATCTCCTCCCCTCTCCTCCCTCCATCTCCTCCCCTCTCCTCCCTCCATCTCCTCCCCTCTCCTCCCTCCATCTCCTCCCCTCTCCTCCCTCCATCTCCTCCCCTCTCCTCCCTCCATCTCCTCCCCTCTCCTCCCTCCATCTCCTCCCCTCTCCTCCCTCCATCTCCTCCCTCCATCTCCTCCCCTCTCCTCCCTCCATCTACTCCCCTCTCCTCCCTCCATCTACTCCCCTCTCCTCCCTCCATCTCCTCCCCTCTCCTCCCTCCATCTCCTCCCCTCTCCTCCCTCCATCTACGCCCCTCTCACACACAGGAGGAGCTGCTCACTGCAAACCAGCACCACTGAACTACTGCCAATCTACTGACCGGCTGACTGCCAATCAGTATGGGACATACTGGTAGCACTTAAAGCTGAGGCCAATGGGGTTAGGATATATAATGGAATGCTAATGAATGTTGAAACAAGTTCGTTTTTAATCTTCTGAATGAAATTGTTGCTTGTTTCGTTGCAGAGGCAATAGTATACGTGCTGGTGACATCCGTTTTTGCATCGAACCTTATATACATATGTGTATGTTGTCCTCATGTTTCTCTGTCAACTCATAAAAGCAACCGGAATTTCAACGTGTACCCCAACGACTTGGTGTGTCCGAGTATGTGCGTGTGTATGTATGATGTCTTCTACTGCTTTCTATCTACATTAACGACAGGCCTGTCCATTGATCTGCTTTCCCAACCCTCTGCTGTCTCATACGGAAAAGGAGGCGTTTAACAAATCCAGATTTCCACAATTTGGTCTTTCATAACTTGCATCAAGTTTTTAGTTTCCAGTGTGTCCTGCTGTCTGTGTGTAGATATTTTGTTGTCATTTTTGTAAATATTGCTTGAACTGACTGTAGATGTGCTGGGTTAACATAGAGGACCGAGAGTCCTGACCATGACCCTGGCAGCCCCCATTGCATTGTGGGTGGTGGGGTGATGAGGGGGGGGGGGGGTCCGCTTTACAGTTTTCACTATTTGATTTGCTGTGATCTTTGGTTTTTACTGGCTTGGTCAAGGGGGAAGCTTGCTAGCTCAGAGGCGGAGTTTCAATGAACCAATCCCAGCCCTTCTAGCCCTGGTTCACCTGAATGGCGCCTGTCACTCACAATCCTCCTCGCACCTTTCTGTATTTAAAACAAGTGACATGCAGTTCAGATGGACTGACATACGGACGGACTGACTGAAGAATGTGCACGGTGAAGAGTGTTTTACTTGGGAAACGATGTTGTAGTGACTGGTGAATATAGGATACAATATATGATATGATATAGTATGACATTCTGGTTCATGTTGAAGCTACTGGAGAAGCATGTCAGGCTGTCAAATGGTTTACTCTATGATATTGCAAAATATTTTGTATTTTAAAGGAAAAAAATAATAAAATAAATGTTGGTTTCAGGATTTCATTTCTGTCTTCATGTTTTTTGGTTTTCTATGTCAGGTCACGCTCACTCTGTTCTTAGTCTTCTGAGGAAGAGCGACTGTTCCAGATCAATGTACTGTCTTTGTGGAACTCACATGGGTTAAAACTGCTCAAGTGTCCAAAACTATATTGACAATAACAGTTTGTCCAGAATGTTCTCCTCCAAGCATCCAGCCAGATGAGTCCCTGTCTCCATCTGACCCCTCCAACTCTCCTCCATCCTATCTCCTCCGTAAGGGATTAGATCAACACTGGATTTGTGGATTTACTCGGTGATTTAGTGAGTATTTGTGCGTGTTTGCTCGCCTGTGTGTGTATTAGAGAGAGAGAGCTCAAAAACTGATCAACACCCCCAGTCTAACACCGCACCTCCCTACATTATCCAAAAAGCATATCGACATCCATGAAAGAACGGATTGCCATCCCCCCAAAATTATATAATATATATAAATAATATAAAACAGATAAATCGACGGTTTTAACCCCTCTATTTCTGGACAGGACATTTCTGCCTTAAGCAACTTCAAAACATATTCCATATTCCTGCTTTTTTAATTGATGTTTTACGATTGTACTATGCTTAGCCTACTTCCGGATATAAATGTAATCGGATATGGTGAAAATACTCTCACTCTTACATTCTCAAACATTCTTACTTAATATAACACTTAATATAACCATGTGAAAGTCTTTCACACGAGCGTTTCATATGCACGAGCATACTAAGTTTTCTGAATTATGAACGCGCGTGTCAGCATGAACGTGTCTCACGTGCCTATGCGAGCATTTCACATATCTGGATGACAGTTGAAAGTTTTTTAAACGTTTCATCTTCGAACGTATTTTAGCATATGAAATGCATATGACATGAACTGGGTATGGCTTCATGCACCTTCTTGAATACGTCAAATATAATCATTATTTGGGGCCATGACAGTCATTTATTGGCGGGAAGGCGATTATAGTTTTATCTAGATTGGACGAAAAAGATTACAGATTTCAATCAGCCTCAAACAACTGCAGCTTTGCTTGACTAAAGCATCCTCCTCCTCCTCCTCCCGTCTACCTCTCGAGCCAATAGCGACCGCGCGTGGCGTGCGCGCGCTCCATGCCACTCACTGTCTCTCAACCAATAGAAAAGTTCCGAGGCACGGGACGCTCCACAGGGCTAGGCGGTGGGACTGCGCGCTTCGGATCCAGGTGTTCCTATGGGGGAGAATGCGCTGAAAATCCGCAAACAATCCGTTTACAGGTAAGATCGTCGTAGCATGGATATACGCACAGACAGTAGCATGTGCACTATGAGTGTTGACTTTCTTCGATTGCATTTGCGGCATCTACAGCACTATCGGGGAGAGCGAGCTGAGGATGCACCGTTTTGGAGTACCGCATTGCAGGGCACTGAACTACCGGTGTCGATGGCACCGCAGTTGCAGTGATCTCCGCAGAAGTGCGCAACAACTTTGGAGAGGCAGTAGACGCCTTTTTTGGGGGGGGGACGGGGGGACGGTTAGGACTTCCTTCTTTTTGTGAAACTGCCAAAGTCATGTCCAGAGCTGCATCTCAAGGTGACTGAAATGATGACAAATCAGAGTTTTTATAAAACAACCCTTTTGTCTGATGACAGCTTGGCCTAGACTCAAGGTGAACCCGGACAATTCGTCAAGGGCGCAATGTGGCTGAGCTGTGGGTGATTTTCCTAACATCGTCACACAGGGGAGCCTCCCCAAATTTAAGGTCACGTTTCTAATTCTACGTAAGGTAGAGGTGGGGTGAAGTTAGGAGCTTCTGGAATTCACTCATCAGTTCAAGATGAATCTATTATAATTATTTTGCTTTCCATTAACAGACGGCTGATATCATACACATACGTATCTCCAGGTTTTTTTTTGTACACAAAAAAACACACAATCTGTTAGTCTGTGGGCTTACAGCAATACAGCTGATGACCTAGATAATGCTGGTGTGGTCAAGCAGGGGGTTGCTACTGAGCTCTGGGGAGATTACAGCCCTGCTGGAGGATAGCAGATCTGGGGAGATGAGCAGAGGTCTGTCGCACGGAGCTTGACAACACTCAGGTTCTCTCAGAATGATCAGACGTGGAGAGATGCGGGTGAATTGTTGCCTTGCATCTCATCATTCCATCAATCGTTGCACCTACGCACCAGAGAAGGGGGACAGCAGTCATGAAGTTGTACATATACAAAAGATGTACATTGCATTTTATGCATTTGGTCATTTAGCAGACGCTCTTATCCAGAGCGACTTACAGCAAGTACAGGGACATTCACCCCTGAAGCAAGTAGGGTGAAGTGTCTTGCCCAAGGGCACAACGTCATGTTTGCACGGCTGGGATTCGAACCAGCAACCTTCTGATCACCAGCCCGATTCTGGGCGTAGGTGTGTCTGTTCTAGAGTAGTTCCTGGAGATCCTGCTGTAGCCCTGCCATGTGATTAGCATACTGCTGCTGCTGGGTGGGATATCTGCTGAGTCAGCCTGCCTGAGGAGCATGTGATGCCTGAGGCAGACACAGGGGGAGAGGCGCTCCATGCTACTGGAGGAGAGGTGTTGCGGGGGAGAGGAGGGGGAAGTGGAGGGTCTGGAGCAGGACGAGAGCAGGGGAGCCAGAGGAGAGCTGGTGCCTGGTTTATTCAGTATTCTTCACGTATTCATGTCTCCAGTGATACTGTCCATCCTCCTCTCGTCCGTGCCTTCTTAGACCAGTGGTCTGACAGGCTTCCAGTCTGTCTCCAGGCAGGAGAGACAGGGGACTAGGGTGGGGCTGTGTGAAGGATGTTGCGTGTCTGGAGCAAATGAATTATCTTCCTCTCTCTTTCTCACTCTATGGCTCTGCCTCTTCCTCTCCATCTCTCTCTTCCTCTCTCTCTTCCTCTCTCTCTTCCTCTCTCTCTTCCTCTCTCTCTTCCTCTCTCCCTCTTATCCGGAGAGAGGAAGTATCGACGACTGTATCGTCCAAGACTTGATGTATAAGCAGGTGTCGCATCACAGCTAGGACCGCTGTGACTGAGCACTGCAGTGTTTCATGTGTGTGTGTGTGTGTGTGTGTGTGTGTGTGTGTGTGTGTGTGCCTGCGTGTCTCCTGCACGATTGTACTAGATGCTTTCTGCTGAGTCATGTTGTTATAAATAATCCATCCCTCCTGCAGAGAAGACTCCACTTCCAGCCAGCCTTACCCTACCCCGAAGGGGCCGGTCCTGCACGCACATGCTGACTCCCCTCCCCTGCCTCTTCGGTCCTCCATGAGGATGTGCTGAGCCCTTTATCTTCCAGAGTAGCATAGTGATACACACACTCCATCCCACAGTAACATCTGTCATCTGCTTCCTGCCTCCCCTCTAGAGGTGCACGGTCCTGTAGCCTGGCTGGCTGTCCGGCCGTCTGTGCGTCCGTAAACCGGTCTGAGGGGTGTGTTGGGTTTCCTGAGGCATGCGAGGGGTGCGACTAGGTGTCATGGCGTCTAAAGGACTGGTTCTCCTGATTCTGTCCTCCTCGTTCTCCCTCTCAGGTAAGTGACATAGCACCTCTACTGTCCCTTCACTTTGTCTCTTAACCGGGGGGGGAATGAAGGTTTATTGTAGCAATTTTAACCCACCCTATTGACATCACCTTATTTTCTCTTAGCATGTTGCTATTTGTTGCATGCAGCTGTGTAAGAGAACACTTATTATTTAAAAGTATGACTTAATCCCCCCCCCTCGCTGTCTCTGTCCTGCAGGAGCGGTGCTATTTGGTGACCCTAGAATCTACGGAGGTGAGCAGCCTGCAGCTCTAAGCTACACACACTCCATCTCATGCATCTCTAATGTGGTTTAGACCTTCCGGTGTTCAGATGATTGAGTTTGATGGTAACGGTGCTGCTCCTCTCTGTCAGACGATGCGACGGGCTACGGCCCTGTGTTTGAGGAGGAGCCTCTGGACATCGTGTACACAGAGGACTCCCCTGATGGACGGATCTCCATGAACTGTAGAGCAAGAGCCAACCCTCCGGCTACATACAGGTGACACACACACACTCGTACAGACACACACACACGTACCAACACACAAAACACACACGCACAAGGAATATTTATTATTATATTTATTCATCTATATTTCTACTTTGCTGTCACCTTCTAGACATCTCTTCCTCCCTTTCTTCTCTCCTCCTATTCCTCCCTACCTGCAGGTGGCGCCGTGACAAGTGGGAGATCAAGCTGATGGAACAGCCTGATGAGCACTACAGTCTGGTGGGGGGAAACCTGGTCATCACCAACCCCAAGCAGAAGAAGCACGCTGGGACTTACGTGTGCGTGGCCAAGAACATCTACGGAACCGTCATCAGCAAAGAGGCCACCATCAAGTTCGGATGTGAGTGTAACCTTGGTCGGCTTTTAGCTAAGAGGCACTTCAGTTACTAGTTTGAATGTCTGTGTATTTTCTATAGTAGCCTCTTCGAAGTGTTTTCCATTAACTACAACCATTAGCAATTGCCTTCTACCACAGCTAGCACAGTGCTAATTTGGAGTCCCTATGTAGCAATGCTTCACCATCAACTCTGCTCCCCCTCACCCTGACCCGAACACACACACTCACACACACCCACACACACCCACACCCACACACACACACACGCACACACACACTCACACACACACCCTGAGCAGATATGGAAGCGTTCCCTGACGAGGAGAGGGACCCTGTTTTGGTGAAGGAGGGCCAGGGAGCAGTGCTGCTGTGTGCTCCGCCTAAACGTTGGCCATGTAAGTAGCACCCACATTAGTAACACCTTCCTTATATTCATAAGATCATGTTTGTGGATGGGTATCTGTAGCAATCCGACCCCAACTAGACAACTACAAACAACGTTGCCTTATTTGTGAAAGGAATCTGAAGCCACTGACCTCCTCCGCCTCCTCCTCCTCCGCCTCCTCCTCCTCCTCCTCCTCCGCCTCCGCCTCCTCCTCCTCCTCCTCCTCCTCCTCCTCCTCCTCCTCCTCCGCCTCCTCCTCCTCCTCCTCCTCCTCCTCCTCCGCCTCCTCCTCCTCCTCCTCCTCCTCCGCCTCCTCCTCCTCTCCCAGATGAGGTGACGTTCCGGTGGATCTACAACGAGTTCCCGGTGTTCCTGCAGGCAGACCGGAGACGCTTCGTGTCCCAGAGCACCGGGAACCTGTACATCTCCAAGGTGGAGGCCCAGGACGCGGGGAACTACTCCTGCTTCGTCTCCAGCCCCATCCTCGGCAAGAGCGTCTTCTCCAAGTTCATCCCCCTCATCCCCTCCGCTGACGAATGTGAGTGCGTCCCTGGCTGTACCAGACCCCCCTGTGCTATTAACATGGGGAAAGGGATCTGCCATGTTATAATCTGATCAAACAAACAGGTTTTTTTAAACAATGTTCTTTACTGTAACAAATCACAAATGACCTCTGGGGGCGTGGCCTGCCCCTCCCCCACTTCCAGATCCCACGGAGAGGAAGTTCCCAGCTGACCTCCGGGTGACCTTTCCTGACACCACAGCCATGCTGGCCTCCAACATCACGCTGGAGTGCTTTGCTCTTGGCAAGTAAGTCAAGACACACTAAGGCACTTCTCACCTGGCCATGTGTGGTCTGTTGCTGTCATCTTCCTAACCACACGTGGTCGTGTTACGGTATTCCATCGAACCACACGGTCAGGCTGCTATTGTGGCTCTAGCGCTGTGCTCATGTTCCCCTTGTCCACCATCCTCACTGCTGCTGTGTTGCGGTTCGTCAGTCCCATTCCTCACATCCTGTGGAGAAAGGTGGGCGCCACAGACCTGCCAGCGGGACACGAGATCAGCATGTCTGGAGCGCTGCTGCATCTCTACAACGTCCAGTACGAAGACGCCGGCAAGTACGAGTGTGAGGCCATCAACTCCAAAGGCAAAGACTGGCATCAGAACTGGCTCTACGTACAGTGTAAGCACCCGAGCACCACACTCTTAACATGAACCTGAAAACGCAAGTTAAGGAACCAGGTAGATCTTCAGAGAACTGGAGTTTGGATTGACAGCTCTGTGTTGTGATTGACAGCTTTGTGTTGTGATTGACAGCTCTGTGTTGTGATTGACAGCTTTGTGTTGTGATTGACAGCCGCTCCAGAGTGGGCTCAGACCATCAACAACACCCAAAGGGACATCGGGTCTGAGCACACCATGAGCTGTGTGGCCATGGGCAAGCCCTTCCCCTACATCCGCTGGCTCAAGGATGGATTCACGGTAGGAATGTTAACAAAAAGATCAATAAATGTTGGATGGCAGCAATTGGAAACGGTTGCAAATAGCTGGTATAGAAAATGAGAGTAAAAGGTGGGATGGATCGCAACTAATACAGTGGACCCACCCTCATGGATCCATCGTTGACGTTGCCAGGTTGTGTCTCTGTGTCTCAGATTGGTAAAGGCGAGCTGAAGTTCTCCAGTCTGACCTTTGACGACTCAGGGATGTACCAGTGCATCGCTGAGAACTACTGGGGAACCATCTACGCCAACGCAGAGCTGCGTGTGATTGGTGGGTGTGTGGCCAAACGAGCTCTCCTATTGGTTCATCTCTCCGGATGCGTGTTGTTGAACTGGAAGGTTTAATGTATCTTGCTCCCTCTCCTCCCCCCAGCCTGCCCACCTTCCTTCGAATTCAACCCTGTTAGGAGGCAGCTTCTGGGGGCCAGGGATGGGCGTGTGGTGATTGAGTGCAAACCTCGCGCCGCCCCCAGACCGCAGTTCACCTGGAGAAAGGACAAGGAGCTGCTCTTCAATAACTCACGGTTCGCTACCACTGAAGGATCTCTGCTACCACTTCTCTCTCTCTGGCTTCTGCGTACTGAACGTGTTCTCTGCCCACCTCAGGATCTCCATCTTGTTCGACGGGAGTCTGGAGATCCTAAATGCCACAAAGAACGACGAGGGCTTGTACACGTGCTTCGCTGAGAACAACCGCGGCAAGGCTAACAGCTCTGGCATTCTCACCATCACAGGTCTGGGGAATTACAGCTCCTGTGTTTCTGGAGCTTTCCGGAGAGTATGTGGGGTCATGTGTGGGTATGTGTGGGGGGGGGGGTCATATCTTGGTGTGTGTGTGTATTTGGGGACCTGTCTTGGTGTGTGACTATACCTCTGTTGTATTTCCAGAGGCAACCAGTATCACAGTAGCCCCAGAAGATGCAGAGGTAGAGGTTGGGGGCGAGGTGATTCTACAATGCTCCGCCTCTTACGACCCCATGCTGGATGTGACGTTCATCTGGGCCATCGACTATCGCGTCATCGACTTCAACGCCGAGAGATTTACCTTTGAACGCATCGAGGTAAACAGGCTCGCCTGACGCTAGCATAGACGCTGCTAAAACCTCATGCTCCACATTATACACAGACACTGAGAAGTGCATTTATTTGTGTTCTCCTTCCCTCCCACAGGGTGCTGAGGACAGTGGTGATATGAGAATCCTGAACATCCAGGTGAATCTCGAGGGACGTTACACCTGCACCGCCCAGACTGTGGTGGACAATGCCACCGCCTATGCCGACGTCAAGGTCATAGGTCAGTACCAAGAATGCTCAGTCGCGCTTTACAAAATATCCAGATACCCTTTTATTACAGCCTTGCTACTCTCTCCTAGATAAATGTTTGGTCACTGCCTCCCCCCTTTTCCATCTGCTCTTCCCCCCTTTGCCCCCCCCCCAGGGCGCCCAGGCCCCCCAGGTGTGGTGGTGGTGGAGGAGATCGGGGACAAGTCAGTGAAGCTGACCTGGAGTAAGGGAGCAGACCACCACAGCCCCATCCTCTACTACACTGTCCAGACCAGGGACTTCTGGGCTTTGGACTTTGAGGACTGGAGGACAGCCAGCACCTGTAGGTGCACCTCTCTGCCACCAGAGGATGCTCTCACACTGACTGACAAAGTCATAAGGATCAATTGTACCTTTACTCAACCTGGAAAATGTATCTGTGTCATTATATATCATATACTAAAATATTTTTCAAAGTAAGCACACATAGGTTTTACTCTGAACATCAGAAAGGAAAGAGAAGATGACTTGAATGGAATCTTTTCTTCTGCCCTTGTGAAGCTCCCACCATCTTGGATGGGTCTGCAGAGAGTGCCGACGTGACGGACCTTTACCCATGGATGGAGTACGAGTTCAGGATCTACGCCACCAACGAATACGGAGATGGAGAGGCCTCCATCCCCTCCATCAAGATCAAGACCTGGGATGCAGGTAGGGGCTGTGTGTGTGTGTGTGTTAGTTATTGGGCTTGCATGGATTGTGTGTGTGGGTGTTCTAAGTCTCCCTTCACTGTTTCAGCACCTGTGGTGGCTCCTGCTAACATCGGAGGCTACGGAGGGAAAGATGGAGAACTAATCCTCACCTGGGATGTAGGTGTCTAAGACTGTGATATATCATTGATCATAGTCTTAATAAAAGACATTCAAAACTTACCTATAATATTTAATAGTCTTCATACAACACTTTCACTATCTAGTGATATATTATGGCCTTTATAAGATGTTCACACTGTGCTAGGCAATGTTGTGGCCTTTTAACAAACTCAAGTCTGTATTGACTGACAACCTCCTGACCTCTCTCCCCATGTCACCCCAGCCCATACAGCCCTGGTACTTCTCAGGTAAGAAGTTTGGCTACGTGGTGGCCTTCAAACCTCACGACGCCTACGACTGGTGGTACGAGACCATCTCCGACCCAGAGACGAGGCGGTATGTTCACCGCGACCCCTCCTTCGAGATTACCGAGGAGGACTTCCAGGTCAGGGAGTTCCAGGTCAAGATCAAGTCCTTCAACAGCAAAGGCGACGGGCCGTACAGTCTGACCAAAGTCATCTACTACCCACGAGACGGTGAGATCACCACTGACTAGCTGCTGGGTTCACAATCTGAACAAGCAAGAAGGGTGGGATAAATACTGAAACATTACTGTTCTGACACGGGATAGACAAGGTCTTAGTCAGTCCCCTCTCTCTCACACTCTTCTCCTTCCTTGTTCCCTCTCTTCCTCCTCTCCTTCATCGTTCCAGTTCCCACAGAGCCTCCGACAGACGTGTACTCCAGACCGGTCTCGTCTACAGAAGCTCTGGTTTGGTGGTTGCCTGTCGTGGATTCGGGTCCTGGTCTCACCCAGTACATCGAGGGTTACCAGGTGTGCTTCTCCCACCACGCCTTCCAGAACAATCTCTTCTTCGCCCATCAACCCTTGAGGCAGGCTCGTCTGCCATTGACGTATCTTTGAGGGAGGGGTTGTATGTGGATGAGTTTGGTTCACTATGATTGACAGCTGTTCTGACCAACCCTGCCCCTGCTTGTCGCCCAGGTGAAGTACTGGAGGAAGTATGACGACACAGAGCCAGGAGCCAATCGGATCCTTGTTCCCGGGAACGCCAACAACACGCGTCTGGAGAACATGCGTCCAGATTCCCACTACCTCATCGAAGTGCGGGCTTACAACGGTGCTGGGTTCGGCCCGCCCAGCGAACACTGCGAGATGTTTACCAGGAGGCCTCGTAAGAGACGCATGCCACGAACACTAAACATGAAGAACAGCAGAAGGCAGGACGTAAATGTCCAGCTACCCTTGTACAATACTTGGATGTAAATATAATGGTGTGTGTGTGTGTGTGTGTGTGTGTAGCCCCCAGTGTAGCTCCCAGAGTGTGGCGCTACATCAGCTGGACAGGAAAGTGGCTGTACGTCTGGTGGGACCATATCGAGTACGACTGGTTCGGAAACATCTCCTTCCCTCTCTACTACAAAGTAGGTCCTGTTAAAAGCTATAATGGATTTCCGAGGGCTTTTATTACCTTGTTTATTTATTCATTTGACTAAAACGATGCGTTTGTTGTTGTTGTTGTTGTGTTGTCCCTGCCTGGCTCAGGTGATGTTCAGGAAGACGGGCTACATCACAGGACCCATCTATATCACAGGCTGGCACTTCATGGACTTCCCCATGCCCCAGGTGGGCGACTTTGAGCTGGAGGTCAGAGGTCGCTACGAGGGTGGAGATGGGCCGTCCAGGATGATCCGCATCAGGGGTGAGAGATCGATCGTCTCTGATTGGGCTTGAGCGAAGGCCTGTCCATTGGTGATTGGTCCAGACTGTAGCCTGGGTGTTGAAAGATGAACAAGGCTAACACGTTGACATCCTGTTTGTGTTGTTAACGGTGTTGTTGTTGTTGTTGTTTACCCTTCCAGGTGAGGCTTCGGTGACCACGCCCTCTCTCAGCCTGGCTTCCATGCTGCTCCTGGCCCTGTGCATTATGGGATTTTAGGGATAGGCTGTTTACACGGATACGTGGTCTTGTACAGGACTCCCCCAGACTGTCTGTCTTCCCTCATCTTGTCAATAATCAGTCTCCAGTGGATTCCTAGCGGATACTTCTGGAACACGTCAGAGCTTGGAACTAAATCAGGCATATTTGTTGTATCTGATTTTACAGGAGAGCCTAGGCCTAAGCTCAAGGTCTGTTTTTTTACTGTTACGCATCGCAGGTTTCTTTTAATCACAACCAATAATGGATCATTTTAGTCTATTTTGGCACAAGAGATTTAACTGAGAGCTTTCATTTGAGATATATTAAGCATATTCGCCCAACATGGCACTTATACCTCTTTGGCTCCAAGCCCTCAGTATCTTATGTTGTC
Organism: Neosalanx taihuensis; assembly: GCA_030340665.1. Lineage (NCBI taxonomy): Eukaryota > Metazoa > Chordata > Actinopteri > Osmeriformes > Salangidae > Neosalanx > Neosalanx taihuensis. Next base: position 565,112 of record CM059307.1, read on the forward strand.
AGTATGCCTTACAGATGGTTCTGTGTCTAATATTCAGTCCTCACATTTCACGATCAATTATGTACGTGCAAAAGAACAACTTTTATGTTGACATTTATTATTGAGTAGGATCCCTTATGTTTGCCAAAGGCGGTGGTGAGTAAAACTGTGATTTAGTAAACATTGAAGTCAAAGAATAAGAATAGTAACACTGTAGGTAAAGAGTGCCAGTCAACACCATCACATCAATGAAGACAGCAGCTTCTCTTTGAATAAAAGAATCTGACAGTTTGTCTAAAACTGTCATATTGTACATTTTTGTTGTTTTAAAAAAACGCCTGTTTTGTTTTTGTCTCTTTCTTACTGTCTGTTACTATATGATATGATCATAATTGTACACATTAAATTCACAAGGATAATGCAGCGAATTACTGTAGGGAATGCTAATATTTTCATGCTAACCAACAATGCTACGTTCCTCTTAGATGCTCAAGCTAAAAGCCATATTGCTTTGACAATGTCTTTATGCTAAGCTTGTCATGATTTTTGCACAGACTTGACGGTCACAGAATGTTTATGCTGAACGCAAACAAGAGGTCAGGGTTGTACAGTACTGATGTCGTGGTGTGTGTTTGGTTCCAGGAACATTCCTTTTGTGTTAATAATCAGGCTGCCAACTCATTAAATGCAATAAATAAGTATCCTTAACTCCAGCTGTGTGATTTGAGGGGACATTACAAGGTCAAACCAACAGATGGCAGTATAGATTAATGCAGCCTCGCATGTACATTTTACTGTGTGTCTGCCTGTGTGCCTGTGTGGTTGGAGATTGGTAGCCTTGCGTGAAAACAAAGAACATCAATTGTTCTATAATCAACGTCTATTCTGTGCAAACAAATGGTGTTGATGGACACCCCTTGTCTCGCATGCAGCAGATGAGGCATGGTGAATGGTCAGTACATCACAGAACACACATGTTCCTCAGTCCATTCTTTTGTTTCCTCTATTCAGACTCTCTCCCAGGCCCTTGTCTCCCTGCCCCTCATAAAACACCCCCTCTGAGTGATTTCCTACCCCTCCCAGTGCATGGTAAACCCTGTTCCCCCCTCCCTCACATCATCCCATAACCCTGGATAATCCCATGCATATCCATTTACTACGGATGCCTTTCGTATTGGTGTCCAGTAAATCTGGATGGGGAAGACATTCTCTATAATTTAGCAGCCCTTTCAATAGAAAGTAGGATGTTATGAATAATATAGACCAGGGTATGGTAACAGACAGCCATAAAACTCGCTCGCCGCCCTGTCTGAGTAGGACTTTCCATGACTTTTATGCAGAGTAGTTTTTATTAGACTGAGAAACAAATACATCCATCACCTGCAGGCTCATTATCCTGCACTCCTGCTTATTAGCTCGGTATCTAGTTAACACGTCTAGCTTCTGCTTCCTTATTTGGAAATAAGAGAGTCGAAGCTAGTTTTCTTAATGAGGTGCAGCTGGTTTTTCTAATAAGATGATAGTGGGTGCATTTACCTCTTTAACTCGGGGCAGGTATCAGTTGAGTCCGCTGTTTCTCGGTGCACGTTATCTCTTCTCAGCACGAGGACCGCAAGGTGCGTGAGCGCGTGGTAAATGTTTGAAATGCATCGCGCGGCGATTGGTAGTTTCTGCCTGTCCTGTTTTATTTTAATACTTTATTCCTTTGCTTTTTTGTAAACATGTGTTTCTAAATTTGAATTTCCTATTTTTAAATAAAACGTCATTTGTCATTTATATTCTAATGCTATTCTATTTTCTTCCTGGCTATGATAAAACATTGTTGTGCCCAAAGGAGTAAAACAGCCAAGATTGGTCACGTGTTCTTTAGATTGGTAGCATATAAACATATATTTTTCTTTTCTTAAGATGTCTAATGCATGAGGCTTGCGAGACTTGGTTAGTGCTATGATTGGATTGGCAGGGCTCAACCTTCTCTAAATCGTCCAGGCGAATGCTCTCTGACACAGCTGTGCAGTTGATACCTTGCACCAACCTGGTCAGTCAGCCTGTCCTTTCGTGAGGAGAGAAGGGGAGAGGTCGCCTTTTGGGCTAAGGTTGTCACACCAGGAAGTAATTGCCACTCTTGTTGGTGTTTTATAGCCCAGTTTACTCAGAACAATGTCTTGTAAAGACATCCCTGGCACTACAGCACACAACTGTCCTTCTGTACTCTGTCAAACAGATGCTCACAGCTTCTTCTCTATTAATGTCAGAGAAGACACACTCGGGACTGTGAAACTTCAAAGAATTGGAAGATATGACAGCTGGAAGAGTTCCATCTCGTTTGGAATGAGCTTTAAAAAGTAAAAGTACAGATTTCATATTACTGCTGTGGAAAAGCGAACTTTTAAAAACCTTGACTTGACTTGTTTGGTCTGCTCTGGACTCGTGTGGTCTGGCCTGATGTATCACCGTACCTGTCAGAAGATAACAAGGCGCCCAGGCTGATGGATGGACAGCTATCTAACTGACGAAAGAAGAAGCAGGAGGCCGTGGCTTTGAGGCTGAAGCGAGGGGGAGGGAGGGAACGCAACACATCAGTCGGACGCCTCGAGGTGATGTCATCTCCGCCTGTCCTCACACACACACTCCCCGATAAACCCGGCACTTTGTCACCTGACACGCCTTCGCCGAAACGGAAGGACACACTGGCGGAAAACTTCAGAGCGTTATCGTGAAAGTTTGCAAAAGGCCTTCGAGGTGAGAACGTCTGATGAACACATCACTCCACGCCAGCGCTCTCTCGTTGACGGGTTCGTCAGCGGTCGTGTCGTGTACTGGAACACAGCGGGTCAGATGTGGGCCAGGAAGCCGGAGGAGGGTATCCGGAAAGATCTTTTTGTACTGTCGGTGCTAACAGTTGTGGAAGAAATTGGATTTCCTGTGTACTTATATTAATCACTACTGAACACACCTTCTCTGAAGACTGTTGTAACGTCATTACCGCCTGACTGTCACTATCTATGTTTACATTCTTGTGCCCTATAAAAGAATGCTCTCTTGCCTTCGTCCGGGAGAGAGCCATGATTGAGACCTAAGCTTTGTACTGTCTTCATTTTGTTGCCAGAGGTCTGGTCATTTCTCTCCCAATCTGCAGGTTGTTAAATACGTATTTAATCCAGAACTCAACTGAACTGTCACTCCGTTTATGAAGAGACGGACAAAACACTTTCTTCAACACAGTCAAAACTACAACAGTAACAGCTGAGTTGAAAAGAGAGTTGGAACGGTCAGTATCATTTGTTGACCCGCTTTGCTCGACTAATGGCGTTCCAACCCTAGCGTAAGAAAATCGCTGTGTGTCGTGTTGTCCTTCTAGATGGGGTGTGGAAAGCCAGTGACCTTTCCTCTCTCACAGGGTTTCCACCTGCTGTCAGAAACAGCTGCATCAGCGCCAGGTGAGAAGATCAGCTCCGTTCACACGGAGACTAATGGCGCCCAGGACAGAAGGGTTATGTGAAGAGCCATTAGCAACGACGCATCGACAAGATGATGATGTCAGCCTGTCCTCTCACACCCAAGGTACAATCTTAACACTCACCCACACACACACACGTTAATACACAGACACACACACACACAAACACACAGCGTACACCTGTTCAGCAGTTATGTATAAGAGATCAGGTTGCCTACTGAGAATGCGGAGTAGGAGACAACCTTACATGGGAGGGAGTTAATGCATTACATCCCTAATAGAGACGGATGCATTTTTAATGAGTGGCAGTGCCCTGAGCTAGGGAAGAATCGCATTATGCTAACTAAGTGAAACATGCTAGGAGGATGCTGTGGCCCAGGGTTGTTCTTGAACAGCGGCTCGTCTCCCTCCCTCTCCTCCCTCTCTCCTCTGTGTGGGTCAGTCATCTGGTTGGCCTGCATCTCCCTGGGCTTGGAGGCTGGGAGCTGTTCACTAATGATCGCTGACTACAGCGTATCAGGAAGGTGGCCGGACCAAGCGTGTCAGAGGAAGCGTTTGATGCAGGGGAGTAGGAATGAATTTGACATTTGAGGGGGAACAGATTTGCTGGAAGAAAAGCCGATATCTTCTCTTTCACACTTTCAGAATAAAAGTTCCAAATGTAGACTTTTGTATCTTGTGGTACAGACACATTTTTTGGGGGGGAAGGACACAAAACATTTTGCGATATTGAGGAACACAAATCCCCCCAGGTTCCTGAGCCAATGTTAAAAATAATGTTAGCAAAATATCTGCCTGCTTACCGTATTGCAATTCTATGCCTCTTTGTTGTTTGGGCACCTGCCCCTTTAGAGGTCTCTACGCGCCCCTGCCCCTTACCCTTATTTTGTTCACATAAAGAGGGTCAACGCTGTCCCAAAACACGTCTGCATTGAGGTAAAGGGCTAAGAGGCAGGGATGCATACTTCTTGAAACTACGATTTTTGAACCTGACGAAAAATGTATTCACCTGGATGGAGACGAGGCAGAAAGATAATGAAAGACATCTTCCTACCCAGGCACATGCATGGACCCTGGCATTTAATGTCTACCCTTGTATTTTGGCATCCAGCCATGTTATCCTTCCTATGTTTAGGAAATATTTGTGGCTCCTGCGATCTGTAATGATACATTTGTACCGGACCACTTTGCCTGCTGTAAAACTAGAACTGGGGCTGTAAGAGGTGAATCGCCATGTCTGGAACTTCCACATGAGAAAGAGACCTGCGGCTTTTATCAATTCTGAAGGGCCTCGAAGCACAATAGAAGAATATTACCCAGCGGTCTCTTCTCTGGAGTGAATAGAATAATAGAGTGACTATTACCCCTCCTGGACTCACCTCAGACACCAGCAGCTCTGATACAAACATGATTGGAGCAACGATGGATACCGCAGACGAACCGTGTTTCTGTGAAAAGCCAGGCTGTCTCCAGCTCACTCAGAGGATGGTGTGTTCCGACTGGGGATGGACAAGATACACACTTCACTAGATCTTCACACCCAACACCGTTGAAGAGCCATATGGGATGCTGGCTAGGAATATTGATTAACGTGCGCGCGTGTGAGATTGAGTGTGTGTGTGTTTGCGTTCGTCTGGTTGAGTTGATGGTGACGGTTGTGTGTGTGTAGAAGAATCCAATTTCAGGTAATTGGAGTCAGTAATTGAAATTTATTTTGCCACTACAGTTCAGGTCTGCATCACTAATCTAGCTAGTCTAAAAGATAAATAGCTTTTTCTTTTATGCCTGATAAAAAAATGGGGCAATAATAAAAACAAAACGAAAATGCAGTTTTTACAACTTCTCGCAAAAAACCCTAATGAATAATTCAACAGAACTCGCGCATTTAATGCATTCAAGTATTCTTTAATTGGTTTAAATCCTGTATATTGGCTTTTTTACAACCACACCAACTCTCCTCAGGACATACAGGGTTATTGTATCGTTATGGTAAAAATCCTACTTGGATTAATGTGATGTCATTTTAATCAGGGAATGCATATTCAGCATATTAAACAAGCTTGTGTTCTGAATGGGCTTCTTTGTGAATATCTGCTAAACCTGCATTTTTAAGACTCGCCAAAAAGCTCAGTGAATCTCTGAGTTTGTATTGTTAATCACACACACACACGCACATAATCCCATTATTTCTATGTTCTTCGCTGACCCCTGAGAACCCTTGATTTATGAGGTAAAAGGTTACCCTTCAGGGTTGTAAATCTACCTATTAGAGGCTGTTTGGATAACTAGATACGCATCTTATTGTAAATGTGTCAGGGACAAAGACCTTGTGGTCACAGATGTTGTCTAGCTACAATCCTGAACTAGACATTTCCTGTATGTATCCCTCTTTCATTTCACATTTGACATTTATTCATTTAGCAGACACTTTTATCCAAAGCAACTTCCAAGAGAGAGCTTTACAAAAAGAGCATCGGTCACTGAGCATAACAACATTATCGTCCTCAAACAAAAACAGATTTTATGTATCCATATATCTGTCTGTTTATTAATCTATCCTGCTCCTTCCTTCCTTCCTTCCTTCCTTCCTTCCTTCCTTCCTTCCTTCCTTCCTTCCTTCCTTCCTTCCATCTTTCCTTCCTTCCTTCCTTCCTTCCTTCCATCTTTCCTTCCTTCCTTCCTTCCTTCGTTCCATCTTTCCTTCCTTCCTTCCATCTATCCTTCCCTCCTTCCACTGTACTCAGACCCACTGACACGGTCCAGTCACTGTTTTCCGGCTCCTTCCCTCCCATCCCCCGAGACATCCAGGCGCCTCTGCTGATGGAGTTCTGTGACTGTGTGTGTGACTGTGTGTGACTGTGTGTGACAGACACAGGATCTGCTCAGGCACACCGAGCGCTGCCGTCAGCTCCAGCGGTTGCTATGACAACGACCATACGTTGTCGAGGAGGCGAGAGAGTGAAAAAAAGATGGGAAGAGATTGTTTCCACCGAGTCAACGAGGCTGCTGTCAACTACTGTGTGTGTGCGTTCTGCTGTTGACTGCGGATGTTTGTGTGTGTGTGTGTGGCAATGTCATTAATAACACGTCTGTTTCTAGCGGTTACCAGTCCTGTGTTAGCGGTGGTCCAACACCTCGCTCCTCTTCTGCCTCCGCACGTCACTGTGTAGGAGGAGGAACCTGCAGCGTTCTGTCCTGAGGATCTAGATCAGTGGTTCTCCACCCTGGTCCTCAGGGCTCCACTGTCCTGCATGTTTTAGATGTTTCCCCCTTCCAACACACCTGATTCAAATGAATTGTCATTATCAGGCTTCTGCTGAGCTTCATAATGACTCATTCATTTGAATCAGGTGTGTTGGAGCAGGGAAACATTGAAAACATGCAGGACTGTGGGCCCTGAGGACCAGGGTTGAGAACCACTGGTCTAGAAGACGTTACCATGGCGAAGGCAAGGACCACCTGACCTCTCCTCGCTGTACAACACCAGAGGTCAAGCTGTGAACTTCGACCTGGTCACAGGATGGGTAACTTGGTTTATGGCATCTTGTCCACATGAAGCTGCCTATCTGTCACTATTAGCATGGTGACATTGACTGGGATTGTAACCACGGTGGTTTGTACTTGTGGTCTCGCGGTCTTGGGACCTCAAGGGACGCCAAGATGACGTTGTATGTCATCTTTGTTAGACTGTCCACCGTGTTAGACGATGGTTATGGGGACCGTAAAGTTTTATAGGTTACTTTGGGGTAGGACAGAGAAACCGGCTGAGACCTGATCAATAAATGTGCTAACTTGCAATCTGTTTACACCACTGTCTCACAAATAGGTCGTCAGATTCGCTTATCAGTTATTGTAAGCTGTCCATTTCAGGGCCCTAATGTGAGAACACTGATAGAATGAACTAAGGACAGATCTAAAAGATTTGTCAGTGAAATCTATTGTGTGTGTGTGTGTGCGTGTGTGTGTGAGCGTTTAAAAAGAATCTGGCTGTGTGCTGTTCTGACCTGTCTGCCTACAGGGCAGTGGAGTAGCGGTACATCAACTGACCCCATGCCTTCAGACAAACTCCCATCAGGATGTTGACCCCCCCGGCCCAGAGTGGCTTCCTGTTCGTCCTCCACCCCACAGACTGGCACGGGTTCCAGCCAGGGTCGAAGCCCCCCCCCCCAGATGGGCTCTTTTGTCCTCCCCCCTGATGGATCTGGCATCTCTCTTGTCTCGGTGAACGGGGGACAAGCTCAGGACACAATGGCCGCTTCCTTATCTGACTGACAGGAAGGGGGGCCGGCCGGCCGACCGGCTCGGACAGGAACAGGAAGCGGGTCCAGCTGGGCCCAGGGAGCGAGACGGCCCACGACGCCGGGGCCTCGTGATGGGACTGCTGGGGCGTGACTGATCGCTGCCCTTCGACCCGGCAGTCTACACACACACACACACACACACACACACACACACACACACACACACACATGCTATCACACACACATCCTCTTTGTGTGCAGCGGGCCGGACGAGAAACACATTAGCTCTGGGCGGTTTCATCCCAGCCATGCTTTTAGAGCTTCACAAGACTCGTTCAACAGGGAGATGAAAGAGTTGTCTCAGACAACATGGATGAGGAGGAGAAAAAGAATGGAGAATAAAAGAGAATGTGGGAACAGTAGAGAGAGGAGCAGAGTAGTAAAGAGAGAAATGGAGGACGAGGGAGAGAATTAAGGGAAAGAGATTTTTTTTCTTCTAACGCTTTTAGACGTTAAAACCACACTATACTTGTTGTCCCTGCGTGCCAGAGTAGAGAACCCTTGGTTTCAGTTCAATGCCAGCAGGCTTTTAGGGAAGGGAGTAGGTACGGAGGGAGGATGAGAGAGGGAAAGAAAAGATGAGGACAAGGGGAAAAAAAGAGTTGAGATGGAGGAACCAACAGTGGATGTAGGAAACAAAGGGCTCCATTAAAGAATCCCATACAGTACACGGTGTGTGTGTGTGTGTGTGTGTGTGTGTGGGTGCAAGGCCAACCAACAGTCCTTTAATCCTGTTAAACCACAGCACAATAGAGGAACAGCTGTTGCGGCCTTCCCCACGAAGCGAGAGACAAAACCGGAGGAGGAGAAATGGAAAACCAGGGAGAGGGGCGAGGTGGTTCTGCAGCGTCCTGCTCCCTCTTCCCCTCTGCTGTTGCCCCCCCCCCCCCCCAGAGGTAACTAAGCCCCCCACCCAGCCTGCACCCCCCCCCCCCCCCCCCCAACACACACACACCCTCTGAAAGCTCTGCCAGCAGTGACAACCTCACTAATCAAGTTTATGGGGGCAGGACTATTGGGTTAACACATCAGGGACATGGCTGGGACACAGTGTGTGTGTGTGTGTGTGCGCCCGCTCTCTCTCCCTCGCTCCCTCAGGCCATGAAAACCACAGCCTTGGGACACCGCACGCTCCCACGCACCACCACCCCCCCCCCCCACACCCTTCGCCCGCGCACACCCAGTCTGTCAGGGAGAAACCTGAAGCGGCTCCGGGGGCAGATGTGCTGCTGTCGCTGACGGGAGGCGTTGGAGGCTGGACTGAGCCGGGCAGGACTCAGGTTACAGCTGGCCTGCACCCTCACGGTGAGGAGGAGACTCTGTGACTCTGACAGATACACCACCCTGTTCTGGAGCAGGATACGGTTACCATGTTGTTTACGGCACTCGTTCGTATCCCGTGTGTGTCCAGACAGGCAGAGTTGGTGGTGAGGTATATATTTTACGAACGCGGTGAAACTAACCGTTCTCGCTCGCTGTGATGTCATCGCTTCGAGGAGGGTACGTTGGAAATGATAAAACTGGACGGTTGTCCTGCAGGGTCAAAGCCAGATGTAGAGTTGGTAAGCTGATCCCAGACCAGGGTCTGAGGAGGCCAGCTCCAGCCCCCCTGGGGTGGTTTGTGACCATGTGACTGGTCTGGGGTCAGTGCGTCTGCCGCCAGATGGGCAGTTGACTTATTGAGCGATGTGGGGTGAGGTTGTTTCAGCCCTTTAGCTATCTGATATCTGTCTGTCTTTCTCTCGCCGTTTTTCTCTTCCTGTCTGTCTTTCTCTCGCCCTCTGTCTTTGTCTGTTTGGCGTCTAATATCATCTAGTCTTTCTCTCCCACTCCCCCACCTTTTCCTCACTCTCTTTCCCTCTCCTTCCCTCTCTCTTTTTCTCTCTTTCTCTCTTCCTTTCCCTCTCCCTCCCTCTCCCTTCCTCTCTCTCTTTCTCTCTTCCTTTCCCTCTCCCTCCCTCTCTTTCCCTCTCCATTCCTCTCTTTTTCTCTCTCTCCTCTCTTTCTTCCTCTCTCTCTCCCTCTATTCCTGTCTCTCTCTCTATTCCCGTCTCTCTCTCTCTCCATTCCCGTCTCTCTCTCTCTCTCTCCCGCCAGCTCTCGACGCCAACTGTCTAACAGAGCGTGTGGCGCCGCTGACCTCTCCTTCCTTAGTTAGACTGGACGCCGTTTCTGAACGGAGCTCATTTCCGCCGGTGCTCATCCCGAGCGCCCGCCTCTTTCAGGACGAGACATTTTCGTCTTTTGTTGGAGCTCGTGGCTTCGTTCCGTGTGCCAGCGCTGTTCGTTTGGCCTGTTAATTAAATTAAAGTGAAAAAATCTCAGACATGACGAGAGAAACAATGGGAAAGAATTCATTATGGGCATCTGAATGGTTAGCCTAGCAAAGCAAGAACAGCACAATGAGTTGATTGTGACAGTATAATTACTGGGACACACAGAAAGAGAGGAAGGAACACAGCGTCGTAATTAGCTTAGCCACCTCTGAACCCTGAAGCTTCAGACGGTGTTCACAGTCAGCTGAAAGATTTAGGCTGGCGATGATCAAATCAACATTTTGGTGAAAGTGAGGAGCAGAACACAGGCTAAACAGTCATATCTCTAGAGAGTTAATAAGTTGTTGAAACATCATTACTCAATGCTCAACTCTTGGGTAGCACAAAGTCAATTTAGGTTGATGAACTGTCTACAGCAGTGTCCATACCCGCTCCTCGAGGGCCCACTGTCCTGAAGGTTTTAGATGTTTCCCTGCTCCAGCACACCTCCACAGAGCTTGATAACGACCCTTCATTAGAATCAGGTGTGTCGGAGGCAGGGAAACATCTAAAACCTTCAGGACAGCGACCCTCCGAGGACCAGGATTGGAGACCCCCCTGGTCTACAGCCAGCGAGAAAGTTTTTGGCGTAGAACAGGAGAGCCGAGCCGGCAAAGGTAACAGCGATACCATGACGTGTTCCTCCTTCGACGGTCTGGACCAACCTAATCCATCCCAGATCTGAGAAGCCGATCCCTCGCCGTTGCTATCGGTTACCGGGGGCGTAGGAAGATCCTGATCTTGCGGCGCCATCATCGTGTTTTTGACCCTAACCAAGTTTGCGTGACAGCGGTTGGCAGGGGGGTGAATACACGGAGCTAATCACCATCTGTCAGCTCCGGAGCGTGGCTAGCGGGACGGGACTGAACATCCCCGGCGTCATCGGAGCCCCCGGAGGGCGACCTTGCATGAAGGGCAGGGCGCGTTCGGGTCTCGCGTTTCCTGCCGTCGTTGAAAGAGAGCCAGGCGTCTTGTCGGGAGGGTGGGGCATGACAGTTCTGTCAGGCGGTGTGACGAGAGGTCAAGTATCTACCTGGAGAAGCTCCCAGAATGCTTAGGGAAATGGGAGGGGGGGGTTCCCCTCTTCCTCTCTCTTCCCCCCTCTTCTTGCCCTCTTCCTGGTTTGTCTTTTTTTGGGGTCTCGGGCACCGCATGACCCCGGCCTGTCAAAGAGGATGTGATGTAAATGAGGTGTTTTAGCTTTCTTTTGACGTGACAGGCAGTCCTACGGTGGGACTATTCAGAGGTGACCTTTGAACCTCGCAGATCCAGGGCCCCCTCCTTCGGCCCTCCTTGTCACTTTCCCGCCACACTCTCTCTCTCTCTCTCTCTCCCCTCTCTCTCTCTCTCTCTCGCTCCCTCTCCCTCTCTCTCCCTCTCTCTCTCTCTCTCTCTCTCTCTCGCTCCCTCTCCCTCTCCCTCTCTCTCTCCCTCTCTCTCTCTCTCTCTCTCTCTCTCTCTCTCTCTCTCTCTCTCTCGCTCCCTCTCCCTCTCTCTCTCTCTCTCTCTCTCTCTCGCTGAGTGTCGATCTGGTTTTCCAGGAAGCGGGTCATTGTTATTTCCATGATTCTGCCATCACCTTCACAAACAACCCAGTTAATTGGTTATAGGATCAACTTGAAGGCCAGCGTGGTCTCTGAGAGAAAGATGGAGAGATGGATGGAGAGAGTGGTGGAGTGATAAAGATGGAGAGATGGATGGAGAGAGTGGTGGAGTGATAAAGATGGAGAGATGGATGGAGAGAGTGGTGGAGTGATAAAGATGGAGAGATGGATGGAGAGAGTGGTGGAGTGATAAAGATGGAGAGATGGATGGAGAGAGTGGTGGAGTGATAAAGATGGAGAGATGGATGGAGAGAGTGGTGGAGTGATAAAGATGGACACATTATAAAGGGAGGCATCCTTGAGGTAGTTAGTCACTGTGATGTCATCTCAGTCACCTTCAGAGTCAGACCCTTGGAGAAAATGCTTGTGTGTGTGTGTGTTTGTGTCTGTGTGTGTGAGTGTGTGTGTGAGAGAGCGGCGATATTGGATGCCCTTGCCCTTTCTACAGGAAAAAGGAAGGAGGTTATTTCAGCCGGACACTTAAAACTCAGATAGAGTTCAGGGCAGGTTTCCTGAATCCATCCATCTGTCTGCATATCAGCTGGATGTGTGGAACTCCTGCTGTGGGGGGGCTCCTCTCTGGGGGGGCTCCTCTCTGGGGGGCTCCTCTCTGGGGGGGCTCCTCTCTGGGGGGGCTCCTCTCTGGGGGGGCTCCTCTCTGGGGGGCTCCTCTCTGGGGGGGCTCCTCTCTGGGGGGGCTCCTCTCTGGGGGGGCTCCTCTCTGGGGGGCTCCTCTCTGGGGGCTCCTCTCTGGGGGGGCTCCTCTCTGGGAGGCTCCTCTCTGGGGGGGCTCCTCTCTGGGGGGGCTCCTCTCTGGGGGGGCAGTTACGCACCACTCGGCTTCACTTTCTCTCCTCCTCCTTCAGTTGCTCTTCCCTTCAGTCTGTCTCCATTATTCTGTATTTACTCCCTCCCTCCCTCCCTCCCTCCCTCCCTCCCTCCCTCCCTCTTCTCCATCTCCCCCTCCCTCCCTTTCTCTCTCCCCCTGCAGTGAGTGGCAAGGGTCAGTCAGAGTATACGCTAATTTGATGTTAATCAATAGCCGTCTGCGTGTCTTCCTGCGCGAGGCTTACAGCTGCTCGTTCCCTGCCAGCTCCCAGCTTTAAATCTATTACTCTGGAAAGCTCTTCTCCTCCACTCCAACTATCAGGGATTTATCTGATTGGACCTGAGTGAGATGGATGGTGTTAAAAGAAATCTACCGTCAAGCCTGTGGAACAGGATTAGCAGTGTAAAACACAATCCAGCGGAAGGAGTTCAATCGCTTTTGACGGCTCACAACACTCAGGTGCTAGTGCGAGGACACACACACACACACGATCACCCGCTTGATGAGAAAGGAGTGTCTCTTGAATATTGCAGCTGATATCAAAGCTGAGTCTGATATCAAATCGATATCAAATCGATATTGGCTGATATCAAAGCTGAGTCCTGATATCAACCCCCCCCCCCCTCCCCACCCCCCCACACTCTCAAACTAACAAAAACACACCTTCCTTCGCCCCCCAGCCAATGAGCATGCTGATAACTCACGAGGAGGAGTAGGTGGGGGTCTGGTAGTGATCCTGACACAGAGGGGGGGGTGTGTCCCTGGCAGCTCAGCGTGTGTGTATGAATGTGTGATCACAGTGAGAGAGGGAGAGGAGGGGGGAACGGTTAAACGAGAGCAAGGGAGCTCAGACTAACAGAAACCACACGAGAGAGAGAGAGAGAGAGAGGGGAGAGAGGGAAGAGAGAGGGAGAGAGAGGGAGAGAGAGGGAGAGAGAGGGGAGAGAGAGGGAGAGAGGAGAGAGAGAGAGAGAGAGAGAGAGAGACAGTTGTTCTTACTTGTCCTGCTGTCACAAACTAACAGACACACACACTGAGGGGACCTTCCTGGACTGAACACCTGAGTGTGTGTTTGTACGTGTGTGTGAGGCTCGGCAGGGCGTAACGAGGAAGGACGCTTTCTGAGGAGACTCGGATGAGACGCTCTTTAACGGAGTGTGTTTCTGCAGCCAGAGAGCCACGGGGGGGACCCTCTCTCCTCACACACACACACACACGCGCGGCACAGCGCTCACCGTCGCCCCTGACAACTAGAATGGGCTGCAATTTGTGCACTTTACAGAAGCGGGAGGAACACTACAAGCTGCTGTATGAGATCGCTCAGGTAAGGTGCACGTTGTGGTGGGGGGGCGAGATGGGGGGGGGGGACGACGATCCCCGAGAGGGGGCACGGGGTCCGCTGGTGGGGTGGGAGGCGTTCCGGAATGTTAGAGAGACAGATGACGAGACAGAGAAATACAGGAGCAGAGAGAGAGACAGAGAGAGAAAGAGAGACAGAGGGAGAGAGAGAGAGAGAGAGAGAGAGACAGAGGGAGAGAGAGAGAGAGACAGAGACAGAGACAGAGACAGAGAGACAGACAGACAGGGATAGATAATGGGGGAGATAAAGAGATAAAAACAGCCAGATGAAGCAGTGAGATGGAGAGAAAATGAGAGACAGGATGAGAGGATCTCTCTCCAGAACTCCTGGACCAGAGACGGTGTTCTTCAAAGCTGAACGGCACCCGCTAGTTATTTCTGTTACGCTGGGAGACGCTTCCTGGCTGTGGGAGGATCAAACCTCTCTCTCTCTCTCTCTCTCTCTCTCTCTCTCTCTCTCTCTCTCTCTCTCTCTCTCTCTCTCTCTCTCTCTCTCTCTCTCTCTCTCTCTCTCTCTCTCTCTCTCTCTCTCTCTCTCTCTCTCTCTCTCTCTCTCCCTCTCTCTCTCTCTCTCTCTCTCTCTCTCTCTCTCTCTCCCTCTCTCTCTCCCTCTCTCTCTCTCTCTCTCTCTCTCTCTCTCTCTCTCTCTCTCTCTCTCTCTCTCTCTCTCTCTCTCTCTCTCTCTCTCTCTCTCTCTCTCTCTCTCTCTCTCTCTCTCTCTCTCTCTCTCTCTCTCTCTCTCTCTCTCTCTCTCTCTCTCTCTCTCTCTCTCTCTCTCTCTCTCTCTCTCTCTCTCTCTCTCTCTCTCTCTCTCTCTCTCTCTCTCTCTCTCTCTCTCTCTCTCTCTCTCTCTCTCTCTCTCTCTCTCTCTCTCTCTCTCTCTCTCTCTCTCTCTCTCTCTCTCTCTCTCTCTCTCTCTCTCTCTCTCTCTCTCTCTCTCCATCCTTCTCACTCCGTCTGACATCAAAGAGGAGATCTGATGCTGTGTTAGCGTGCGCGCAGCAGCGATGTTGTTCTGCCGAGGCGTGCCTCTCCTCCCCTGCTCAGTCAGGCTCTTCGCTACTAAAACAACACAGAGGAAACAGTGAAGGAGCGATGGGGAATCAGAGGAAGAGCCCTGAAGTGTGCAGGTTGTGTGAAGCAGGTCTGAGTGTGTATCTCATGTCTCATGTTGGTGGCATGTGCAGCCATATGCAGGGAGTCACGTGGCTCAGCGGTTAAGGCGTTGGGCTAGCGATCGGAAGGTTGCGGGTTCGATTCCCGGCTGTGGCTGAATGGCGCTGTTTCCTTGGGCGAGGCACTTCACCCTACTTGCCTCGGGGAGTCGCTCTGGATAAGAGCTGAATGACTAAACGTGAACGTAGCCCCAGATTTGTGGTGTGTGTAGCAGAGAAGTGACGGTTGATTACGGAGACAGTTTACTAACGTTGTGAGTAAAACCCTGGGGTGATAGTGGGTCTGGGATCCAGAGTGTGTTAACAGTCCCTCTGGTGTAATAGTGGAGGCAGTAACACAGTGAGAGGCGCTCGTTGAGGACGCTGTCAGTGTTGTGGGGAAGTTGTGGCAGGGGGGAAGCAGATGTGTAGGTAACTCTCGCAAACAAAGGAGAGGATTTCTGCTGCTCTTCCATCCTGCTCACTGAGCATCCTGCTGCCGTGGAAAGCCTCCAAGTGTGTGTGGTGGTGTGTGTGTGTGTGTGTGGTGTGTGTGTGTGTGTGCCAGTCAGCATGGCAGGGCTTACACTTGATCACTCCACCAGTGTTTCCAGTGTTGGCTGCTGTGTTGCAGCCTTGTCTGTAATCCCAGGCACAAGCCCCAGTGGAGAGAGAGCAGCCTGTCTGTCTGCCTGTCTGCCTGTCTGCCTGCCTGCCTGCCTGCCTGTCTGTCTGTCTGTCTGTCTGTCTGTCTGTCTGTCTGTCTGTCTGTCTGTCTGCCTGTCTGCCTGCCTGCCTGTCTGCCTGTCTGTCAGCCTGCCTGCCTGCCTGCCTGCCTGCCTGCCTGCCTGCCTGCCTGTCTGCTGCCTGTCTGTCTGTCTGTCTGTCTGTCTGCCTGTCTGCCCCACACCTGTAGTGTTGTCCCAGTACTGTGTCACCTGTAGTGTAGTAGTGATGTGTGTTCCATTCTGTCCAGGAATGATGAATATAGACAAGGAACGTTCCCTTAGGAAGAGAAGGAATACAGGAGAGGGTGATGTGAAGTGAGGTTCAGGGGTGGTTAGAGGGAGGGAGGGAGGGAGGGAGGGAGGGAGGGAGGAGGAGGGTGTGTGTGTGTGTGTGTGTGTGTGTGTGTGTGTGTGTGTGTGTGTGTAGGTGTGTGTAGGTGTGTGTCTCGTCTGTGATGGACAGATGCTGTGCCACATGTCCAGTCTGTGAATCAGCAGGGGGGGTCAGACCTCCCCTCTCCCTCTGCCCCACCTACGGTGTCCCTGTAGGACCATACAGAGCAGGGGAGTGTGGAGACACACTCACACCCTCACTTCCATATGGTCACACAACCTGGAGCATTGCCTCGTCCTTCCCTGACGGAGTGTGTGTGTGTAAGTGCCTGTGTAACAGTGTGTGTAAGTGTGATGTGTGTGTTATGTGTGTGTGTGTAAGTGTCTGTGTAACGGTGTGTGCAAGTGTGATGTGTGTGTGTTATGTGTGTGTGTAAGTGTGTGTGTGTGTTATGTGTATATGTAAGTGTGTGTGTGTAAGTGTCTGTGTAACGGTGTGTGTAAGGGTGTGTGTAAGTGTTGTGTGTGTGTAAGGGTGTGTGTAAGGGGTGTGTCCGTGTGTCATCGACCCTGTCTCCTTTATCTTCCCTCGTCCTCGCTCTTTCTTCCCCTCTCCTCCTCCCTCCCTCCTCCTCCTCCCGCCCTCTTTTACTCTCTCTTCCCTGCCCTCCCTCCCTCCCCCCTCCCTCCTCCTCCTCCTCCCCCCTCCCTCCCTCCCTCTCTCTCTCTCATCTCTTACTTCCTGTCCTCCCCTGATGCCTCCTCCCTCGTTTTGATGGAGTGGAGATAAAATGACCTTTCCCTTCTTCCCGGTTCTTCTCTGTGTGTGCGTGTGTGTGCGTGCGTGTGTGTGACCTTATCATGAACGTGTCAGGTCCCTGTCACAGTGTTCCACCTGGGGGGGCTCGGTCAGAGGGGACTCATCAGATTCTGTATTTCTCCTCCCCTCTCATCTCTGTTCTGTCCGTCTCTGCTGTCTCTTTCTGAACAGGCTCCTTATGAGGAGTGCTGGCTGTGTGTGTGTGCGCGTGCGTGTGTGTGCATGCGTGCCAAATATGTCACAGGAGGTCAACATGAATGTCCATTTCTTGGCTTGATCTGTCGACAGAGCAGGGAGGGAGTGTGAGAGAGAGAGAGAGAGAGACAGAGAGAGAGAGAGAGAGATAGATAAAGAGAGATAGAGAGATAAAGAGAGAGAGAGATAGATAAAGAGAGATAGAGAGATAGATAAAGAGAGAGATAGAGAGATAGATAGAGAGAGAGATAGACAGAGCGAGAGAGAGAGATAGAGAAAGGAAAGAAAACATTGAGAGCAGGGGGTCAGTCTGTCTCTTTCATGCTCAGCTCACACACACACACACACACACACACACACACACACACACACACACACACACACACACGAAAAAAAAACGAGTTCAACATTGAAAATGCAGCGCTGTATCTTAATGGCTTTGGATGTATTGTAATCTTACAACAACACTCTGACCCCAGCCGCCCCTCAGCCCCCTCAGCCTCCCCAGCCCCCGCAGCCCCCTTAGCCCCCCAGCCCCCTCAGCCCCTCCCACCAGCAGCCTGCTATTGGCTGCTCTAGTCACTATCCTAACGGTGACCAAAACTGCTCAGAGTGTCTAATTATGCTGTCATGTGACCTGCTCTGACCTCGCATTCACACGCTCGCACAAAGAAGTGTGTGTGTGCTCACATAGGTCTGTGCTGGGCGTGTGCGTGGGTGTTTTGTGTGTGTTTTAGCCTGGGATGGAGGAGGGGGGGGTGGGGGGTCACAGGGGTTTAAAGAGGGGTGGGTTTTTTGGGGGTGGATAGCTGGGGGGGGATAGCTGGTTCCGCTCCACAGGTCACCTTCCCCCTGGTCGCCTCTGATAAGGGATAAGGGGTGCACACACACACACACACACAGAGGACAGAGGTTTTATCAGGCCTGTTTCAGCCCAGTCTTTTATTACCATACAGAGCATTCTGGGATAGGACTAATATTATGACCTTGGAGAGAGTGAGAGCAGAGAGAGAGAGAGAGAGAGAGAGAGAGAGAGAGAGAGAGAGAGAGAGAGAGAGAGAGAGAGAGAGAGAGAGAGAGAGAGAGAGAGAGAGAACAAACAAACAAAGAAAAAGAAAGGTGACAGGGGTGTCTGTGTACAAGCTGTCAAAACATCCAGCCTCTCTCTTCTGGCCCCCCCCCTCTCTCTTCTGGTCCCCCTCTCTCTTCTGGTCCCCCTCCCTCTCTCTTGTGGTCCCCCCTCGCTAATCAGACACCAGACACTGACACCTGTCTGTTCCTCTCTGGTGATCCCCGTCTGTCCGTCCGTCTGTCTGTCGTCATCCCTCCGTCTGCCTCAGGAGGGGACGCCTCCCAGGGTCACATCCTGTTCCTGTGTGTGTGTGTGTGTGTGTTTTTTCCTGTGTACTAAGGGTCTGGACTAGAACCAGGTGTGTGCTGAGGGTCTGGACTAGAACCAGGTGTGTGCTGAGGGTCTGGACTGGAACCAGGTGTGTGCTGAGGGTCTGGACTAGAACCAGGTGTGTGCTGAGGGTCAGGACTGGAACCAGGTGTGTGCTGAGGGTCTGGACTGGAACCAGGTGTGTGCTGAGTCTGGACTGGAACCAGGTGTGTGCTGAGGGTCTGGACTGGAACCAGGTGTGTGCTGAGGGTCTGGACTGGAACCAGGTGTGTGCTGAGGGTGTGTATCTGGTCCAGATGCCCCAGACTCAGGTCAGGTTTCTGCAGTGCCTGGTGCTGGTTGGTGTAAAGTTGCCACTTAACCAGCTGGCTTCCAGAACTCATTACCTGCGCTCGAGGACGGTGTCCTATTACAGACAGGAAGCCCTGCCAAAGACACTGACACAGCACGGCTGAAAATAGCTCCTATAATACGCAGCCTGGGCGCGTACAGATCCACGACAAAGAAACTGAACCGACTCAAGTTTTTAGGCGTGAATGCGAATTGATTGTAAACGACACGTCTGTATAGCACGTTTAGCTCAGCTAAGTAGTGGAGCTCTACTGGGACCTACAGCGATGCACATCTGCCTTCGCTGAAGTGTGAGGCAATGTTTCTCCCCACACAACTGACAGCAAAAGAGGAAATATGCTAATGAGAGAGGGTGCTTCAGCAGTAATATGCATCTCATTACCGAGCAGGCCAGGAGAAGAAGTAGGATTCGCGCTGCAACCGCCTCATTAAAGAATTCCTCTCGCAATGTTATGCATGTACATCACCTTCCAGTCTTCACCTCCCTGGGGCCCCAGCTCATTATACACTCTAACGTGGACGTGTTTAACTCCATCCAGATATTCTGCAGGCCGTCGTCATGCCGCATCAACAGCAACATGGCCGACAAACAGATGGCGAGCTGCTTCGGGGGGAGGGGGCTCCGTCGCCCCCTGCTGGGCTGGAATCAGGTCTGCCGCTGGCCCTGTGCCAGGGGGAGGGGGGCAGGGCAGGATTCAGAACAACTCACCAGCCTCAACACCTTCACCGCTGTCAGACATCAAAGAGCTGGACCCCAGGCCCCTGCTGGGGACCCACAGCTGCGCGTGTGTAGCGGGCAGTGTGTGTGTGTGTGTGTGTGTGTGTGGCAGGCGTTGTCAAGGTAATTGCGATGCGTTTGCCAGAGGTGAATAGATGTGCGGATGACGTACGTCTTTCGTCCGCCGGTTAAGAGACGAGTTAACCGCGGACAACCGGAGAGTTCTATGAGGATAACGGCTACACCTTAATAAGGATGCGTTCTCTCTGTAGATCTGTGTTGGGGGAATGGAGGACACCCCCCCCCCACCTCTTCCTTCTGGTTAACAGTTGAACGGCCTCTCATTAGCAGCTTGTCACTGTGATTAATTGTTGTGATACAGAGGGACCCCCAAACAGAGGACCCCTTCTTCCATCACAGGTGTTTGTGTTGTCGGTGGTAATCGGTGGGGAAAAAGTGGGCCAGCACTGCGTTAACCAGGCTAGAACTGGGCTAGAACCAAGCTAGAACTGGGCTAGACCGTGTGTGGGGGACACAGGGGGCTAAGGAATCCCCCCGCCCCCTCCCCCCACCCGCAAGCTTCAGAGGACACGCAAGCTTCCCGTGTGATCGTTATTAAAATGAGACGCTCGCTGGTGGATCCGATCAGAGGGGGACGATCAGAGGAGATGAGGTCGGGGGATGATTGTCTGGCTCGCGGCAGCTGAGCTTTCCCCTTTCTCGGGGTTAACTTCCCCTAGATTGAAAGCCATGCTGAGAGGAGCCGTGAGTCTGGGTGTTGTGCTGTGTCCCCCCAGTCCCCCCCTCGCTGCCAGGCCGGAGCGGCTGGTGTTCTCTGGGTAGAGAAGAGCCCCGGCTCTCTGGAGGAAGTGGACGGCCTCTTCATTGTGTTCTGACCCATTGTTCTCGTTCACAGAGCTGTGGGCATCGTGCCGTCAAAGAGGATCTGGATAAACAAACCGCTGCTGTTCAGCACTGTCAGGGTTTACGTCATACTGGGTGTCCGTGTGTGTGCGTGTGTGTGTGTGGGGGGGGGGGTTGTATGGGGAGACACGTGGCTCAGTGGTTAAGCTGTTGGGCTAGTGATCGGAGTTCGATTCCCAGCTGTGGCTACATGACGTTGTGTCCTTGGGCAAGGCACCTCACTCTACTCGCCTCAGGAGGGGAATGTCCCTGTACTTGCTGTAAGTCGCTCTGAATAAGAGCGTCTGCTGAATGACTAAATGTGTGTGTGTGTGACTTGTTTGTGTGTGTGTCCATGCAGTCCATGTTTCCATTAGTTTCTAAGGAGCTGCTATCCGTACACAGAAGCTGTTTGTTGAGAGCTTTCCATCAAGCTCTTATCTCAGCGTGACAAAATATGCATGCGACCACACACACACACACACACACACACCTAAATTCACGAGCACACAACACACATGTGTCGCGTGGCGGGGGTCTTATCGCCGTTCTTTATTACTCTCCTGTCCCCCCAGATGAAGAGCCAGTAGTATAACAGCAGCTAAGTGGCTGATGACAACATCCCGAGCCAACGAAAACAGCCCGGCTCGCCCTTTGACCTCTCGCCCTCGTCTAAAAGCCTTCCCCCTCGCTCCGTACCGGCTAGCTGTTTGTTGCAGGTTTTATTTACCGCCCGAGGCCCCCCCCCCCTCCTAAATCCAGTCCATCACCTGCTGAAAGCCCCCTCAGCATGGGGGAGTGGAGCTTGTGTCCTGGATGTGAGGAGGGCTCCCTCCCCTCCCTCCCCTCCCCCTCCCTCCCCTCCCTCCCTCCCTCCCTCCCTCCCCTCCCCCCTCCCTCCCTCCCTCCCTCCCTCCCTCCCCTCCCTCCCCTCCCTCCCCTCTGCCAGCCAGCCTGTCTCCTCCCCCACCTCACCCCTGTCTCCCCCCCCCACCTCACCCCTGTCTTTCCCCCACCTCACCCCTGTCCCCCCCCTCACACAGGCCCATGTGGAGGGTGTGATTTGGCATTTGGCTGCAGCAGGCTGAGGTGGGGTTGTGGTGGTGGGGTCGATATGAAGCTCTCTTGCCTGACAGAGCCGCTCCCTTGACCCTCCAGCCCTGAGGAAGACCCCCCCCCCCCTTCCACCCCGCTGGCCTTTGTTGTGGACACACACACACACGCACACACACACACACACACATGCACCCATACATAATGTACACACAGGTGCATGCCCACTGACATGCACGCCCTCGCATACGCATGTACACTCACACACACACACACACACACACACACACATAGAAACACCATGATAACACACTCAACCCCCCCACCCCACCCCCCACCCCCCTCCCCTCAGTCATCGGCAGTCAACCTGCAGAATCAGTCTATGGAAGGGGCAGGTGGGGGCAGGTGGGGGGGGTGGGGGCAGGTGGGGGCAGGTGGGGGGGTGGGGGCAGGTGGGGGGGTGGGGGCTGGTGGGGGGGTGGGGGCAGGTGGGGGGGTGGGGGCTGGTGGGGGTGGGGGCTGGTGGGGGGGGTGGGGGGGTGGGGGGTGGGGGGGGTGGGGGGGGTGGGGGGGTGGGGCCCCTGCGTGAGAATCTGACAGCCAGGGTGGAACAAGCTCATTTAATTGGATGGACTGTCAGAAGTCACAGATGACTGGAGACAAGAGGTGTGTGTGTGTTAGAGTGTGTGTGTGAGAGTGTGTGTGTGTGTATGTGTATGTGTGTGTGAGAGTGTGTGTGTGTGTGTGTGTGTGTGTGTGTGTGTGTGTGTGTGTGTGTGTGTGTGTGTGAGAGTGTGTGTGTGGGTTTAGCGAAGGAGGAAAGGCGAACCCTGATGTGAAACTCCGCCTCCCAAAGTGATGACCTTTCTACAACCCCCCCTTCCT
>CM059307.1:592500-625000 GCA_030340665.1 Neosalanx taihuensis
TATACAGTACATGGTTCTACACAGTACATGGTTCTATACTGTACATGGTTCTATACAGTACATGGTTCTATACAGTACATGGTTCTATACAGTACATGGTTCTACACAGTACATGGTTCTACACAGTACATGGTTCTATACAGTACATGGTTCTACACAGTACATGGTTCTACACAGTACATGGTTCTATACAGTACATGGTTCTATACTGTACATGGTTCTACACAGTACATGGTTCTATACAGTACATGGTTCTACACAGTACATGGTTCTACACAGTACATGGTTCTACACAGTACATGGTTCTATACAGTACATGGTTCTACACAGTACATGGTTCTACACAGTACATGGTTCTATACAGTACATGGTTCTATACAGTACATGGTTCTATACAGTACATGGTTCTATACAGTACATGGTTCTACACAGTAGAGATGTGGGACTATACTGTAGCCTCTGCAGTAGTATTTCTCCCTGAGAACCCAGTGATGTTAGAGAAATGCATGATTGAGTGCAGGTCAGAACTGCCTCTGTGTGTGTGTGTGTGTGTGTGTGTGTGTGTGTGTGTGTGTGTGTGTGTGTGTGTGTGTGTGTGTGTGTGTGTGTGTGTGTGTGTGTGTGTGTGTGTGTGTGTGTGTGTGTGTGTGTGTGTGTGTGTGTGTGTGTGTGTGTGTGTGTGTGTGTTTGTGTGTGTGTGTGTGTTTGTGTGTGTGTGTGTGTTTGTGTGTGTGTGTGTGTTGTGTGTGTGTGTGTGTGTGTGGCTTAATCTTGCGTGACGGCTTATAAGACTCTCTCCGCTCCCCTCCCCTCTCCCGGAGTCTTCCAAATTGTTGTGATATCCTCTGGTCCGATGACAGCACCTGAATACATTTTGTTGACTGCGGGGGAAATATCATAGCCTGGAGGAGGAAAAAAAGGCTTGCCGATAGTCACCAATAATATTCACAACACGCTCACTGGAAATAAAACAGAATGGAGAGAGACAATAAATGTTTCAACGCAATCATTCTTTCTCTTCTTTTTTTCCTCCCTCTCTCCCCACGCTTATGGCTGCCGGATGGTAGATAGCTGGCTGCTCGCTGACAATAGAACATCAAACCGTCATCAGACAGAGCAGAGAGTCATCATGATGTCGACTGACAGGAAGGTTCCGGAAGAATCAATCAAGCTGTCAAAACCAGCGCCACCCGTCGCCTCGGCGCGGCGTTTCAAACTGGTCCAACGACCGGTCTGAAAACAATATAGCCCCATTAGGAGCGGCGTCTGAGGCGAGGGGGAGGAGATGCAGCTCCTTTCTCCCCCGATAAGAGCGGCGGCGTCTTTCGTTATCGCCCCCTCCCCCGCCATCTGTAACTGAGGTCTGTGTTTCCTGTGTGTAGGTGGGGGCCAACAGCATCGCTGGCAGGGACGGAAGGATCCGGGAGGGGGACCGGATCTTACAGGTGTGTGTGTGTGTGTGTGTGTGGGGGGGGGGGTTATCTGATAAACCACAAGCTGCTAGAAGCTGAGGTTGCAGTGCCAGACTTTGAGGGTGGTGTGTGTGGTGTTTGTGTGTGTGTGGAAGCGTAAGGAGGGGGGGGAGGGGGGGGGGGGGGGGGGGAGGGGGGGGGGGGGGGGGAGGGGGGGGGTGGGTCCCAGCATTACTGCTGCCCCTATTATCGTCGTCTGACAGCACCATTACTCTGTTGGCAGGGAGATGAACACCAGCTGTCAAACAGCAGTTAATTGTGTTCCGTGTGTACGTGTGTGTGTGTCTGTGTACGTGTGTGTGCTCCTCTGTCTGCCATTGATGAACACCCCGCCCCTCAGCTCGCTGTGACAGATGTACAGTACAGCAGTGTGTGTGTGTGTGTGTGTCTACGCAACTCGTGTCCGTCTTGTTGTCTGTGTGTGTTGATTGTAATTGTGCGTACGGTTCCCAATGCTCGTGGTTTCTCTCAGACTGTCAACAGTTTCCCCCGTGACGCTGTGTGTTGTGTCAGATCAACGGCTGTGACGTGCAGGACAGGGAGGAGGCCGTGGCCATGCTGAGCAGAGAGGACACCAGGGACATCCTGCTGCTGCTGACCAGGCCAGAGATACAGGTAGGAGGGCCGCAGGTGAGAGGTCACAGGTCACGCACCTGACCAACAGGTCACACAGGCTGGCACGAAAGTATACGTACGCAGAACCACACTGACACACACACAGAGCAGCGACACGCCTACACACACGCGCAAACGTGAGCTGAGAGCCTGTGTGTCCTCCGGGGGGGGGTAGGAGGAGGAGGTGTGGCTGGACGAGGAGCACAGGGACTTCCTGGAGGAGCTGAAGAGGGAGATCTTGCAGGATCAGAGGAGAGGGGTGAGAGAGACAAGACCACAAGAACAAAACACCAAAGTGTCCTTCAAACACGCCTACTTCGATCCTTCGTTCTAACTCCTCCCTCCTTTCCCCCCACGCTCCTCCCCCCAGCTCCGGAGTCGAGAGGAGGCGGAGGAGGAGGAGGAGACGACCGACACGGCCACCTGCTCCTCTCTCCTCCAGGAGAAGGACAGTGGTGTGGGCCGTCTGGAGGAGAGCTCTGAGCAGGAGCGTCAGGTGTGCAGGCGGCCGGCCCTGGGTCCGAGGGCCCGGACACGGAAAGGACAGGGGCAGGGCGGTCGGAGAGAGACCCAGGGGAGGGAGGGTGGAACGGGCAGAGGCGTGGGCGGAGGAGGGGGTGGAGTGCGACCGTTTCCAGCAGCTTCTGGAGCTGAAGTGTCAGATTGGAAACGGCGGGGAGTGCGGCCTGTTCTACAGCAGGCGCAGCACCATCGAGTGCAGCATGACCGAGCCGGGAGGAGGAGGAGGAGGAGGGGGGAGGAGGAGGCGCAGGGGTGGAGCAGGAGCTGAGGATGCTGAACGAGGAGCTGCGGAGTATCGAGCTGGAGTGCCAGAGCATCATGCAGGCCCACCACATTCGTCAGACCCAGAGGGACCCCCCGTCCTCTCCCTCCATCTCCCCAGGAAGGAGCTCCAGGGACGGGCTGCGGTGCCACGCTCGGCTGGCCGACATCCGGGAGCACCCTGGCCTGGAAAAGGGCGACGGCGTCAGGGACAAGGACAGCTCCAGCGCCTACCACACCGCCGACAGCGCCCGCTCCACCCCCTGGGGGTGGAGACATCGCCCGACCACTCCCTCCAGAGACACATCAGCCTGACCAATCAGAGGAATCTTCGCAGTACCTTGGCTTCCGCCCCCTCCCACCCCAGACCGGAAGGTTCCCCGGTCATCTCCAGCAGCCCAGACCAGAGCAACCCCTCCCCTCGGAGTCAGACCCCGCCGTGCCTGCCGACGACGAGCGCTGCGACAAGAAGGGCGGAGCCGCGGGGGTCAGAGACCGCCTCCCTACGCCTCGCCCTATCACACGGCTCCTCATCCTGGTGCCTCCTCGCACAACAAACAACTACAGGTGGGGGTTTTTTTCGGCGAAACGACAACTCAGAGCAGGTTATCAGTTCTGATTCCGGAATATTCCACTGTATCTAGTCTGGTCCGCGATCGCACTATCTGTTCATTTTGCACATCTACACAATGCATCATTTGCACTATCTGTACATACATGCAACTCTGTAAAGTCTGTTAAATACTGTAGCATCTTGTACAATACAGCTGAAACATTTGACTTAAATCACTTTAATCTGTACACACCCTGTATATTCTGATTACACTGTTCATACTGTGTATATTCTGAGTATACTTATATTTATTATATTCTGTTGTAATAACTGTTTTGCACTTGTGGTTGGATGCTAACTGTATTTCGTTACCCTGTACTTGTACCTGTGTAATGACATTAACGTTGAATCTAATCTGATCGTAACGCTGTCCTCTCTCCGTCTCTCCCTCTGCAGTCCTACATGCAGCTGCTACAGCAGAGCTCGTCCCTGGATTACTCCCAGAGCCAGGTGAGCCTCCTCAGCCTGGGCGTGTGCCCGACACCCCTGCACCGCTCCCCCCGCCCTGGAGAACCCCGCCTGGAGTGGAGGGTCAAAGTCCGCGCCGATGGCTCCCGGTACGTGGCCCGCCGGCCGGCGAGGGACCGCATCCTGCGAGAGCGAGCGCTGCGCATCAGGGAGGGAGAGGAGCGGGGGCACGACCACGGATGACGACGCCATGAGCGAGATGAAGATGGGGCGATACTGGAGCAAGGAGGAGAGGAAGCAGCAGCTGGCCAGGGCCAGGGAGCAGAGGAGGAGGAGGGAGCTGCTTCAGCGCAGCCTGAAGGAGGGACCGGCCAGCGGGGCCGAGGGGAGGAAGGAGGTGAACATCGTGGAGCTGAGCCACAAGAAGATGATGAAGAGGAGGCACAGGAAGATCCTGGACAGCTGGATGACCATCCAGGAACTGATGAGTCATGGGGCCCGGAGCCCCGCCCCCGAGGGAGCCCGCGTGCACAACAACTTCCTGTCCGTCACCACGGTCTAGGCATGTCTGCTCACGAATGAACACACACACGTACTGAACACAGACTGCGTGTTTTCTGGATAGCGGATCACATGTCAGTCTTTATTAAAAGGGGTCGGTCTTCTTGTTGGTTTTGCGAAGCCTGATTCTAGAGAATTCCATTTGACTCGCTCTTCTCCTCAGTCGCTCTCTCATCGCCAGTTCAGCGGTACACGATCTCTTTCGCCTCGTTCAATGTGGCGTTTTTTTCTAAGGGAACAAAAAATATTTTTCACACTTTAACAAGCTTAGTGACATTTTGTAAGAGTTTTCTTTTTTTTTTTTCTTTTTTTTTTTTTTACATTGGAAGTGGATGTACTGTAAATAGTTTTTGTAACTGCTTGTCTAAAGATCTCTTGACCGAATCCACATTTCCTTTTGATAACAGAAGTTTGTAAACCTCCATCAGGATCATGATGAAGCAGGGTTGTAGTTTGTGCGTCTGGGTTTCTATTTCGACAAAGAGATTTGTGTCCACGAATCGATAGTGAGAAGACCCTCTCTCTCGGTCAGCACGGCTAGCGAGGACAAAAGTCACGACACCACAAGTAGAATCCCATATGGTCGTGTCACTTTCTGCCTCTCAGTCTCATCAAACTAGGTTGTACTTTCAACGTGAGTTTTCCGTTTCAGTTTTCGAAGCTTCTGGAAAACTGTCTGAGAATGTGTCACCGGATCCAAGAGGACCGGAACCTTCTAAGAGGTTCTGAAACAATGCAGTTCTCCACTTCCTGAAGACCCTTCACTCCTCCACAGTCTTACCTCAAAACTACGAACATCAGTCACAGCAGTGCGATCTCTAACGCCTCACGTATTTGTACCGTTTAAAAGTAGGTTTTTTTATTTATTGGAAAATGTACGACGAAACATTATTGGGGATTTGTCCGAAGATACTGCCTTGACATCTCTGAACTGCCAAAATGCAACTAGTTACTGTCTTTAAGGTACTACGTGTCTATTTATGTTTTATTTATTTTTCTTCAAAGAGGTGCTTGCTTCTACAATTTCCTTCACTGTGAGAAACCTTTCCACTGGGCCTCACTCAGACAGACAGACCAGTGTAAAGTGACTAAACTGCTGGTTGACGTATGTGGATTGTCATTACCCTGCGAAAGAAACGTTAATAAATTACTGTTGGTATTTATATTCAAGACCCAGGAACGTTAAATACTTGGAAGTTTGACGAGTGATCGGTTAGATTAGATTAGATTAGATAAACCTTTATTTGTCCTCCAGGGGTAGAAATTGCAGTTCACAACAGCAGCAGGGTAAAGTACAGCACACACAGTTGCAGGGTAATTTGTGTGAGTGGGCGAGGGGGAGGGTCCGTTTAGCAATAGGCAACATCAAAAGTCAGCCATACCGCTAATTCAAAGTAAAAGAAGCCATTGAGACCCAGTTTCCCTGTCAATCCCCCCCCGTCGTCCCCCCCCCCCCCCGTCCCCGTCCCCCCTCGGTTGAAACTAAGAGGACGGGAATTAATGAGCGGTAAATCAAACACCCCCTCCAACATGAGGCCATTCGGCTTGTCGTTACCTCAGGTGAGAACGGGATCCTCTGATTCCAACTTCCTGTTTGAACCCCCCACACACACACATAACCCCCCCCCCCCCCCCCGCCCCACCGCAGCTATTCTGTCAGTCAGAGACTGGGGAACAGAGGAATTATGAATGATTCATTCCGGTGTGCCTTCTGCAGATAATTGACTATCTGCATACTTACTGTATCTGTCACGCGGCTATGGACCACTCACGCACATCCGCCATGCTCCTCCGAGTTCAAGGTTTCATATCAGACCCTGAAGAATCCACACGTGAGAACCTTGAAACAACAAACCGTCATCCTCCAACCGTCAGCCGTTATATCCAGGCTGTGAGGATGAATTAAGGATGCAGAGTCCCTCTCTCCTCTCCTGGCTCCCTGGTCTCATTCCCATTCCCTCCGCGGAGCAGACCCTGCGTATAGCTGCCTGCGCTTCCTCCAACCCTTTAATCTGACTCCTCTTTGAAGCGGTGGAACATCCAGGTGTTCCACTCACAGCTCAGAGGAGGCGCGGGAGAACTGTGCCTGGCTGTGCTTGGCTGTGCTTGGCTGTGCTTGGCTGTGCTTGGCTGTGCTTTGCTTTGCTTGGCTGTGCTTGGCTGTGCTTGGCTGTGCTTGGCTGTGCTTGGCTGTGCTTGGCTGTGCCTGGCTGTGTTTGCTGGATCTGCAGGAGTGTCTCCTGAAATCAGGTGGCTGAGTGGTTAGGGCATCGCGTTAGCATTTGGAAGGTTGGGAGTTTGATTCTCGGCAAAGGCTACTTGGGTAAGACACTTCACCCTACTTGCCTCAGGGGAAATGTCCTTGTCCTTGCAGTAAATCGCTCTGGATGAGAGCATCTGCTAAATGACTAAATGTAAATGCGCAGGATTTAGTCATTAATATAAGGGACTACGAGTATATTTATGTCTTTATTTCTTGGTTTAAACATGGCTCCCTGTGTGTCATACAAAGCTCAGCAGAAAACACAAATTGTTTCTAATGATGTAAATTGAAAAAGAAGTAGATGGAGTGCATCAGCCTGATTAAGGCGAGTTAATGGACGATGATTTTCCATTCGTTCAAGTCCGGCTCATAGCCATCATTAGCTGGCAGACAATGGTTCATTAGGAGTTGTAATCAACAGCGGGGAACATTTTTCACTCTTGTTTGTTCGTGACAATCCATTAGACTGGAAGGAACTCGCTCATCCATCAGTCAAATGTCAGATGAAACTGCTTACATCATTGTTCGTCATAAAACCATAGAGCGACTTCGTCTTGTGTCATTCTGGCATCATATCTCTGTTTCACTTCCCAAGATCTGGACCCTGGTTCTACAATGACATCAAAGATGGCTCCTTCTCTGAATCTGAAGGGTCATTTGATGGATGTTTATCAGCTCCATCACCTCAGCCAAGACGAAGAAGGAAATTATCCCTTATTAGTCCGACAATGGGGAGATTTCACAGGTGCAGACACGTACACGTACAGTGCATTGGCCGGGAATCGAACCCAGGCCTTCTGCGTGTGGTGGGCAAGAATCCTAGCCCTGAACCAGCAGCTCAGCCATCATCATCTGCTCACGGAGAAATGGCATTCGAGACGACGCGGCTCAGACATCGTAAGTCCACTTGAACAGACAACTGTTGTTTCATTCCTAATCCAGATCAAATGTAGAAACGAAGGCCGTCCACGGACTCGTATTATCAGTCTGGACTATGTTCTTCACTTAAAAACAAGGTTTTAATCCCAGTTTACCACCCTCCACCCTGCTCGCGTCGGCTCGGACATCGCCTCCCGTCGGTCTTTCGGACGCACATGCTCGTTTCCAAAGAGCTTTTCTTTGGTTCGTTCCGCGTTCAACAGCGTTTGCGAGATCAGCCCCTCCCGAGTTGGGAGTCTTTGTCGAAAAGCGCTCAGCGCCGCCTCCCTCCTCCCTCCTCCCTCCCCGCCTCCCTCCTCCCTCCCGCCTCCCTCCCCGCCTCCCGCCTCCCTCCCCGCCTCCCTCCTCGCTAATCTGGCCACTGCTGACAGATCGGTTGGGTCCGACTGACGGACTGACTGTCTGGCTGACTGTAGCGAAGCTGAACGCACGTCATTGTTGGATCAGCAATGCTCTGTCCCATCATTCGCCAGCTCTGTCCCATTCACTCACCGTGCAGCCTAATCCTGTAAAGAGCTGCGATTTCAGCATGAAACGGGGGGGGGGGGGGTCAGAGGGAGTTCAAGCTCGGTTTTTCAAACCGGAACCCACTCCTGCTTAATGAGCTGGATGAAATATTCATCTCCCAAGCCATGGCAGACTTAACAATTTAGATAATTGGAAAATAATACCTGGGTTGGTTGAGGGGGTGGGGGGTGGGGGGGGGGGGGGGGGGGGGGGGGGGGACTTTACTGAAGAAGCCATGCGGTGTTGCTCCCAATAAATAAGGAAATGAGGGAGGAAGGGGAGGGAGGAGGGGGGAGGGAAGAGGTGATGACAGAGATAGATCGTGTCGTGGGTTTCTGAGGAACACAGCGCCCACCGGTCGTGTTGTTTCATGAAAAAGGAAGTTGTAAAAACCTTCAAACCAGCCAGTTGGAAAGCATACAGCCGTCACAGTGGATCTCGCTCTGACTAGAAGAGTGTCAACAACCGCTGGAAGCCTGTCTTTCCAAGCTGACACGCTCTACACACGCAAACGTCGCTTTTTCAAATCTCCTCAGGAGAACACGAGGTATTCCGTCGATCGTATCCTGTCATACCCTGCTCAGAGACAGGTGGCAGGGTAACGTTGCAGGAGGTTTCGTCAGCCTGGTGCCACCTGTTGGGGGGGGGGGGATTTCGTTTCAAGCTGCATAAACATTTCTGCTGAGCAACGTAACTCTTTCATGGCAGTGGAAGTCGATGGGATTGTCTTTCTGTCCTGTGGAGAGACGGAGAAGGTGCGTAGGTGAAAGAACGGCTTGTTGCCCAAAGTGCTTGGCTTCACGGACCATATGGTCATCTCGTTCCTCTCCCTCTCCTCCAGGTGCTTCCATCCAATCTGCCTCCCTGGCCCAGTGGTCTGTACCGAGGTCCATTAGTCCTGATGAAAGCTGATTGATTTCATTGGCAGGAGGTAAGAGGGGAAAACGCCACTCAGCATGAGAACCTAGTATTCAGATTCAGAATACTTTATTGATCCAGAGGGAAACTCCTTTGTATCAACGGCACACAAGGGTAAGGGTGTGAGGTAAAAGATTAGAAAGTGTACACAGGGATAGGGGGTGGGGGCAATAACAATAAGTAACAATGGTAGGTGAGGTGAGGTGACTCCACACAGGGAGGGGGGGGCAGAAACTTGGATAAATGATTAAGTACAGACTATACAATTATACAAGTATTGGTCTTGTAGAATATACAGTATTATATCATGGTGGACAGAGTGGAGAGAGTGCGATCGTCTTCCATAAAGGAGAGTTCTGATTGGTCTCCCAGTAGGACCTAACATGCAGAGAGCCTGTATTGCCATCACGTGTGTTATTTTCGGTGTACTCCTTGGTAACAATGAACAACTTGAGTTAACAACGTATCACCAGACACACCATCCTCTCTATGTAGACACAATTTCATGAAAAAAAACAAACAAAAAAACAGTACTACTCATGTTCACAATTTGTTTGGGGGTGAGACAATGTGGAGACAGTCAGTTCTGGGATGTCATGGATAAAAGATAAATGTGCTCTGAGACTGGTTAAGCAAACAACACAACCAAATAAAGAATATCAATAAAAACACAGAGATAGAGAGAGCATTAGGTCATTTATCTGACAGGATGACAAAAAGCAGAGATGTGTAGCATTGATTAAACTCATAAACGCTACACGGAAAGGCTCTGCAAATGCCAACCTAACTGCTAGTCATTAAAAACAAACTCAATATCAGTTACTGCTCGTATTTGTCTTCCCTCACTTTTTAAAACGGATCTTTGGATACAACAATACAAACCGGGTTAAAAGAAATCCCTAAGTAAATACATCAGTGTAAAGATTCGGGTTCTACACCGCTACATTCTGGTCTCAGTGTGTCTGCATGCATGTCAGAACCTGGGTTCTTCTCTATCTGTCCTTCCTTT
Source organism: Neosalanx taihuensis (assembly GCA_030340665.1). NCBI lineage: Eukaryota > Metazoa > Chordata > Actinopteri > Osmeriformes > Salangidae > Neosalanx > Neosalanx taihuensis. Next base: position 602,589 of record CM059307.1, read on the forward strand.
TGCTCGTTCTCAAGGTTCCTCTGTGGTTCAGTCTGTAAAGCTCCAGGCCTCTCCATAATCATGTAATCCCCCCTTCCCCTAGACACAGCCTTCCTTAATCCTTCACATCCAGCCGGTTCCTCCTTGGGCAGTCCGGCTTGCCTTAACCAATAGGACTACGAATCCCACAGTCCTTCATCACCCGCAACTGCATGGGAGATAGTCTAGGGAAGGAGATATGGACTTGGTAATTAACAGGACACCGCAGATACCGGGAAACGCTCACACACAAACACACAGACACACACAGACACACAGAAACGCACAAACACACACGAACACTTCTTCTAAAGTGCAAGGATTCTGTCCACAATGTCAACCGCATCATTTAAATGTAAATGGTTAATGGTTCCCCTGCTTCCTCTCCTCCGTCCTTCAGGGGCCCCTGCGGTCCAGCGCTCCTGCTTGCTGTCCCCACGGTTACCAAGGCGCTGATAGTGCGGTGCTTCCATCAAATATTTAAAGCTACATTATTAACCAGCAGCTTCCCCTGTCCCTAACCCTAGGGAGTTTGTTATTGTTGTTGTTGATCCGGCGTTACCTTGCATATATACAAGCTAAGCTAAGCGGACTTCGTAACACACGCGTGTGCGTGTCGTACATCCCAGCTAAAACACGGAAAAAGAGCCCTCCTTAATTACATTAGAACTTCAGAGGGGGGCGATTGACATTCTCCGACCTCGATACAGGAGGATATTTGTTGCCGGTCAATGGAAGGAAGCTCCAGGGAGCGTCTCTCGTATCCAGATCCAGGGGCAATTAGCCAGACTAGGCCAGGTCTCAGCTGACTCCAGGCCCCCTGCTCTGGAAGACAAGCGGAGACAGGATCACGGGACCACACTGCTCACAATGCAGCAAGGGCTTTGTGTGCTGAATATCCCATCTGATTAGAACCACCGAAAGTACTTCCATGTGAATTCCCAAACAGATTGGTTTTTAATGGGCATCGGTGCTGAAACAGACTCCACGTTTGACACGCGTTGAACTATGAATATTTCATGTATTCAATATTTCCCCGAGTGTGTATTTCTGACAATGATGGATCGCAAAGTGGGGTTCTCTCTTGAACCGGGCTCTCGTTCAGGGCTCCTCGGAGGTACGCTCTTCCGCAGGTCTCGTTCCACACGATCCCCCATGGGAAAAGATCACAAACAACATGTTTTGCTGACTCTTTCAGGCAAGTTTGACTTTGAAAGTACAGCATGTCATCGCAATTTTTCCCCACAGTTAGTTCAGAGAAGAGAGCCTGAGACTGAAAATAGACCCTGGCCAGACAAACGCTTACACTGACTAACTGTAAGATTCTCAGTAACTGTGCCAGTCTGTCTTTGAAGCAGTTCCTCCCCTCCAGAATCATCATTCATACTCCCTGAAGTAATCATTAAATACTCTGGGATGTCTGCAGGAAACTTGAAGGAGAGATTTTGGGCTGATTACTTACTGATTCTGCAGGGCCACTAGTTTCTGATTACGCTTAAACTCTCTCATCTGTAGCCTAGACTAAGAGAATAAGGTGTTAGAGAAGCCTTATGGACTAAAGCAGCAACAGCTAGCGAGGAAGGTGTTGTACGATGCAGGTCTGTTCCCTGTGGATGTGTGTGGAAGGAGTGAGTAGCCACGGGGTGTTCACACACACACACAAACACACACACGACATACACACTCATACATACGTTCATACATCAGCACCGTGAAGCTAAGATCTCCCTCAGATACCACAACGGCTTGACGGAAGCTTCCGGAAATGCATTTCACTTCATTTCACTTGAAAAAAAGAAACAGTTTCCCCGAACAAGATACCTGCCGAAGATGATCAAATCAGTCTTGGTCTTTTTACACGCATGCAAACACGTTTTGCGTTCCAATCCGCGGTTTCAGCCAACACCGATAGTCAAGGACAAATCAATTAGAGGCGTAGGCAGACAGATGGTGGAGGAGGACAGGGATGGAGCCTCAGGGTTAGGAAGGAAAGATGACAGGCAGGAACTGTCAGGGGGATCTCCATCCTGATCCATCTCTCCGGTGGCAGACAGTCTGCCTGTTCCATGGCCAGGATGGCGGACATTTCCTCGACAGTTATCAAACTGAATCTACGGTTCTGAATCTTGTATGACTGCTGGTTTTCACCGTCTGGTCTGCGAGCGTTCCAGGTTCAAATATGTTCCCACTGCAGATGATTGTGGACCTCAGAAAGGGGAGAACCAGATAGGGAAAGCTGACTAAGCGGCGATATTTTATTTTATTCCCATTCGTTGGGTTCAATTAAACCCTTACGCTAATCTCTCGGCCAATCGCACAGTTCCAAGCCGGCGGTACATCAAAGCTGCTAACAAGGTGATTTGCGTTCTCTCCTCCACCCCTACTCCCCCCCCCCCCCGGATCGCTGATGAAATAACGCAGTTAGCCTCAGCGTGCTTATCTGTCTCCACCAGGAGCCTCGTTAGCTTTGGCAAATAAATTAGTTAAAGGGTAACAGGCCTACGCACGGCTAACGGACCCAGTATCCTGAGGATTGGAGACGAGAAGAGGAATGGGAGGGAGGAGAAAGAGGAGGAGAGGAGAAGGAAAAGGTGAAGGAGGACGGAGGACGAGGGGAGGAGAGAGGTGACAGGTAAGGACAACGAAAGAGCGGGAAGCGAGAAGACGAGGAGGGGGAGGGCGACCCGGGCGCGAGAGAAGGGGGAGGAGGTGGGCGGAGAGACCCAGGAAGGAGAGGAGAGGACAGGCGGGGCCGTCCATTATTGTGCTTTTGTTTCTCCGTCATCCCTGATTACACCCAGACAAAGACGAAGACGCTGGAACACGGAGCCCAACAACGGAGTTAAATCAGCCCCTTAACGCCTCTGATCGCAGCATGCAGCAGCAGGGAGGCAAGATCCAATCAGAAGCTGATGACGGTGGGGGGGTGGTGTGGGGGGGGTTTCTGTCTTGATATCTGGGACACGAGTCCCCTTTCTGTCTCCTGTCATTTGTTCTCTATCCGTCCATCACAATGTCATCCATTTCGTTGAGGACTTCCCCCACTGGGACACCTTGTTAGCGGGACATAGTTTGGTGGTTTGACTATCAAAGCCAACACCCATCGTTACGTTGACGTTTATTTATTCGGAAGATGCTTTTAAGTGTGAATCCTCACAGCTCAGTGAACAGCTGTGTTGTTACGCTCCGACGGGACTCGATGCGCTCGGCCTGTCTGGCTGAGGGGGGGGGGGGAGACGCGTTCGGATCGCAACTCCCTCGGTCTCCATAAACCCATCAGGGAGCCGTAAACCTGATGGATTCTAAACTACCAGCGATCCCTCTCTGCCGCCCCCGAGACGGTGGCAGCCAATCAGGAGACGGCAGGCAGGCTGTAGCGGTTCATCCATGTTTGATACGCCGACAGTAATAAAGCTACTGGCGCTGTCTGTGAGCGAGCGATCGTGGCTCTACCTGCCAGGCCACAGATGGGCCCCGCTGTGATGTCACCGTGGTCCCCGGCGCTCGTTAAGCTGTCACTTGAAGATGACAGAAGGCGCAGGTTGTCCCCCTTTTCGGGTGACGGTGAGGGATTTTCCTCGCCGACGGCTCCGGAAACAACGGCGTCACAGCGGAAGGAGCGATTAATCCAGGGATCGACCCGCGAATCTGTGAATCACGATGACTTCCTCTTGGCGTGGGGGTAGATAAGGGAGCTTGACGTTGGAGAAGACTCGAGTTCAAAGCCTTGTGGGTAACTGCTGTCATGTTTAAACATAAAAACAGCGTATTATTTCCTGTTTGATACGATCCTAATGATCTACCCTGAAGCTTCCCTTTCACCCCCGCTCCTCATCTCCCTCCGCTGGCTTCCCATCGCGGCCCCAGATTCAAGACCCTGGCACTGACCTGAGCGGTGAACGGGACTGCACCTGACTACATCAAGACTCTCTTCCACCCTTACACCCCCACCCCCACCCCCCCCCCACCTAGGGTCTTCTTCTGACAATAGTCTGACCAGCTGGCCTGTGTAAAATCAGAGGACAGCTTTCTAAAGCCAAAAGATGATGAAATGATGTATTATTCAGCTGTGGGATGTGATGGAGCGTGTTTAGCAAAAGTAGTAAGTCTTGCGCATTACGCGCACTCGTGTGTGTGTGTGTGTTTCCCCGAGAGCCCTTTGAACCGTCCTTGGTGAGCGACAGGCACCTTCCTCATGGCCGATCTCTAGGGTCGGAAGACAGACGTCGCCGCGGTGACGTTCGCGGCGGGGCTGAACATTCCGGACTGCGGCCGCCTTCCCGGGGGCACGCTCACAGCCCCCGCGAGCAAAAACCTCAAGGGGGTATGACATTACACGGAGCGTTGGGGGGATGATGAATGAATTGACACCCCGTCACGAACAAGGAAAAACGGTTCTGCTTGAATCCTACACATGGTGTCATAGCATGAAACGGGGGAGGGGAAGGGGGGGGGGGGGCGCTCGGTGTGAAATAATCACACGGATGGACAAGGAAAGCCTGTCAGTGATTATTTCCCCTTTTAACCTGTCAGTATCTACGGGTAACTATGGGCAACTGGGAACTGGGGCAGTTTAATTAAGGGAGGGAGATCCTCATCGCCATGGGAACAGCCGTGGCATGGTATCGACGTGTTTTGCCACCTTGCCTGTTACGGGGTGTTTCTCTACATACACACACACACACACACACACACACCGTCTGTCTCTGAAACACTGTTCTGATTTCGTTCCGGCTTGGGAGTCTTGTAAGTGCGTCTGGAAGATCGATAGCGGCGTGATTTGAACTGACCCAAGGGCTGGGCAGTTGTCCAGGTCTGCGATGTTGGCTCAACGCCCTAGATCCCTGCTTTTATACCTGGATGTTGATGAGACTCACACAGAAATGGACGCTGATCGGAACATCACAGCAACGCAAACAGATTTCACCTGCGGAAGTGAACATCAAGGATGTTCAATATCTACAGCCTTACACGGGCACACACACACACACACACACACACACACACATAAAGGAGAGCTCCCTTCTAGGCTGGCAGGTAATTGCGGTCTGCAGGGGACAGGCTACAATAGAGCCATGCTAGCCTGCCTACCTTTTCACGCCACAGTAATTACCTAATAGAAAGGCACACAGAGGAGAGATGGAGGGAGAGAGCGAGGGGGAGAGATAAGGCTGGGGCCAGGTCGATCTCCCCGAGCAACAGGCTCTCTTTTCTCCGTACCATCCATCAGATCATTGTGGAGGTAAACATTGTTGAGCCGGGATGGAGGGAGGGAGAGATAGAGGGATGAAAGAGGGGCCCATAATGGGTGCATTGTGGACGGGCGAGGAAGCGGCGGCGGGGGGGGGGGGGGGGGAGGTGAGGGGGGGTCACGGAACCGAGGGTTTCTGATGTCGCCACTTCTGTTGTCGCTTCGGACCCCCCACCCCCTTCTCCCTGCTGGTCGTCTCAGAAAATAGTGTAATGAGGAAAGAGAAGACCTGTTTCACCCCTGACCTCTACACCCTCCACCGCCCCGGCCTCTACAACCTCCACCACCCCGGCCTCTACAACCTCCACCACCCGACTTGGCCTCTGAGCAAGTCTAGAGAGGGTTCCCTCTTGCTCATTCTCAGTCTCTTACTCTTTCCTTCTCTGTTTTCCACTCCTTGGGTCATGTTCTCCTGTTTCCAGGTAAGTCTGGAACATTCTGCTGGTTTCATCTGTGTGTTCCTCAGAGGAGTCCTTCCAGGGCTGAGTGAGCTTTCCGCTTGGAGCTGGAAACCACAGCTGCTCTCTCCTCTGATGCAGCTCTCTAAGCTGGTGGAAGCAGGTCTTCTTTATTCCCAAAGTCATTTGTCCTTGGAAGAGTGGAAGAGAGGGAGAAAGACACTCGCCTCAACAAAGTGGAACTGGGACAGAGAATACAGAAGAGAATACAGCAAGGTTGAGGTCTGCATTTCATTAAGACTGGGACAAGGAAGGAAGGAAGGAAGGAAGGAGGGAAGGAGGAGGAGAGAAAGAGTAAAGGGAAAGATGGAGAGTAGCATGAAGTGAGGGATGGAGGGAAGGAGGAAGGGAGAGTGAATGGAGAGTGAATGGAGAGCAGGGAGAGACACTTTTTACCTGTTTGTAACAAGTTGTTACACTGTTATTATGTTGTTATTATACTTTCTACAAAGCAAATATGCAGTTATTAAGTTGTTATTACACTTTAGACCAGTTATTACTACATTGTTACACTGTTATTATATTGTTATTACACTTTTTACCAGTTATTACCACGTTGTTACATTGTTATTAAGTTGTTATTACCTTTATAAATAGTTTTAGCTGTGGTCAGTGGTCAGATGACTTTTGCAGCAATGAATCCTGATGTGTCAGCAAGGCTAAATCAGGGTTATTTTGTTTTTGTTACTCACTGAACCTGGAAATGAGCTTATAAAACGCTTTTGATTGTGTTTATACTTTGTGTTAATCAGTCAGTTATTACTATATTGTTACACTGTTATTAAGTTGTTGTTACACTTTATACTAGTTATTACTACATTGTTACACTGTTATTACACCGTTATTACACTTTTTACCAGTTATTACCACGTTGTTACATTGTTATTAAGTTGTTATTACTTTTATAAATAGTTTCAGCTGTAGTTAGTGGTCCGATGACTTTTGCAGCAATGAATCCTGATGTGTCAGCAAGGCCAAATCAGGGTTATTTTGTTTTTGTTACTCACTGAACCTGGAAATTAGCTTATAAAACGCTTTTGATTGTGTTTATACTTTGTGTTAAATCCAGAAAGAATCAAACCATGGATGACTAAAAGTTTGAAAAAAGGCAGTAGAAAGAAGAACAATTTATATGAAGATTTTAAGTTGCTATATTGTTATTACACTTTTTACATGTTATTACAAAGATGTTACACCGTATTATGTTGTTATTATACTTTCTACAAAGCAAATATGCTGGTATTAAGTTGGTATTACTATTTATACCAGTTATTACTATATTGTTACACTGTTATTAAGTTGTTGTTACACTTTATACTAGTTATTACTACATTGTTACACTGTTATTACACCGTTATTACACTTTTTACCAGTTATTACCACGTTGTTACATTGTTATTAAGTTGTTATTACTTTTATAAATAGTTTCAGCTGTGGTCAGTGGTCCGATGACTTTTGCAGCAATGAATCCTGATGTGTCAGCAAGGCTAAATCAGAGTTATTTTGTTTTTGTTACTCACTGAACCTGGAAATGAGCTTGTAAAACACTTTTGATCAGGGGTGCCATCAACATTGTAAATTCCTGTTATGTGGTTTGGTAGGTTTTGTAACCGTCACCCTTAAACTTAATGTCCACTCAGTTTGGTACTGAGTTTTCAACAAACACTTTTGTCAAATTATTGATATGCCTGTTTAATTAGGAACACCGGCTTCTCTTCACTGAAATCCAAATAACGTTAAGGCAGTGTGCGTGTGGTCAATAACGTTGCCCTTTCCTTAAAATCCTTTTCAAGAAAAGGTTTATTTATCAACAATCATCAAAAGCAAGAAAATATAGTCTTTGAGAACTAATGAACATATAATATTGTTTTATGAACAAAATTAACGATGGCGGCCCTGGTTGTGTGTGTGTGTTGTGAGCTGTGAGTTCACCCAGAGTTGCTATTGTTTCCTTTGGCTGAGCTTAACGTCTCCTAGTATACTCACACACACACTCACCTGAACACACGCACACACACACACAGACAAGCGTGCACTGACTACACTGGCTTTCCACAGCAACCACTGACCAGACATGAGGAATTTGATCATCAGTCAAAGTCCTGACCTGTTGATAGGTAATTAGCTGTCCTATTGCTGCTGCCATTCATCAGCTAGAGAGACAGAACTCTCTCCATCAAAACAACATCCACAGCTAAAAGCATAATTTGCTGTTTTCCCATCTCTGGTAAAAAAGGGGGATTTTATTTTCAGCCGTCGTGTTTGTAATTGTTGGTTCTCCTGTGGAAAACACTCCAGCAGAAGCGGAGCTACGCTCTTTTGTCGGGATTTTCAAGACGCTTTTTGCTCGACTCTCATCTGCAATCTCATGGCCGCTCTTCAATCTAGCTAGCCTTTGTATTTTCCCTCCTCTCCTCTCATCCCTCTCCTCTTCACATCACTCTCACCCCTTCTCTCTCTTTCAGAGATATTGCCCAGATTTTTCAACCTTGGAACGAGCATCCTTTTAGATGGCCCATAACGTACATCAACACAATGCTCGCGTTCATTTAGCCCAGGGTCTGTACCTCCTATCTCCTCCACCATCCCCAATGACAATAGAGATAAAAAAAAAAAAAATCCTGCTTATTTATTAGGATATAAAAATTGTAGTTCCGGGCAAATTGTCAATAAGGACTTTCTCCATGTACGTCTCCTCCCTTGGGGATCTGAATGCTACATGGTTATTCTGTCCGGACGCACGGATAAACTTAACTGATGACCTCGCCAGCTGACTTATTGAGATGAATGGGCCCTGTTGTTAATGTTATGAGTCGGTCCAGAGAGTCAGATGGATGGCCCCCGACGTTCTCTCCCACGGCACCCGAGGTCGGACGACGACAAGCCTGGTAGGCTGGAGGATTCTGATCCATCAGCTGCACTTCATCATCAGTCAGGCTACGGTGCCCCCACAGGACCAAACCCATAGATTATTGGCTGTTGTATTGATCCGGTAAGACATGACATCCATCCACTTCTGGAAACCTTCTTGTGGGATAGATTACAAATAGGTCACGTTATCGGGGAAAATATAAACATCCAAGTGAAATATTCCAGCTGTTGGGAGTGTGTGAGGTGTAATATTGGTGTTGAATATATAGTGTGTTGAGCTTGGGTTGTATATAGCGTGGTCAGTGGACACTCAGGACATGCTAAGCCATCTACCAGGCTCTGCTGATGCAGTGTTGATATACAGAAGCCTCTGGTACTGATACAAAGCAACCATCTTAGTCTTTCAGAAAATACAATAGGAAACACTGCCACCTTCTGGAAAGACTTTGACACCGTTGACAACAGAATTATTTTATTTTATAAAAGATACAACATCTGGCTGTTTACACATTCTGGGGTACACATCGTAACAGTGGTGATGCCACACAATTCACAGATACAGCATTTTTGTGTAAAAAAAACCCCACAACAAACTTTGGCATCGCAAACAAACAAACAATAGCTGCACATGGTAACAGACATGGCACTGTGGTTCACAGGCAGTTTGAACACAGATTTCCTGACTGAATGTACCTTCACCAGAACATTCCTGGTGTTTACCCCACAGGGTGTATATTCCAAGTCAACATGGAGATAACGTCGATTCTCCAATATGGAGAGAGTCTTGACGGAAACCAACAGCAGCAGTCCAGGCCAGGCTCAGGTACAAGACGTGGTCGAGCTTCTGTACAGCTCTAGACCAGTCTGGAAGGTTCCGGAAGGTTCCGGAAGGTTCAGTGCCTGCGAGCGTTGGTTAAACTGACAGCCAGCCTCTTGGTGAGCTGGACGTGGGCCTTGCCACAGTAGGTGTGGGTGGTGTTCAGCAGCGCGGCCTCCAGGGGCGCAGCACAGCGCTGACCGGATCGGCGTCGAACGAGTACTGAGGAAAAGAAGAAGCGTTTTTAGCAGGCAACCAAGTCCCATCACCACACCGCTGCAACAACACAACATCAGTGATGCTTCTGTTAAGGATGACAAACCCTGAAGAACATACTTTGACTTACTCGCTCTTCTTTTACTGATGTCATGAAGCAATTAAAGTAAAAACCAAGCCTGCTATTCAATAATGAAGGGAGCTTTATTACGCACACAGGAAATAAAATGGATATTAGGTTTTAACCATAGACTCATTTGCCTTGGGAGCGATGGCTAGGATCAGGTCACTAAAACCACGGTGTTTTACGAGCGCGCTCACACGTAGCCAGGCATGATCATAAAACTGCATTTACAGTCGGAGTATTGATCTGGTGCTAATGATGGAGCGCTGTCCACACGGACACACACGCACACACACCCACACACACATACACACGCTCGCACCAACTCTAAACATAGCGTCAGCACTAAAACTTTACAGCTCTTTTTCTGGGCCTGGTTTTTACAGTGACACTTTATTACCTTCAGAACAGCAGCCACACATGACTTCTCTATAAGCATGTATGTGTGTTTGTGTGTGTGTGTGTGTGTGTGTGTGTGTGTGTGTGTGTGTGTGTATAAGTATCTGCTGCGGGTCACTGTCTACACACATGCCTTTAAGCGAGTCGTGAAAGAAACAACTCATGTCTGTGTCTGTCTGTGCGAGTACGTAGATCACCTGCTTTATGGCGTCATAAACCGCTCTGAAGGCAGGTTGTTTGTTGTCATGGTAGACCCCCTGTTGCCATGGAGGATGCAGACCCCCGATTCCTCTGCGGAGCCGCAGTTGGAGCCGTAGATGCAGTGGTCTGGGCGGTAGTTCCACTGACAGGTCACCTCCATCAGACACTCTGGAGGACGGCATGGTGGATGTTAGATCAGCCCAGACTAGGGGTGAGCAGGTCAGTCAAACATGGTGTGCGTTTGTGTGTCTGACCAGGGTTGTGGTGGAAGATGATGTTAAGCAGGTCCTGGTCTCCCCAGGTGATGTTCAGCTTGTATTTCTGCAGCAGAGGCCTCAGTAGCTCCTCCCACTTGAGGCCTGCAGACGTCATGTCGTTCTGAGCAGCCAGGACAGAAACAGGATTATGACTCTCTGACGCCACCTGGTGGTTCATCCTAGTATCCATTCCTTAGCGTGAACCAGCTAATATACAGTAAAGAGATGAATAATTATGCATTCAATTAGTAAACACTTGCTTTTTCCGATGAAAAGTATGGAGAGGTTACTACTGCAAACTATAACGCTGCAGCTACACTCTACTGCTGAGCCACACCGATCTACCAGTGTGAATTAAGGCATGACAAGATAATAAACCTTTATTTGTCCCCCAGGGGGAAATTGCAGTTCACAACAGCAGCAGGGTAAAGTACAGCACACATAGTTGCAGGGTAAGGAGGGCACCATATAGTACAATATAAAAATAATTGAATAAAACAAATAAGTCAAGTAGCTTTAACGTGTCCACAAGCAGCGTTTAACGCCAAACGTTGACCCCTGACCTTGAAGTAGGTGCTCCTGATGCGGGTCATGTTCATCAGCATGACCCCGGAGTTGATCCCGGTGCGCCCGTAGTACGGGTGGCGGGCGAAGCGGTTGTACCAAGCTATGCGCGGCACCTCGTGCTCCGGCGCCATGGCGACCAGCTGGGTGGAGTTGAAGGCGGTCAGGAACGCCCACAGGGCGTCCACGGGTTCCAGGAACACGATGTCTGAGTCCACGTAGAGCAGGGAGTCCACATCCTTCAGGATGAGCTGGGGGGAAAGAGAGAGAGGAGTGAGAGAGAGAGAGAGAGAGAGAGAGAGAGAGAGAGAGAGAGAGAGAGAGAGAGAGAGAGAGAGAGAGTAACAGAAAGAGAGAGAGAGAGAGAGAGAGAGAGAGAGAGAGAGAGAGAGAGAGAGAGTAAGAGAGAGAGAGTAAGTGTAACAGAAAGAGAGAGAGGGAGTGAGAGAGAGAGAGACAGAGTAACAGAAAGAGAGAGAGAGAGTGAGAGAGAGAGAGAGAGAGAGTAAGAGAGAGAGAGTAAGTGTAACAGAAAGAGAGAGAGAGTGAGAGAGAGAGAGAGAGACAGAGTAACAGAAAGAGAGAGAGAGAGAGAGAGAGAGAGAGAGAGAGAGAGAGAGAGAGAGAGAGAGAGAGAGAGAGAGTAAGTGTAACAGAAAGAGAGAGAGAGTGAGAGAGAGAGAGACAGAGTAACAGAAAGAGAGAGAGGGAGTGAGAGAGAGAGAGAGAGTAAGAGAGAGAGAGAGAGAGTAAGTGTAACAGAAAGAGAGAGAGGAGTGTGAGAGAGAGAGAGAGAGACAGAGTAACAGAAAGAGAGAGAGAGAGAGAGAGAGAGAGAGAGAGAGAGAGAGAGAGAGAGAGAGAGAGAGAGTAAGAGAGAGAGAGTAAGTGTAACAGAAAGAGAGAGAGAGAGAGTGAGAGAGAGAGAGAGAGAGAGACAGAGTAACAGAAAGAGAGAGAGAGTGAGAGAGAGAGAGAGAGAGAGAGAGAGAGTAAGTGTAACAGAAAGAGAGAGAGAGTGAGAGAGAGAGACAGAGAGTGAGAGTAAGAGAGAGTGAGAGAGAGACAGAGAGATAAAAAGGGGTATATAGAGGTAGAGAAAGAGTGAAAGACAAACAGAACAGAGTAGAGAAAATAAAATACAACAGAAGTTGACCACATCACAGTAAAGAGTCAGCAGCTTGACTCCCGGCCAGCAGAGGGCGACAGCGGACGGGAGCTCACAGGGATGAAGAGCCTCTGGGAGGCGCAGGGTTTGAAGAGCTTCCTCCACTCCGCAGCGTGCTCCTGGGGGAGTGTGATGGGGTACAGCCTGTAGCTGAACCTGGAGCGCACATGGCCAGGCCACGACTCCATCTACAGCACAGGAGAGCAAGAGTTCCACACCCACTTTAACCATAAATAAAGCATAAATACAAAACAGACAAGGCAGTACTATGCCTATAGCAGGTACCAGAGCTTTCATAGTACATTGACATTCATTCATTCAGCAGACGCTTCTATCCAAAGCGATTTCCTAGAGAGCTTTACAAAAGAGCATCGGTCGCTGATCATAGCAACGCGATAGACCCCAAACATATCGGGCTTAAAGATTACGAAACATACATTGTGAGAAACCAAAAAAAGTGCCAAAGGGAAGAGCTATAAGAGCATTCATCGTTGATAGGCAGTAGTGTACCTGTAGGAAGCAAACAATCAAGCAAGTACATAGTACACATAGTGCAATGCATAGTACAGGGGTAGGTAACCCTGGTCCTAGGGAGCCACTGTCATGAAGATTTTAGATGTTTCCCTGCTCTAGCACACCTGATACGAATGAAGAGTCATTTCCACAGAGATAGATAACAAACCTTCATCAGAATCAGGTGTGCTGGAGCAGGGAAACATCTAAAACCTTCAGGACAGTGGCTCCCTAGGACCAGGGCTGCCCAACCCTGGCATAGTACAACCAGCATTAGAGCTGTAGCCTGTCCTTCCATGACCCAGCACCCACCGCCTGTCTGATGCTGCTGTGGAGCCTCTCTTCGGAGAACAGGTGCAGGAGGAGGGACTGGCAGCTGAGGAGCACGGCAGACTTGACCATGGTCAGGGTCTCCTCCAGCCTCTGGCCACACGCCACCACCCCCAGGTGCATGATGGGAGCGGGTCTGGGGTCACTCTCAACGCTCTGACGCATGATGTTCCTGAGAGAGAGAGAGAGAGAGAGAGAGAGAGAGAGAGAGAGAGAGAGAGAGAGAGAGAGAGAGAGAGAGAGAGAGAGAGAGAGAGAGAGAGAGAGAGAGAGAGAGAGAGAGAGAGAGAGAGAGAGAGAGAGAGAGAGAGAGAGAGAGAGAGAGAGAGAGAGAGAGAGAGAGAGAGAGAGAGAGAGAGAGAGAGAGAGTGTATAGAGAGAGGGAGAGAAAGAGTGAAGAGTGAGAGAGACACGTGAGGAAACTCTGAAGGAATAGAGATTGTGCAAATGATTTACAGTTCCAGGAAGCAGAGAGCGACTGAAAAAAAGCAACTGTTTGCCTCTCATTCATTTAGACCTATTAGTCAAATCACTGCTTCATACGGAAATAACTTTAAAGTGTAAATTGATGCTACAAGTTATTTAAAGGAACATGCACGTCACCAACAGCAGCCTTGGCAATGTCAACAACACAATAAAGCAATGCAAAACAAGCCTTTCCTAAGCATTAAGGGATCGACGGTACGACTTCCATGGAGCTTAAAAACAGCAGAATCAAACATTTCCTCCAAGTGTGACAGGCATTTTAAAAACGAACGGTCTGTTAATACAATACCTGTTATTCCAATGTTGGCTCTTGGGGGCTTTTCTGTCTTTTACCAGCTCGGTTCCTTGTCCGGTGTCTCTCATCCTACCAACCCCTCCTCCGTCCAACAGGGTCGCGTAGAATAGTTTACTGTAGACGTACAATACCGAGAACACGGCCAACACCGTGCATAAGATGAATGCACGGATGTATCTCCGCATTATTTAAAGTTAAAGCCCTCTCAGAGCCTGCAGTCATGACACAGGGCAGTGGTGGGGGATTTAAAGCAGGATTTAAGGGTCTGGGGGAGGGGTGAGAGACACACAAAGTCAGGACCTCCCCCACCTATAATTTATGGGCTGGGAAAATAGACTTTGAGCTATCTAAACACACACACAGACACACAAACTTTAATATGCACTCCTTTCACTCTAGTATCGTCAAAATGTTTTATTACTTTAAACTAGGAGTTGGTTTGTTGCTTTGTATAGGAGGCGACCAATTGCTGCGGATAACTCCTAGTAAATTTATAAAAGCATTTCATTGTTGTTCGATATTCAGGGCTATGCCTACTAAATAACTATTATGGCTTATTGTTTCATGGTCACATTTAAGTAACATAAGTAACAGACTTCTTACCAATAACCAACCAGACAGAAAATAAATCAGACGGCATACATTTTGAATACATCATTTCATTATTTTTCTTTGTTAATCTTTAGACATTAACCTATATGTTCATACATTTCTAAACAGGAAAGTTTGGTCAAAAAAAATGAATGGTGAGTTACATCTGTGGTACCAGGTAGGTTTAACTTGGACACAACCAAAAATGAACATTGTTAACCAACAAAATCTTTCTCATTGATCCACGCCTAGTCCCAGCTAGTGTAGTGAACCAATTTGAATATATTTAAGTCTCCATAATGACACAATAAATCAAATTTCCTCACATTTTCTCCCAGAATGCAACAAGTACTGAACTCTCAAACACAATGTCATGCCTGGAGAATGGTAACTGTTGGGATGTCTAACACACCAATTCTGTACAACAGGTTTTAGGAGATCAGGTTTATCAACACAGAATATAACAACTGTTTCAACCTAAAGTTACCTAAACTGGGATTTTTTTGTCTTTTTTCAAATGTTTCTTCAGAACCTGTAGTGTATTCCAGAAGCCAGACAAACCAATGCCTGTAGTAGAGTCTGTTGTTCCTTACGGACATTGGATCAAGCTAGCTAAGCACAACCAGTAACTGCTACATGTTCCGGTCCAGGCTGGGAACCAAGTTCTAATCAAGGACTCTAGAACCATTTACTACAATTTAGAACAAAGACTTTTCCAGAAGTAACATCATGGTTTAATGGATAAGGTCCCTCAGAGTGGCTAGGATAGAGGAGATTTAGGTCCAATGTGGGGGTTGGGGGTGCCAGGTTGAAGGCTGAGGTCCAGTGTGGGGGATGAGGGTGCCAGGTTGGAGGTTTAGGTCCAGCTTGGGGGTTGAGGTTGCACGTTTAGGTCCACGTTGGCATTGCGGAATGGATGAGGTCAAACGCAGATGGATTTGGGCATGGTAAATCCATTATAATAGATGGGGGTGGGTGGGTGAGGGGGAGGGGGTTGCCAAGTTTGAGGCCTAGTGCAGCTCTCCGTTGACGGAAGAGGCTTCCCCCCTGGGTGAGGATGACCTGGAGACCCCCTCTCTGTGTTGTCGGAGCTGGAGCCGCTCTGGTTGTGGTGGTCTGCCGAGACCGAGGTTGTGGAGGAGGAGGTGGACGATGGCTTGGGCTTCTCTTTAAAGTCTGTGATAATGACCGTTAGATCTCCCACCGTCACCTCCAGATGCTGAGCGCTGCTCCTGTCAATGTTCTTTAACCTCGGCCTGTGAAGTGGAAAGGGAGGGAAAGGAGAGAGGGATATTTACATAAGATAAATAATATGATTCACTTTACAGCAAAAAAAAAAACACAACATGCAATTCTTCAATCCCATATCTGGTACTACCATACCACCTACTCAGAATAACATGTACATACACGTACTTATACATATTCTATATAGCACTTAATAGACAAATCCCTATACAGTTTGGCAATGACACGCTTGCTGTCGCTCAGATATAAGCGTCTGCTGAACGACTTCATGAAAGGCTCACCTCATCTTCTTGTGGTTGTTCTTCTTTAGCGTTGGCTCTTTGTCATTTCTCTCTTTCTCTGTTCTCTCCTTTTTCTCCTTCTTAGGCTGAGTGGGGGAGGCAAACTGCGGAGCTACCTGCTGGGAGACCAACTGAGAGACAGGCCGGGGCTTCCTGTGAGGGGGGGGGAGGGGAGGAGGAGGAGGAGGAGGGGAGGAGGAGGAGGGAAGAGGATTAAGGTATAAGGCATTAACATGTCTGGACGTAGCCCTGCAAGTGGACTGACAGGCAGCTAAAGCGTCAGTTTGTCCTCAGACATGGGCTCTGATCAGAGGTTTAGCGGCCTTGTCCATCCTAAAATACCGCCTTCAGACACGCAGTCACCTTGAAGTCGGGAGAGTGACATCTGCTGAGTCATAATCGTACCCGAGATGAAAGACCACGGAGAGCTGTGGAGCGTTATGAAACCACCATACTCTAGTCTGGTGGATTCGCCAGGGACAACTTTCACCCTCGTCTGAAACGACTCGTGAATCTTCTGCCTTAGAGTGGAGCAATCGCTCCAGGAAGCCCTCCATACATGCATGAGGTACTGTGCTGCGTGCTGGTCTGAGTACTGGCAGATCTACCCGGAAAGCAAGTGTTGAGAGACCCATCTGTTGTCTCACCATAGTGGGAGGGAAAAAAACATGGAACTGCGGAGTGATCTCCTTTTCAGTCTGTCACTCACCAACACAAACACACACAGACAGACACACACACACACACACATAGACACACACACACAGACACACTGACAGACACACACACAAGCAGCTGACACAGAACAGAGGCCTGCAGGCATCCAGAATGTTTTCCTGCTTCTAACAGGACAACAT
Source organism: Neosalanx taihuensis (assembly GCA_030340665.1). NCBI lineage: Eukaryota > Metazoa > Chordata > Actinopteri > Osmeriformes > Salangidae > Neosalanx > Neosalanx taihuensis. The sequence continues at coordinate 619,534 of CM059307.1, forward strand.
ATTCTGATAGCACTGGTATGGCTGGATGACCTGAATCCATGTTCGTCTCTAGAAAGTGTAGCCATGACAGGATTTCAGTGGGAGACTAGTATGTAAATGAATGTGCTGGCCTATATACAGTGGAGGATCTTCTAGAACACCAGAACACCACCGCAGAACTGCTGACACGTTTGAAAATCTCCTCTTGAACGACGGATATGGATTTCAGAAGAGAATTTCCTGCGGATTGTCTTGCCATAACCCAGTTACAGGGCGATTACGATGGTACCATGGAGATGTTATCAAAGCACAATGTAGTCCAATTACACACCACTGAATCTGCCTCTCACTTTGTTACACTATTAATGCTGTTGCCTGTTGAAACACGTTCGTGCGTGTAACTGTGAAGCGAGACATCCAGATCGATAGTTATCCTAGGGCAACCATTTTGAATTGAATGAACGGCTTCGCACTTAGAAAAATCAAAAATGAGGTTAGGGGGAAAACACCTTCTTCGTCTCTTACCTTTCTTATCTTGTGAAATCTCTTGTCTGTCTGTCACACTTCCTGTAGTGGAAGATCAATGGGCTCTCAACTCATTTTCTTGATTTGTTCATTAATGGACCGGTGCTATGCAAACCTATCCCTTACAAGAAGAATAACATATTCCATTCATGCATAACCCCACTGTCTTTCCTGGTCCCTGTGTTTCCTGAAAGATGACACTACCAAGAGAGAACAGTCGGGTAAAAAAAAAAAAAAAACTCTTCTAAAGTATCCAGAACCCCAACAGATCAGACACCTGGCATGTGTGTGTCTGTGTGTGTGTGTGTGCTCCTTGTCAGCAAGTTCTGCATGCCGCATGTGGTAGAGAATCCCGCTTGATTAATGTCTCTCTCTGCCTGAACATGTCACTTTTACTCTTCTGGCAATGTGTGTGTGTGTGTGTGTGTGTGTGTGTGTACGTGTGTGTTTGTGTGCATGTGTGGGACAGTGAGCTTGTAACAGATGGCTCTCACACTCCTGTGGTTTATAACACTTCCTAAGCCCAGTTCTACCACCCCCCACCCTCCACCCCCACTCCCCCACCCCAACACCCCCCCTCATTCTCACACACCACCACACACACACACACACCCTGGCTACATTAACACAATCCAGGTCTAGTGAGGAGGAATGAGGATGCTTCACTGTGTGTGTGTGTGCGTGTGTCTGTGAGTGTGTGTGCATGTGTGTGTATTTGTAGAGGTGAAGGAGAAAGCCTGAGTCAAGAGAGAAGATAAATGCTTGTTTTGCTGGGTTTGTGCGTGACACCTCAGTGACAGCAACATTCCACACAGCCTCTCTAGGTGCACACAGCAATGAAGACGAGCTTATCCTCTGCTACACCACCACACACACACACACCACACTGTCATCGCACTCTCCACGCTCCGGAGTAGAGGGCTGACCTGAAGCCAATCGGTTACCTTGCTGGCAAGTCTCCAGCACGGCCGGAGGGACGGGGGGTTCTGAAGGGGGTTCTCAAGGGGGTTCTGCAGGAGACTGGGGCTCTGCTGAGGGAGCTTTCTCTGGAGGGAACTCTAATGCTCACATCCACCCAGAAAAAACAAGTCCCCACAAGTTGGATCCGACCCCCAACTGGTTTGGGAAAAGGAATGAATCCCTCAGGAAAGCAACACGCTAATTAAGTTGCCATTTATAGGAATTAATGACAAGTCTTTCATCATAACTGTTAATATGGTGGCTACAGAGCCTTCTAACCACGATGGCTAGCTAGAATGGACAGTCTCTCTCTCTCTCTCTCTCTCTCACACACTTTTTCACCTCTCTCGCTCATGTCTCCTGTATAGCAGCAGTGTCTACAGGTGTCTCAGACAGGCTATTGTCTCCCTCCTCCCCCAGTCTGAAGCATAGCCATCACCTGGAGATCTATCTAAGCCATAAAAGCTATGGGATTAGGTTTGCTTGTAAGTCACTGTGTAAATGGCTCATGTAGCTATGAGCTCAGAGAGAATCCTCCGGTAATGATGTGGTCATGGTAACGGTAATGATGTGGTCATGTTAAACACCACCTGTCTGAGCGCACGGACCCCCCAAAGTCTCTAGCTGCTGTGTTTACCGTTTACGCTACAGCCTTTTAATCGCATGCTTCTAATGACGATGCCTTTGAATGGCTTAATAACTGGTGTCGGTATTACTGGCAACTTTGCATGGGTGTGTGTGTGTGTGTGTGTGTGTGTGTGTGTGTGTGGATGAGGTGAGGTGAGGTGGGGGAACAGAGGGAAAGGGAGAGAGAGCAGACTGAATAAGGGAGAGAGAGAGACCAAGGTCTTCCTTTAATCATCATCAAATGCAGAGCTGTGTTAGGGGTAATTAAGGTGGTGCCTAACTGGCTTAGCACTGTGGAGCAGCAACCACAAGTGTCCAAACAGCCTGGATCAGTTACAGAACCGTTCGCTGCTGCAGGGCTCCTCGCTGATGCTTTTGCAAGTCCTGACACACACCATGAAGAACTGGATCTAGATAACTACCAACGAAGAGGGAGAGAGAGAGAGATAGAGAGATAAAACACGGGCGAGAGCTTGCAAACAAAGTCACCCTTCACTGACTCGACCGTCTCGAACTCTACTCATAATTCATGAGGACTAATATGCACACAGCACATAAACACAAACAAACACAAACGGTCCTGTACACAAACATGTGGGTTGTTATTTCCAGCCGGTCACGTCTCGTAACCCCGGCCTTCAAACATGAGCCCGACGGACAAATTTGGTTCAAGTCCCCCCATGAAAAAGCCGTTTCCTCAGCTCCACTTGTTCACTTGTTCAGAACTTGGCCTCGGTGCAAAGTTTCGGAGCGTCCACGGAGCAGGAAAGTGCTGTGGTCAGCAGAGGCCGATATCCCTGCTTCCTCCTGCCAGGACAGCCCACGCTCTGTACACTGTTACTCTGGTTACACCTCAGCCCTGCGCACACAGCCTTGTTGACACACTAATGGATGAGGTGACCGAGAAACACACACACACACACACACACACACACATACACACACACATGCTCTCTGTCTCTCCCTCTCTCCCTTACACACATGCACATGTCATACTGATGTTTATGCTTCAGGTTGGATACATTTATTTAATGTCATAGCTGATTCACTTCCAATGTAAACGTGGAGAGTAAATCCATTGGTAAAAAAAACCCTGAATGGCAGATAATATGAATGTCCTAACTTAAAGTTAAGTCTACATTGAGAGAACGCAGACACCAGCCCCCTGCGTTAGGGGTGAATTACATTATTAACCAAATAAATATGACAAATTAGGTGTGCGGACTATGGAGCCAGCCAGCCAGCCAACCAGCCCCTCAGCTGACCAATAAAAGTTTTTTTCTTTCCTGAAGGCAGTCCAATAACATCAACATTTCATATGCGGTTCCGTCAAACACACAAGGATACACAGAAGCAACTGTAATTGCTGGTAGACTACACAACCTTACTAAGGTGCTGATGCAGAAACCATGTTTCCAAGCTGTCTCTATGACGATTACCCAGAACACACAGAACATACCCGAATAAGAGCTTAAGAATGATGAATTTACACAAAACGCTTAAAATTCGCCTCACTCTCTGAAGAAAAAATAAAGAAAAACAGGGAGGGCACTGAAAGTAGCTTCTCATCACGTTGTCACAGGGCGGTGATGCATTCCAGTCACCTGAGGTAGAGGTAAGTTAGAGAGCCCTCCATGTGGTCTAAATGGCTGAAGTATTAACTGGACTTACTGACCCCCCTCCCAGACCACCCCCCCCCCCCCCCCCCTCTGCCACCCCCCTGGGTCAGCGGTGACATGGTGTTCCTTGACCCTCTGTCATTCACTGGACTGGACTGCCCTGCAACACTGGTGTTAGAACTAGGAAACCATAAGGTTTGTTTTATTAGTTATTATTATAGAAAGGCAGCCCCCGTGCATTGGTGCATCATCTTCCACTACCGCTAGGTGACACTAACATCATCGGCGAGAGTTTTGTTTTCTATAGGGCAACTTTTGCCACTTGTATCTTGAACCGTTGTGGAGAATCGACGCACATCGAGTGTCAACACACACTTAAAGGGTGTCAATGATTTAAGAGGATGTAAATTTGACCTCTGCTGAATAGGGTGGGTCAGCGTCACCACAGGTTAGGTTTCACAGACCGAATACCTTAGTGATGGATGGATCTAAGCATGAAAAGAGAGAGAGAGAGAGAGAGAGAGAGAGGGAGAGAGAAGGAGAGAGAGAGAGAACCTGAATGACAGTAGCAGCTGAGTCCCACACATCTGGAACCCAACACAGGCGGCGAGGGGGGCGCGTATTTGAGCGTCTCTGCGCGTCTTTTACGCACAAGTTGAAAATCCGTTTCAGCTTTACGGACCAGCTCCATAGTGTTCAGCGCGTTCACTTGTTTCTTCGTAATTGAACGCTTGGCCGCTTTATTTTTTTTTTGGAGGGAGGGGGGTTCTTACCGCAAAGCCACGACTGTAACCAGAGCCAAACATCCATGTGACAGCGGCGCACCGCTCAGGAGGAGCGCACCTCTCCAAAAACAGCAGAAAAGGAGAGAAGAACTCCACCAGAGAGGAAAAGACAAGCTAACACTTTCAGAGACGATGGTCTTAAGTGTGCGCAAGTAAGTTAATGCCAAGAATTGCAAAGTGCGCCAAAGACGCACTGTAACAGACGCACAAACAAAACAGAAATCAAACCCACACTCACCACACTCCGATTTAAGAGGGATTCGGTCCGGACGGATTATTATTCCTTTATTCTGGTAGAATAATCACTTTTTCGTCGTCATAAGTCGACGAAGTCAGACCCGAAAAAGCGAGAAGAATCTTGAAATCCAATCCTAGAGAGCAGCAGGACAGCTGAGGGTTGTACAGAGTCACACAGCAGCCCGTTCAGCACTGCCAGTTAAAGAACACGGAGGCTCACCCAGCTGGCCAGATGACATGAGCTGTGCTCTCTTCCCATTGGCTCACACAACAGCCCCGCCCCCTCTCTGCCTCCCCCCCCCCCAACACACACACACACCCACACACACTCAGGCAGGTTGAAGTTAAGGTACTGGGTATTATTGTTCAACCAGACCGTCAGCTGAGATGTGATGACTTTGAACTGTGTCGAGTAAATACAAAGATCCTTCCACCAAAAGATATCATTTCTAGGTCTAATCCTTGATCTTGTGTTGTTTGTACATGAGGAGAGAGAAAATAAAGAGTGCCTGCTAGAGGACAAAGGATCAAGACAACTCAGACTTGACAGTTGTGCGACTACACGATGCCAGCCTTTGACACCCGCATCACGGGAATACAGACACCGTGATTAACGGCGTGTCGTTAAGACACGGACCACAGGCATGCAGACAGACACACGGGTGACAAACACGCTTCCGGGCGCTCCCTGAGCGTGTGCATGTGCGGTGTGTCGGATGTTTTTATTCCGTCCCA